>QODF01000050.1:947504-1101970 GCA_024372805.1 Oostethus manadensis | reverse complement strand
TGAAAATAAGCCCTGCTGTGCTGAAAAGACGTTGACAAGCTGCAGAAGCAGGTAAAGCAGTGTTGACCTTTAAAGACAACTTACAGACTGCTGGGAAAGACTTGAGAATTTCTTTGTCATCAGCTTTGCAGGCAGGGTAGCCATCTAACTGCTTGATACCTTCATGACCATGAGTAGACTTCATGCTTGCAAAGAAGTCCTCAGAGGCACTGGAACCATCAACTGGTGTTTAATCCGTAGGCTCTTCCTCCAGATGGTCCTTGATGTAGTCCAGCCCTGAAATAGACATTTCCAGATGGTAAGAATCAAAACTTTTAAAAGATTAAAATATCAAAAAAATGCTCAGTTTCTTTGAATCTTAAACTGATAACCATTTTCAAAAACTGGAATAATCTTACCTAGTTTGACAATGTGTTCTTCTGATGTCCAGGATGTTTTGAATTCTGGCTCTACCAGCATGTTTCCCAAGCGCTGCTGCAGGCCTCCTTGCACTGCATCTACCAGAGGTTTGCAGTACCTGGAGGTAATGCGAATTCGCTCCAGTTTCGAGATGAGGAGTGTCAACGTAGGCAGAAGCCTCCCATGTGAACATCAATTTCAGCCTGAAGATTGTTGAGGGCTTTGGCTACGGGGATCATGGTCCTCAGGACTCATGGTTCTGGCATACTCTTCCAGAAAGGCAATTTCAACTGGACTCAACGTATCACAAATTCAGACAACAACAATAAATCATTTTGTGTCATTGCACTTTTAAGTGTGTGTGTGTGTGTGTGTGTGTGTGTGAGAGAGAGAGAGAGAGAGAGAGAGAGAGAGAGACAAGCGTAATTTACTGTATCAACTGATTGACTCTTTTCCTGTATCTACTACTCTAAGTTATGCGCTTAAAACCTATTTTAGTAATAGTTTTATTATTAAGATTACTGGAACATGAATTTAAAGGAATTATATTTAAAAAAAACAGCACTTACTCTGGCAACTTGAGGGAAGCATCTGATAGGCCAATCTCCTTGATATTTAATGATTCCAAGCACTCTCTCAACGGCAAGAAATAAGGAATTGTACCTTGTTGTGTCGGGGGGGATCAGCACGCATCGTCTATCATCTCTGATGCAGCCACAGATCTGCCACGCTTATTCCATAGGGCATGGCACTTTGCAAATGCTGACCTGGACAGCTTCTTGTAGGCTTCATTTAAACAGGCGTTGGCTGTGGAAAGCAAGTTGAATAGGTGGCAGGAACATCCATGATGCTTTGGAAGTTGGAATTGTAAGCCATCGTCCTCATCTAGAACATCTGTTACCTCTACAAAGTTCACCTCAACACCATCCACATCCTCATCATCTCTATCACACATCACATCACTTATCTCATCTTCAGTCTTCTCTGAAGCAGAGTTGTTGTTCTCATCTTGCTCTCCATATATACGAAATGCCTTTCAAAATTGTACCCGTTGTCCGCAGTAGTTGGAACAACCTTGTTCTGAATGTCAAACTTGGAATGAACGTCATTTAGTGCACAAGCCAAGACCTCAAAAGTATGTGGGCCTCTGAGCTGCCTGCATGCTGGTGCTACTGAGCACCTCTCCAGGCTTTAGGGTCAACCCAGTGGGCGGTGACACCGATGAAACCTCTTCTCCTTGAACTCCAACAATCTGTTGTTGTTGCTATGAAGTCTATCGCTGACATTTTTTTTTTTTCTTATTCTTCTTCATCTCAAGTGCTGTCTCATCTATCTTATGTCGCAAAGTGGTCCTCGACATGAGGGAGGTGTTAGGCTGAAGATCATGCAAGAAAGCTCTAAAGGATGGTTGTTCCACTACACTAAATGGTTGGAGACTCTGGGTCACAAAATTCAACACTGCATGATCGAAATTATTCTGTGCTTGGTTTGTCCCAATGTCAACTGTCTGGATCTTGGGGGAGTCTCCTTGCTTTCCATTGTTCTTTTCCTTGGCGCTGTTAGGGCAGTGTATCTCTGCAAGTGGCTGCCATGCTTTCTCTGCAAAAAGGAAACATAAAAAATAACTACATGAACTACCTTTGCAAATTCTCTCTGACCAATAAAAGAAACATTTCATGTGCTTTTAGTGTGTCATAGATGTAAGCTACAAAGTACAACTATTTCAGAACAGGCTGGATCCCACTTTTTGGAAGCGGAACATTTGAAAGAATAACTATCTCGTTAATAAAGAGCACTCGACCCTAAATGCATCATACAGTGCATGCAAAACTAGGTCCAAATATACTCTATACTCCAATATGCAGTGTTAACATCGACTGATCGACTCAGCCTAAACTACAAACTTGGGTGAAAGCAACTAACTTAACATACACAATGAAAGCGTTTTCTACAATCTACTGTAAGATTATTTCGTTCAAAATGACCAACCGCTGCGTGTTTCCGTAGATTGGAAGGGGAGTTCTTGTAAGAAGAAATTTCACAGGGCGGGGCAGACAGAAAAGGCAATTAAAAACGAGGGAGTCTTTCTTCTTTTCAAGGACAATCGCGCAGATAAGACCACGGTCGTTGTGGCAATGGAGACTCGGGAGTTTCTTCCATCATATATTAAGGCACGGGCACTTTCAAAACGCTGCTGACGAACTTGCGCTAAGAAGCTACCACCGATCGGCAACCAAAACAATTCAAAACAGAGCGCGCTGTACCCTGATTGGTGGTTTGCGCATGCTTGACCAATTAACTTTTTTATCCACTCCTAAATTAAAAGGAACGACTGATTTGAGTAAAAAGTAAGATATTTGACTTTGAAATGTAGTGAAGTTAAGGTAAAAAGTCTCCCTTTATTAAAATACTTCAGTAAAGTACAGATACATAAAAAAGCTACTTAAGTACAGTAACAAATTACATTTACTTCGTTACTGCCCACTACTGGAAGTAAACTAATTAGAAATGTCTTCCTCTGTAATTAGAATGGTGACATTGGTTGATGAATGAGTTGGAATAAATATTACGCAACAAAAACAGTGACGATGGTTTAACTAACACACACAAAAAATACCTCAACTACTACTAGTGGGAAAATACACAGCCCGGCCAAAAAACGTGGCCACCAAAACAAAAAGGTCATTCACTCGAATATTTGGTTGGACTGTCTCTAGCTTTGGTTACGGCACACATTGGCTGTTTCCATAAGCTTCTGCAATGCCGCAAGATTTATTTCCATCCAATTTTCATGTCACATATATTCATTCACAGTACTGACACATTATACTCACTCAATAACTTTTACACTTAGTAAAAAGTGTAGTATATAAACAATCAAAACAAAGTCACATTAAGAAATAATTGGATTCACCAACATTGTAAATCTTCTGTGTAATGTCAATCACTTTGTGGTTTTATTGCTTTACAATCCGGAATGTCATTCGATTGCCAAAAGGGGGCCCAGCAAAAAAAGTTTGGGAACCACTGACTTAACACAACATGACCTTCTTAAGAATATACATGGAATAAAAAATATAAGAGGCCACTCAATATTTTTTAACTATTTTTCACTATTTGTTGGTGTCCCACAAGCACGTCAGCAAAGCAACTGTACTGTAACTTGAGTACAGTAGTTGAGCAAGGCACTTTTCAGCTTTGCAAATATGTCATTACTTGAAATGTGATTAAAAGAGAGACCTGTCCATAATAAATGGTGGAACATATTTCTACCATGGGCATTAAGAATACAAGGCCAATTTTATACCTTTTGTGCATTAAGGATGGTCAATATACAGTATGATAAACTAATCTGAACATTGATATAGCCTCTGCATCCAACTGGAAATTCTGTACTGAGATGAAGAATGTACTGTTACTCCTCTAAACGCCGCTCATCTGATATTTCTATAGCTGACAGAATCCTTTGTAATGTTCTGATCATTTTATTTTTGGAATAAGCTGCAGGACACTAAAATAAACCAACCTTGGACAGTGATTTAGGAACACATACCGGTTTAGAGAGTGCAGTGTTTTGTTTTGCTTTTTCTGCCGTGGCTACAAACTGCCATTGTGAAGAACACCATTCATACAAATTATTAATTATTTCTACTATTAAACTCAATCAATCTTTTTTTACTCACTTAAACAAGCTGTTATCAGATGAGATTTTGGATATCAAATGTTCCAGAACTAATGCAAAATGAGCAAGAAGACAGGAGGGGAGGAGTGAGAAAAGAAAAAAAACCAGAACCTCGTAAACGATGACAGCCCAGATGATACCTGCAACAAATCCTCACCGCAGCAGTTGTTCACATTAATCTGCTGTGACAGAATGACTGCATCAGAGTGACGCAAAGAAAAAGGCAGACACGCCAGAGATGGGGGAGTTTTATGGCAGCCCATCGTGGGTAAATAATTTCCAATTTCTGACACCCATTCCAACAGCTTTCAAAGACCAAGCAAAAAGAAGCGTTGAAAATGCGGTATAGTTTGAAGTGATGCTGTATTGTTTGAAATGGGTACAAAGAGCTCTTGACTTACAAAGAGGTTATCCTTCAGAACATGCCGAGGACATTTGAACAAGTACAGCATGTCCCTCTGTTCCTCGAGGCATTGTCTTTTCGATGATTTGTACAACATTAAGGCCTAGTTAGTTTCAAACATCTCTTGTGTGTTTAGTAAAAATGTCAAGAGTAGTGATGACTGCACAAGAAGCAATGAGGAAAATATCCCTAAACAGAACCAAAACCACACTGACACTGAATATAATATGCAATAGTGTTCAAAATAATAGCAGTCCGATGTGACTAACCAGATTAATAACTGTTATTAATATATTTTTATTGCTACGTGGCAAACAAGTTACCAGTAAGTGCAGTAGATTCTCAGAAAACAAACAAGACCCAGCATTCATGAAATGCAAGCTGTTAGAGCTGTGCAATTGGACAATTGTATTCAAAAAATCGCTGTGTGGCCTTTAATCAGTGATCAGTGATCAATTTGTGAAAAAACAGGTCAGAATCAAGTGACCCCTACCTCCGGATGAAACCAGCACTCGTTGAACATGCATATCTCTTCGAAAGCCTGAGGTCGTTCAAGACATCGTTCAGAAGAACAGCGTACTTTGACTAAAAAGTTGATTGGAGAGGGGAAAACTTACAAAGAGCTGTAAAATGTTTTACTGTTCAGCTAAAATAATCTTACATGTCTTCAAATGGAGAGCAAAACCAGAGACACATGGTAGAAAACAGGAGAAAAATATCAAAATGGATTGAAGAATAACCAGATTGGCAAATACAGATCAAATACAGTCTGGAGTTACCTGTAAGTATTGTCACAGTTAGAAGACGTCTATGTTAAACTAATTTATTTGCAAGAATCCCCCTCAAAGTCCCTATGTTAAAAAAAGCCATTCGTAGAAGAGGTTACAATTTGCAAAATAACACATCAACTGGCTAAGAGAAATAAAAGGAGGATTTTGTGGACTGATGGGAGTTCTTTTTGGGTACATAGGCTGGAGAGGGTTTGTGAGACGTTCCCTAAACTCTGAATTCAAGCCACAATATACAGTGAAGACAGTGAAGCATGGTGGTGCAAGCATCATGATATGGGCATGCTTCTCCTACTATGATGTTGGGCCTATTTATTGCATACCATGGATCACGTATTAAAAAACACAATCCCATCTATTGATCTCTATTCAGGGCACTATTTCACTGGTGAAGCTGGTGTAAAAAGCGTCTGCAGTAACATTTTCCCATTTTCTCTACCGCAAATATGTATGATTTCCAGATTGAATTCTTGTAAGCTCAATGACCAATTCACCAGCCGGCGATTTCGATTATGCGTTTTGGCAATGAAAACTAGTGGATTGTGGTCGGTATAAATATTAATGGGGACAATAGAGGTACCCACATAAAAATGGAAATGTTCCAAGGCAATGAGCAGAGCCAATGTCACTTTTTTGATTGTGGAATTAAATGTTTAATGCTTGTCAAGTTTTTGAAAAGAAACGACAGGGTGCTCCACACCATAGGACCTCCTGTAACAGGGCTGCACCCACGCCAAAATCACAAGCGTCGACAGGCATTTTAAACGGACAATCAAACGGAGGCGCTGCAAGAATTGCAGCGTTTGTCAACAAATTTTGTTTGCTCAAATGCAGACTGACATGACTTACTACAACAAAGGTGGAAAATTGAAAAATTTAAAAATTATTACAGAAGCCTCTGTAATTCTATACCATAATAAGTAGTGAAGCAGTTCAGTTTGATTGATGGGAACCAAAACCACAAGAATAGCTTCTACTTTAGCTTGAACCGGACGCACTTGACCTCTCCCCCCCTGTATTCTCAAATGGGACACTGTGACTTGATGGAATTCACATTTTAGGAAAGGTATTGTTAGCATCACTAAGATGCATAAAAACAACTCCTAATTGCTGCAAGTGTTTGGTCCATTTAGCAGAACAAATGCCAGATCAACTAGATATGCCTCACAAAATGATGGTCCAGACAAAACCGAATCCATTAACCGCTGAAAAGTCATAACCAGAAGTCTCCTCTGCATGCTCAGGCTACGGGACCTGCGAATATCATTTAAGCAGATTCAGTTTTGAAACAAAGTGAGCGGAACCAACATAGTCCACACAATGCTCCATGCGAGCCAGTGGATAGCAGTCTGGCTTTGTCACACCATTGACCTTTTTGACATCTCCATTGGCTTTTACTGTTAAGAGGTAAAACAAACTTCATGCAGTACTGCTCTTCACAACAATGCCACGCTCCACCATGTACTGAACCTGTTCTTTCAATCGACACCACTTGGATTCTCTGGTTTCACTTTGTAAGGGTGATGTTTTATTGTCTTTGAATCTCCCCACATCAGTGTCTTGGCTGACCACATGCGCCTGAGAGGGTACATCAGCAAAAAGTGACCTGTAAGAATTAAACAAATTCAGTATCATTCTGCTGGGAATTAAGGTGAAACAACACAAGAAGTATTTTTTCTTTCTTTATTTTTTAAGATCTCCTCCCTGAGTCACCACCTTATCGTGGTGGAGGAGTTTGGGTGTCCCAATGCTGTCATGCCCCTGGTAGTGTCACCCATGACAAACAGGTCCTAGGGGAGAGACCAGACAAAGAGTGGCTCAAAAGAATCTAATGATGAATAATACAATTGGACTTCGTTTTCCCTCGCCCGGACGCGGGTCACCGGGGCCCCGCTCTGGAGCCAGCCCCGGAGGCGGGGCATGATGGCGAGCGTCTGGTAGCCGGGCCTGCACCCATTGGGCCCGGTCAGGCACAGCCCGAAAAGGTAACGTGGGTACCCCCTCCCATGAGCTCACCACTTGTGGGAGGGGCCAAAGGGGTTGGGTGCAAAGAGAGCTAGAGACATAGGCCTTAGCGGTACGATCCTCGGCTACAGAAGCTAGTTGTCGGTACGTGGAATGTCACCTCTCTGGCGGGGAAGCAGCCTGAGCTGGTGCGTGAGGTGGAGAAATTCCGATTTCTAGATATAGTTGGACTCCCCTCAACGCATGGCAAGGGCTCTGGAACCAGTCCTCTCGAGAGGGGCTGGACTTCATTCCACTCTGGTGTTGCTGGCATTGAGAGGCGACGAGCAGGGGTGGCAATTCATGTTGCCCCCCGGCTCCAAGCATGCACGGTGGAGTTTAACCCAGTAAACGAGTTTCCCTACGCCTTCGGGTGGGGGGACGGGTCCTGACTGTTGTTTGCGCTTATGCGCCAGACGGCAGTTCAGAATACCCGCCCTTTTTGGAGTCCTTAGAGAAAATACTAGAGAGTGCTCCCTCGGAGGATTCCCTTGTTCGGCTGGGTGACTTCAACGCTCATGTCGGCAGCGACAGTGAGACCTGGAGAGGTGTGATTGGGAGGAACGGCCCCCCTGATCTTAACTCGAACGGTGTCTTGTTATTGGACTTCTGTGCTCGTCACAGATTGTCTATAACGAACACCATGTTCAAGCATAAGGGTGTCCACATGTGCACTTGGCACCAGGACGCCCTGGGCCCCAGTTCCATCATTTACTTTGTGGATGTGTCGTCGGACTTGCGACCACATGTTTTGGACACTCGGGTGAGGAGAGGGGCGAAGCTGTCAACCAATCACCACCTAGTGGTGAGTTGGTTTCGATGGTGGAGGAGGATGCCGGTCAGACCTGGCAGACCCAAACGCATTGTGAGGGTCTGCTGGGAACGTCTGGCAGAGTCCCCTGTCAGAAGGAGTTTCAACTCCCACCTCCAGGAGAGCTTTGACCATGTTCCGAGGGAGGCAGCGGACATTGGGCGATGTTTTGTGCCTCCATTGTCGATGCGGCCGATCAGAGCTGTGGCCGTAAGGTGGTCGGTGCCTGTCTTGGCAGTAATCCCAGAACCCGTTGGTGGACACCGGTGGTGAGGGATGCCGTCAAGCTGAAGAAAGAGTCTAATCAGGCCATCTCGGCCCATGGGACACTGGAGGCAGCTGACAGGTACTGGAAGGCCAAGCGGTCTGCAGCTCTGGCGGTCGCTGGACATGGGAGGAGTTCGGAGAGACCATGGAAAATGACTTCCGGATGGCTTCAAAGAGATTCTGGACCACCTTTCGCCGTCTCCGGCGGAGGAAGCAGTGCACACCGTGTATGGTGGGGACGGTGTGCTGCTGAACTCGACTCGGAATACTTTGAAAACCTCCTCAATCCCACCGACACACCTTCCAATAGGGAAGCAGAGTCGGGTTTGCATATCTCTGGAGCTGAGGTCACCTTAGGTGGTCAAAAAGCTTCTTGGTGGCAAGGCCCCGGGGGTGGACGAGATTCGCCCAGAGTTCCTTAAGGCCCTGGATGCTATGGGCGTGTCTTGGTTGCCCAACCAGTCTACATGTGTTTTTTGGACTTGGGGAAGGCATTTGGCCATGTTCTTTGGGGAATACTGTGGGGAGTGCTCTGGGAATATGGGGTGTAGGACCACCTAATCCAGGCAGTTCGTTCCCTGTATGACCAGTGTCAGAGTTTGGTTCGCATTGCCAGCAATAAGTCGGACCCGTTTCCAGTGAGGGTTGGACTCCGCCAGGGCTGCCCTTTGTCACCGATTCTGTTCACTACTTTCATGGACAGAATTTCTAGGCGCAGCCAGGGCGTTAAGGGGTTTTAGTTTGGTGGCCGCAGGATTCAATCTCTGCTTTTTGCAGATGATGTGGTCCTGTTGGCTTCATCGAGCAGTGACGTTCAACTCTCATTGGATCGGTTTGCAGCTGAGTGTGAAGCGGCTGGGATGAGAATCTGCACCTCCAAGTCAGAGTCCAAGGTTCTCGCCGGGAAATGGTGGAGTGCCATCTCCGTGTCGGGGATGAGGTCCTGCCCCAAGTGGAGGAGTTTAAGTACCTCGGGGTCTTGTTCACGAGTGATGGAAGGATGGAACGCGAGATGGACAGCCGGATTGGTGCAGCGTCTGTAGTGATGCTGACTCTGCACCGATCTGTCGTGGTGAAAAGAGAGCTGAGCCAAAAGGCAAAGCTCTCGATTTACCGGTCGATCTACGTTCCTACCCTCACCTAAGGTCATGAGCTTTGGGTAGTGACCTAAAGGACAAGATCGCGGGTACAAGCGGACGAAATGATTTTTTTCCGCAGCGTGGCTGGGCTCTCCCTAAGAGATAGGGTGAGAAGCACTGTCATCCGGGAGAGACTCGGAGTAGAACCGCTGCTCCTCCGCATTGAGAGGAGTCAGATGAGGTGGCTCTGGCATCTGGTTAGAATGCCTCCCGAACGCCTTCCTGGGGAGGTGTTCAGGGCCCCTCCAACCGGTAGGAGGCCTCGGGGCAGACCCAGGACACGTTGGAGAGACTATGTCTCTCAGCTGGCCTGGGAACACCTCGGCATCCGCTGGGAAGAGCTAGACGAAGTGGCCGGGGAGAGGGACCTCTGAGCTTCCCCGCTTAGGTTGCTGTCCCCGCGACCCGACCTCGGATAAGCGGAAGAAAATCGATGGATTTATTTTTCAAGATAGTCAATTGTAAAACTTACCTTGAGTTAATGCCAAAGACCACTGTCACTCTCCTGTGGTGCAGGGCTGTACAAAATTCAGCATTGAATTAAGAATTACCTCTAAATTTCAACTCTTGAATTTGAATTGCAGTTGCAAAGAGAAGGCTGAATTGAATATGTGAATCAATTATTTGATTCGAATTACAATTTGTGGGTGCTGATTTGATTCAGGGATGATGTTGGTTCATTGAGAATGATCTGATCCCAAACGATTCGCTAACTTTATATTGATTCAGTAACTTTTTAGCCAGAAATTTCAGCAGTCTGACTGTGAAATAAATACCTGGACACTGGACAGTGCAGGCGAAGTTTCCCGTTGCTTTTCGTATTGGAATCAGGTATAAATAAAATAGGGCTGCAGCTATTGAATCCTTTTGTAAATGAGTATTCTATTAAAAACACATTTTTGATTGGTTAAAGAGCAATTATAGATACACAAGTAAGTGTGAAATAATGAACAATCTATTGGTTTAATTTTTTCTTACAAAATCAACCTATATCAACTTAAATTCACATTGTGCATTGGTACAAAGTGTATTTTTTTGGGCCTGATGGACTACATGATAGTGCTTTCGTAGATGGATTTATTCATCCCAGACTGTAACCATGAACTGGAAAAGAGTGAGAAATAATTATTTTACTAAAAAATTACTAAACCTAAATTACACCATACAATATGTTGATGGCTGTGTACTTATAAATCCTAAACTTAAAACAGAAATAACATGAAAATTCTTTACAGGGGTCTCAAACTCAATTTACCTAGGGTCTGCTGGAGGTAGGGTCTGGGCATTAAGTAATTTGGAGTAGTGCTGGGAATCTCATGGTAACCCACAATACGTTACGATACATGATGTATGGCCCACGATAACTTCATCCAGCTCCTCCCAGCGAATCCCGAGGCGTTCCCAGGCCAATCCCAGAGTCTCTCCGGGATAACCGTGCTTCTCACCTTATCTGTAAGGGAAAGCCCAGACACCCTGCGGAGAAAACTCATTTCGGCTGCTTGGACCTACAATCTGTACCTTTCAGTCACTATCCAAAGCTCATAACCATAGGTGAGGGTAGGAACGTAGATCGACTGGTAAATTGAGAGTTTTGTTTTTCGACTCAGCTCTCTCTTCACACAACGGACCGATGCGGAGTACGCATCATTGGCAGAGGCCACACCAATCCGCCTGTCCATTTCACTTTCCATCCTTCCCTCACTTGTGAACAGAACCCCAAGGTACCTCAACTCATCCACTTGGGGCAGGATCTCATCCTTGACCCCGACTGGAGATGGCAAAAATCATGGACTTAGAGGTGCTGCAAACCGATCCAGTGAGAGCTGAAGGTCACGGCTCGATGAAGCCAACAAGACCATATAATTTGCAAAAAGCAGAGACCCAATCCTGCGGCCACCAAACCGGAACCCTTAGATTCTCTGGCTATGCCTAGAAATTCTGTCCATAAAAGTAATGAACAGAATCGGTGACAAAGAGCAACATGCCCTCACTGGAAACGGGTCCGACTCACTGCCGGCAATGCGAACCAAACTCTGACGTTGGTCATACAGGAAACGAACGGCCTAAATTAGATGGTCCGATATGTCACGATCCAGGTGTTGTTCCCGTGACAGTTTTGGTTTTGGTTTCGAGTTGGATTTCCTGTGTTGTGTTGTTTTCCTGGTTTCACATGTTTTCCTTGCACTTTAGTTTTCTCTGATTACATGCACCTGTTCCTCATTTGTTTGTCTGGCTATTTATGTTCAGGTGTGTCTTTGTCGGGTCATTGTCATTCGTGCTTTGTTTTCCTGTGGACCTGCTTTTGTGTTTTTCCGCTGCTTCGCAGCATTCTCGATTATTAAAAGATTCCTGCAACTTACCTGCCTGACGTCCTGCTCGCTTCTTCCCCAGTGTTTTCACCATGCCGAGCCGAGCTAATCCTGACACGATACCCCCTATTCCCTCAAGGAACACGGCCTAATGCCTTCCCCAAGGCCACCAAACAAATGTAGACTGGTTGGGAAAACTCCCATGCAACCTAAAGGACCCTACTTAGAGTATAGAGTTGGTCCCCGGTTCCACGACCAGGACAAAAACCATACTGCTCCTCCTGAATCCGAGAATTGATTATTGTTAGATTATTCGACTATCTGATCCTCCTCTCCAGAACCCCTGAAAGCTGAGGAGTGAGATCCCACAATTTTTGGAACACAACCTCCGGTCCCCTTTCTTAAAAAGCGGGACCACTGCCCTGGTCTGCCAATCCAAGGGGCACCGCTTCCAATGTCCACATAATGCTGCAGAGTCACGTCAATCAAGACAGAGCCCACAGCATGGTCGAAGCTTTCCCAGAGGTAGGAGTAGAAACTCCTTCTGACAAGGAACTCTGCCAGATGTTCCCAGCACCCTCACAATGCGTTTGGGTCTGTCAGGTCTTCTTCGCCTCCCTCTTCACCCGAGTTACAAACAAGCAAAGGTTGGCTATGCACAAAGCAGAATCAATATTTTAGCTCTTACCGTGACGTGCTGGGTTGGAGAGCCTACAACCCCTGGAAGAGAGTGCACCAACCAGGTGGGCGTCCGTAAACGACCCGCAGCAGACTCTAACAGGAAGTGGGCTCCCCCCTCCTTTATACAGGTCTTTCAGCGAGAGCGTGAGACGGGGGTGCCCAGTTCGTGCCCCACGCTCCCAACACACAGAGCTGTTTCCCAAGGTTAACAACAGAGGCGCCAGTCCGTACACTGAGTTTGTTTAAAATAGTTGCCTGCGTGAGATGATTGTGAATTGCAAAGAAAGGTTACAAACAAGCTGCATGTTCTTTCCTTCCCACCCTCTAGTACGCAAGAAGGGAATCAAAACATCATAACAACATACTTTGCATTTCAGTTGCCTTGTTGCATCCTCCCACCTCTTGATCTTGCAGTGCTTCAAATGTGCGTTGGTGACGTAAGTGTGTTGGTGATATAAGTGATTCGTCAAGGCAGAAAAAAATCCTTGATTATTTTTTTTATCAAGATACTGAACTGCCCTAAAATCAACCATGGCTACAAGTAAACAGGTAAACAACAATTTATGGCAAATATTTTTTTTAATAAGGTGCAACTGACACTTCAGGCTGACTTAAAAAAATGAATTAACAGGTTGAATTAAGCCTGTGATTAATTCTGTCTGATAAAACATGACAAACTTCTTTGATACATTCACTTCTCTAACCCAAGTATTAAAGAGGTTATTTCACACCATCAGATTTAAAAGAAATGTCATGTGCAGACAGACATTAAAGTTAATGAATATCCTTCATACGGTAACGTTTGCACAGACGCTATTAAAGCTATGAGGAGATGTTTGGTCAACAACCTTTTTATTGATTTTATATGAAATAATGGCACACAAGCACATACACCAGCACAACAGCAGTGACTCCCTCACCTGACTTCTAAACGACACACCTGGTCTGTTCACAGCAACCGGAAACATCAGACAACCACAACACAAACATGCACATCAGTATAACTTTAGTGTGTCTACATACCTTTTATCTTGTCCTGAAGCTCCCATCCATGAGCTTGAAAGGCTTCAAGTTGGGCTCAAGTTTTGATGTGGTCCAACTCATACCAAATTGAAGATTAAGTAGTAATCTAGCTAACAAGCATGTATATCAGTGAAAATACACCCAATATCCTAAGAAATCTGAAAAAAAAATGCATTTATATGGACGTCCACACAGACTTTAACAGAGAGCGCACGCTCAACTTCACGTGACGTCATTAGTGCACCCCAGTCAAGAGGTGTGACTAATCCACTTATGCCAAATCAAACCCTTGCAAGGATAACATTTAACATCTTTATCATTAAAAAAAAACACACATCCACATAGCCTGCCATTCACTTTTTTATTTCGTAGTATCGATTCAATCTATTGATTACCTTTCAAATGATGTTAGATTGATGTATGCAATATGCAAGAACAACACTAAAAACTTTTAGTACTTTGGTATGTGGAATTAAACTATGGAATGGATGAAGTAAAGAAGTAAAACAATACTCTACAATGAAATATTACAAACAGTTGATGTTTACAAAATACAAGGAGGAAGACTCGTGAAATATTGTGTACATCCAAGGATTCCTTGGAGAGTCAATGCTATGTTTGTTTTTCTTATCACCTCTACTGGTACTAGGAACTTTTCATCCTAGTGACAACATTGTCTGTACTACAACAATGTTTTGTTATAATTGTTTATATACCATATCACTATTATTATTTATTATGATTATCATTCATCAGATGATAAGGACATTGACTACTATTTAACACACTGTCACATTACTTTAATCATGCATTTAAACTTACTAACTGCAAGAAGTCTACAAATGTATCAAAATTGTGGAAAACCTTCAGGGGTAGGCTTAAGTAAGCTTTGCTTCTTCCTACTCCTTTTGGACATGTGGAACTGTCAATTGTGTTAAGTGATGTATTCCTATGTCATTTACATGCATGTTCAAATAAAAATTGTTAATTGTTCAAATTAAACCATTACTATTACCATATACAGTATGTCGCCTGGAATGGCAATTTGGTGAACACAGATCAATGTAGCTGGATCATAGGAATATAAATTAATGTAGTGAAAAAATTGTTGCTATGTAGGCTGAGTAGGGCCAGCTGTGAGACGCTGATTCGTAAGCGTTCTCTTCGCTCCCAAGTTTTCCTGCGTTCATTCGAGCCGGCATCTGTTTTGTAGTGTCCAGTTGTCCCGGTCTGCCTAGCCTAAAAGACTAGCTGAACTCTCCAGCATTTGTAGTAATCATTTTGTGGCTGACCTTTGTTGGAACGTGCTTACATGACGTTAAAGACTGTAACTACGTCACCTGCCTCTGCAATCCGTGGTCCACCACGCACAAACCGTAACAGAAAAAACAGCACAAGGAATGGACCGCGCTGAGAAGTTTTCAGTGAAGAAGGCACTGCGCAGCCAAGCGGAGCACCATGGGAAGCAAAAGGAGCAGCCCAAGGTCATTGGAACATGCCTCCAGGAGCTGTCTGCACGTCAGGAAGCCATGATGGAGAGCCTGGGTTTGTGGCTTAACACACTGCTCACGGTGCTTCCTACTCATTAAGCCTCTACTTTAGTCAGCCCGCCCGCACCGCCATCCCAAGTTGCAACGAGGGTGGTGCCGGGTCTCCGACTACAGCATCGAGTTCCGCTCATTAACGGCAAAGAGTGATTGAAATGCGGCCGCCCTCCTGGATGTTTTTTCCTTTGGGCTGGCCGACCACATCCGAGTCCACTAGATCTCCCTGGCAGTAACCTCCAAGTTAGATGACCTCATTGAGCTGGCGGTGCGGATCGACAAGTGGTTGATTGACCATGTGCGGGAGCTAAGTCAACGACAAGGAAGCACGGCAGCCACATGTCAGCTGAGCATTCCTGGCTTCCCTGGCAACTGAGCTCCTCCCGTGACTGATGTCACCCTGTAGTTGACAATGGAGGAGCCTGTGCAGCTGGGAGGAGGCAGGCTTACCGCTGCGGAAAGATGACCCACCTACACCGTGGCAGCTACTGCGGCGAGGTGGACCACTCCCTCTCCAGCTGTCTGGTTCAAGCCTCCCAAGCTCCCAACGCTGCTTCCGCTGGCGTTCAACATCTGGCTCCCCCACAAAGGGACGGTCAGTCTGACAAACGCCCCCTCAGTGTTCCAAAACTTAGTCAGTGACATTATGTGTGACGTGTTAGGTCGTGCATCTTTGTCTATCTTGGCGATATTCTTATTTTTTCCTCCCCACTGGAGGAACATGTCCAACAAGGCCGCCTGGTCCTGGAGAATAGCCTCTTTGGAATAGCCGAAAAATGCTTTTTTCATTCTTCCTGAGTTCCTTTCCTGGGGTTAAGTGTGGAGAAGGGACAGCTCAGAGCCGATCCTGCCAAGATTCAAGCGGTGGTTGACCAGCTTGCTCCTATGTCAAGAAAGCGCTTACAAAGGTTTCTGGGATTCGCAAACTTCTATCGCCGCTTCATTCGCAATTTCAGTCGAGTTGCAGAGCCTTGACGAAACTTACATCCTCTAAGATCCCGTTCGCTTGAACCCTAGAGGCTGAGCGAAACCCCTCTCTCCAGTTTTTAGTCAAGGTCGACGCCTATGATACTGGCACGGGGGCTGTCCTTCCCCAGCACAATTTTTCCATGTTAATTGGGTCATGTTCCAACAGTCACATTTGGGTTGTACATTTGTATTATTTTTATTTTATTGAAGCACATATTTTCACAAATATTTAGTTTATTTCTCCATTTTGTATAGAAACACTTTGTCTTACTGGCTGCAATGAAATCCTTAAAACCATTTAACTAATATACTAATGAAAGAAAAATACAAATATTACCCATTACGAATTGGGAAGGAAAGGACCAAGTTTCCTGTCTGTACCCATTAACTAATTGGGACCAAAACAAATTGTTTTGTGTAAAAGCATCCTTATACTGTAGGTGATTTGGTGCTGCTGTTGAAATGATAGTAACAGAGTCATCGTACCATAAAGTAGATTTTAAAGATACTACATATTACTTCTTTATTGTGACATTCTTCACATTTATTGCAGACAGTGTACCCACTTTTCTCGGCTGGTAATTTAGCAAAGTGAGATGTTGGCCGAAGTCCCACCCAAGAAATGCATGCACTCACATACTTCAGTGGACTTCATTTGGAGGTTCGCTGAGTTTTTGTGGCGTCTATAACGCAACAATGCAGCAGCGCTGACTTGCGTTGACAGAAGTTTGTCTGTGTCTGTGTTTGTCACTAATCATCATAGATTAGATTGACTCAATTCCCAACTTTTACAGAAGGAAAAACCACAGTCACGTAGTATAATGAAACACTTTGAAAATACCCTACAATATGGCAGGGATCTTCTAAAAACTTCTAAAAGGAAAACATTTTGTATTTCCACTACTCCAACTACAAGAAATCTCTCCTGCCATTCCTAACAAAGATGTTACCCTGAAGTCAACATTTTCACTTGAATTTACAAAAGGTGACGCTGGCAACCAGTGTTCCCTCTAAGATGCAAGTGTGCAATTGCACACTGCCCCAGCATTCTCAGTGCACAGCACATTTATGCAGCACACTAAATAAAATGCAACATGAACTGTAAATATCACATTTATTCTGTACCATTTTGCAATGCAATGCTGGAGTCACACATTACGACAAGGGTTTTGGAGGTTAGTGCACAGCTATTGGAGCTGCAAGCTGCATACTAGCATGTGTTATGGCAAAAGAAACAGGCAATTCCACATTTACACATCAAGCCAAAGTGGTTCTTTGTTTTTTCCTTTTTGAATGTGAAAGGCTGTCCTGAAAAACGTACAGCAAAGCTGTAGCAAGTGTTGACCGGATGCCATATGTACTTTAACTGTGCATGTAGAGAGTTGTTAAAAAGACTGGAAGGTGTTTTTTTTGTATTTTTTATTTTTTGGCTGACATTTTTCAATTTAGTTTGTTTTATTTAGACAAAATTAAACAACAAATATGGCAACAATTTCAAGTTGCCATATTTGTCACATGTCCAGGATGAAATAGTGCCACAAAATGCTGTTGCAAAACAGAAATAAAAATAAAATGTCATTAACAAAATAAATAGTGAATATAGGGGTGAATAAGACCCCAAGGTACGTACACCCCTCCACTTGGGGCAGTATCTCATCCCTGACCCAGGCATGGCATTCCACCCTTTTCCCGGGCAAGGACATGGACATTGACTTAGAGGTGCTGATTCTTGTCCCAGCCGCTTCATCGTCGACTTCAAACAGATTCAGTGAGAGTTGAAGGTCACAGATCAATGAAGCCAACAAATTCTGTCTCTAAAAGTAATGAACACAGTCAAAGGGCAGCTCTGGCTTTGTCCATCCCATACTGGAAATGAGTCTGACTTATTCTCTGAATGCGGACCCAGCTCTGACATCGGTCCTACAGGGAGAAAACCATCTGAATTAGATGGTCCGGTACCCCATACTCTGAAAGAGGCTGTAACCCACAATTAAAACCAGAATTCTCTATTTCGCTTATCCTCATTAGGGTGGCGGGGATGCTGGAGCCTATCCCAGCTGACTTTGGGCGAGAGGCGGGGTACACCCTGGACTGGTCGCCAGTCAATGGCAGGGCACATATAGACAAACAAACATTCACACTCTAATGGACAATTTAGAGCGGCCAATGAAGCTAACATGCATGTTTTTGGAATGTGGGAGGAAAGCGGAGTACCCGGAGAAAACCCACACACACACGGGGAGAACATGCAAACTCCACACAGAGATGCCCAACGGAGATTTGAACCCAGGTCTTCCAGATCTCCTGACTGTGTGGCCAATGTGCTAACCACTCATCCACCGTGCGGCAGAGTTTAATCTATGTGATTAGTAATTACACGTGATTCAGATTTATAAATAAAATGTAAAATGAGTAAAATGCCTTTGAAGTACAGTAGTAGTGAGTGTCAAAATTCCTAAATATAGTTCAAACATTAAAATGTGTTCCTAATATTGACAAACGATCATTTTAAAAGTGAAAACGTTTTTATATTCTTCAAAAAATAGTAAAATAGAGCACTTCTCCTTCAGGACAGCAAGCCTTAGCATTTAGCAGTGCAGTAGCAAGCTGAGAGGAAAAGTGGAAAAAACAGTGATTAAGGAGCCCTAAAAACGGTACTTCCTCGGTCAATAATCCACCAGGACCGCCTCTTGCCAAGCAGGAATTTGCTTTTGTTAAGTTTTGCTTGTTATATTGGAGGCTTGCTGAACTGTGTGTAGTTACAGTGCAGGACTACAGTGTGTGTGCGGAAACACTAAAGTTGTAACGCAGTTAATATCTCGGCCTTTTGGACAGTTGACTTCTCCGTGACCTGTTTAGTGTAACGTTGCATCACAATGAAACACCTGTAAGTGAGTGTGGGAGACCCTTCTACAGTGAAGACTAGATGAGTGATCCACGGACTTCGGTTCTAAAACCTCTTTGTGGTTTCAAGTGGACCCGTTTCCCTTTGGTGAACATTGCTGCCAGTGCGGGAGGAGCAGGGATTCTTGTCCCATTTCTCATCTCAACCAAGCTTTGGATTTCCTCAACTGGATCCTAATTCAACATTGGATTGGAAGTCAAGCACGCGTTCGGAACTGAGTAGGAAAAGACTGAAAAAGTGCATCACGCTGTGTACCCCTCCTAATCTATGCACAATTATTTGGTGAAGTCATTCTTGTAATTAGTAATTGGTTCCTTCCTGAAAACAAAGAAAGTGTTAACTCAACAAAAATAGAAATTTCATCACAAATTACTTACCTGTTAATCTGAATAGGAAAAAGTATTCACAGTCCGGTCTGATTGACAAAATAGCTCAAATTAAAATTAGAAAGAGACATTAGGACCATATTCTCTGCTTCTACTTACCTTTTATTTTTCTGAGGTATTTTGTGGTGTTCATATTGTTGTAGCCGCACGGTGGACAAGTGGGTAGCACATTGGCCTCACAGTCAGGAGGTTCAGGGTTCGAATCTCCGTTGGGCATCTCTGTGTGGATTTTGCATGTTCTCCCCGTGCATGCGTGGGTTTTCTTCGGGTACTCCAGTTTCCTCCCACAAAAACATGCATGTTAGGTTAATTGGCAACTCTAAAATGTCCATTAGAGTGTGAATATTTGTTTGTCTGCCCTGCGATTGACCGGCGACCAGTCCAGGGTGTAAAAGCCAGCTGGGTTAGGCTCCATCATACCTGTGATTCTAATGAAAATGAATGAATACAAGAAGTGCTACAAGTCCCCACAGGATTCCTCAAGCAACACAATCCAATGCCTTCTTTAAGTCCACAAAACAAATGTGAAGATGACCCTCAACAGTCCTGCCAGATTGTGAAAGGATTGTGATCAACCTCAGAGGCACTTTTGTATTTTGCTTGTTTGTCTCCTCATGTTTTTGATCAATCCACAAGCTTAACTACAGACAGCGTTTATTTCTATCAAAGCAATAAAAATAAACATGACTAATGTCCTTCATCTCACCAAGAAAATGCACTTTTGTCTAGGAATAATGCACAGACAGCAAGCGTATGGAATGTGTGATGAGGCAGCCATGGCACATTCCCAGAGCTCTCATTATCGCTCAAGGCTCACGGAGAAGTTGGGGGTCAAGGTTGTCCCGTGTCCCAATTATTCTGACACATTAGGTAAAAAGAAAGTGACGAGATAACCTGAGGTACAAATGTGTGCTTAACCTGCAAACGTGATTTCAGGATAGTCCCCAAGCGACACGTTTTCATTATAAAAGCTTTGATTATGTTTCTGTCCTGGAATATTAACTACTCTTGTACCCCGGCATTTTTACTCTTAGTAAGTGCTTAGAAGGTATAATGAGCAACAGTCAGAAGAATGTAACCTTTGAAAAAGGTAACCTCTTGTCGATTATATGCCACTGTTAATGGTGTTGTTAATGGTCGAGGGCACCAGGAGACACATCTGTAGCTAGTTACCCTTCTTGCAGAAGGCTATGGCTACATGGGCATGGACCGAGCTAGAGTGGCAGTGTGGTGACCAGCCGTTCATTCCACCACGCTATCTTGTTTGCATTTTATTATGGGGAAGGAGAAAATCAAAGCTGATCTTGCCAAAACTAAGGCTGTGGTCAAACAATTAATAGTAACAAATTAATTCTAACTATTAATTGAGCATGAAAATTAAGTAATATTAAGTAAAAGAACCCCTGAATAGACCCTACTGGGAAGGTTGAGGAGTGTGAACCCATGATAGTTAGAACACACCCTCCGGTCCCCATTCTTGAAAAACGTGACCACCACCCCGGTCTGCCAGTCCAGGGGCACCGACCCCGATGTCCACACAAAGCTGCAGAATCGTTTCAACTAAGACACGCCCACAGAATCCAGGGCCTTAAGGAACTCCTGGAGGATCTCATCCACCCCCGGAACCACCTTGGTAATCTCAGCCCCAGAAATAGAAGTACCCGCCTCAGAGTCCCCGGGCACTTCTTCCATGTTGGAAGATGTGTCGGCGGGATTGAGGGTGTCTTC
Organism: Oostethus manadensis; assembly: GCA_024372805.1. Lineage (NCBI taxonomy): Eukaryota > Metazoa > Chordata > Actinopteri > Syngnathiformes > Syngnathidae > Oostethus > Oostethus manadensis. Next base: position 1,080,932 of record QODF01000050.1, on the reverse strand, counting down.
AAAGTATTCCCTCCACCGGTCCACAACATCTCGAGTCAAGGTCAGCACACCGTCCCCACCATACACAGTGTTAACGGTGCACTGCTTCCCCCTTACTGAGTTGGCGGATGGTGGTCCAGAATGTCTTTGAAGCCATCCGGAAGTTGTTTTCCTTGGCCTCCCTGAAACTCTTCCCATGTCCTAGTTTTTGCCTCAGTGACTGCCAGAGCCGCAGACCGCTTGGCCTGCCGGTACCTGTCAGCTGCCTCCAGAGTCCCATGGGCCAAAACAGCCTGATAGGACTCTTTCTTCGACTTGACGGCATCCCTCACCGCTGGTGTCCACCATTGGGTTCTGGGATTACCGCCACGACAGGCACCAACCACCTTACGGCCACAGCTCAGATGAGCCGCATCGACAATGGATGCACCAAACATCGCTCACGCGGACTTAATGTCTGCTGCCACCCTTGGAACATGGTCAGAGCTCTCCTGGAGGTGGCAGTTAAAACTCCCTCTGACAGGGGACTGACAGGGGACATGTTCCCAGCAGACAATGCATTTGGGTCTGTCAGGTCTGACCGGCATCCTACCCCACCATCGGAACCAACTCACCCCCAGGTGGTGATCGATTGACAGCTCCGCCCCCCTTTTAACCTGAGAATCCAAAACATGTGGTCACAAGTGCGACGACCTAACCTCAAAGTCAATCCTTGTACTAAGGCCCAGGGTGTCCTGGTGCCAAGTGCACATGTGGACACCCATATGCTTGAACATGGTGTTCGTTATAGATAATCTGTGACGAGCACAGAAGTCCAATAACAAAACACCGCTCGGGTTAAAATCAGGGGGGGCTTTCCTCCCAATCACACCTCTCCAGGACTCACTGTCGCTGCCAACATGAGCGTTGAAGTCAGCCAGCAGAACAAGGGAATCCCCCGAAGGAGAACTCTCTAGTATTTCCTCTAAGGACTACAAAAAGGGCGGGTATTCTGAACTGCTGTTTGGCGCATAAGCACAAACAACAGTCAGGACCCGTCCCCCCATCCAAAAACGTAGGGAAACTACCCTTTCGTTTACTGAATTAAACTCCAACGTGCAGGCTTGGAGCCGGGGGACAGCAAGAATTGCCACCCCTGCCCGTCGCCTTAATTTCTCCACCTCACGCACCAGCTCAGGCTCCTTCCCCGTCAGAGAGGTGACATTCTACGTACCGACAAGTAGCTTCTGTTGCCGAGGAACGGACCGTCAAGGCTTCCGCCTCCAGCCGCCACCCAGCTCACTTAGCACACGACCCCTTTGGCCCCTCCTACAAGTGGTGAGCTCATGGGCGGGGGGGACCCACGTTATCTTTTCGGGCTGTGCCCGACCGGGCCCTATGGGTGCAGGCCCGGCCACCAGACACTCGCCATTGTGCCCCACCTCCAGGCCTGGCTCCGGTGGGGGACCCCGGTGACCCACGTCCGGGCGAGGGAAAAGGAAGTCCAATTGTGTTATTCATCATTAGGGTCTTTTGAGCCACTCTCTGTCTGGTCCCTCCCCTAGGACCTGTTTGTCATGGGTGACCCTACCAGGGGCATGACAGCTCCCGACAACTTAACTCCTAGGATCATTGGGACACGCAAACTCTTCCACCACGATAAGATGGTGGCTCAGGGGGGAGATGTCAGTGGCTAAGAAACACATTTTACAGTATACAAAAAAATGTTCTTGCTGTGCAATCGCATTTCTTATGTTGATAACTCTAAAACTGTTTTTCTCTGAACTTGTTCACTGACATCTGCCTTGTGCAGATTGATTACATATGTCGATTCAGGTATTTTTGTACCTGATGGATATGCACGACGCTGTTAATAAGGCTTGTATCTCATTTTCCCAGATGCCACTGGTCATGGTGCTCCTGTTTACACGTGAGCAAGCATATTAATAAAGAGCTATGCATTTGCGTGTGTGTTCCAGTAGTCACAAGAGATGCATTCTCATTTCAACTTATATTTAATTTTTATATCAGCTCTCTGTCTTTCTTATAATGTGTCTCTGCTCCATTTCTAATATATCTTCGATGCCCTCTGGTCTTCTTTCAGTGTAATTGGCACAGATTGCAATTGTTTCAAAAGTGCAGTGTGTTTATGGAGAATATAAACAGGTATGCATTCTGCAAGTCTTTTTTCCCAGCCAAAGCCCTTATGTTGGCATCATGCACACTCAGCTGACTGTGTTTGCTTCTCAGTGTAATTGATGCAGCCTGCTGTAGACAGAGGAGAAAAACTTGCCCAACACAAATAGAAAAAGTACAGAATGAGAATCAGAATCCGCTTTAATCTCCGTATGTGTTGCCGTCCCTAACCATTTCAAATTTTGCATTTTCACTCTATCACGGTACTTAAAAATATATATTAATTACTAAATCATGCTGTTTCATGGTTCTTCTATTATTAAACAAACATATGCATATTGAAGCAGGTTTGGTGTATTTTTTGCTTAAATGAATATTTTCAAGCATTAAAATGGCTAAATGAAGTAAAACCCAAATATAAAGCATTCACAGGATGCATTCAGAGTCGCTGTGAGTGATATGTAGTATTCAACACTGGTCACTAGGTGTCAGTAATGTTACTGTAATGTTCGGCGAAACAAACAAGCACCAGACTTGATTGCTGGAACTACAGGCTTTTATTGCAGGTTTGAATGATGTCACAACAGGCACAAAATCCATAATACGGGCTACTGTTGCGGCCATAACCCACAACTAGCGAAAATGTACCTCTGAACCTCCGACGTCACCTCCTGTTTGTCAGTATATTGGTATGTATATCAGGGCTGTACAAAAATTAGAATTGCATTGAGAATGACCTATAAATGTAATTTGTGGGTGCAAACAGGAAGCACAATTGGAATTCAGTACAATTGAAATTCCATGAAATTAAAAAGGAGTTATGATGCATAATTAAGGTGTATGTAACAAGGAAGTTTTACAGTAAAACAATAATTTTATAAACAATATTATTGTAAAGACTTTATGTGTGTTTTTATAGATTTTTTTATCATCACAAATTAACATGTAATACCTACTGAGATAAAACAGCTCATTAAAAGCCGGTGGTGATGTTCTTATAATTTTGGGTTTGGAAAAAGTGTCTGAAGCAGGAAAGCACCTTTAGATATTAAGTAAATATTAAAGCAAGCGTCATAAATATCAACCGGTGAATGGAACAGAGATTCACGGCAAAAACTCTGCTTTTTAAACTTTTCTAGAATCTTCTGGACCACAATTTGTGATTGCAGATGTAGTAGACTCACCGAAAAGAAGCTGCCAAACAGAGGCTGCTCAGGAAAAAAGCCAAAGTGGTATTATATTTTGGAGCCCTGACATTACCGGTTTCAACTTGGACCAGTGAGAAGTACGCGTTTGTTGAAAAAACAAAACTGAAGCACAGATGGCCGTTGTAAGTTAAGTTAATAGGGTAACTGCCCCACGTCGTTGCTTAGCAACAGGAAAACAACAAAGTCACAGAAAAAGAGCGGGACACGTGCTCAAGCAGCTTGGCTCGGAGTATCCCGGAAATGTTACCCCAGAGAACGTTTAAAGTGTAGACACCAAGGATGAAGAACGGAATGAGAAGTATGTCGACCCCGCCGTCCGAGGTCGTGCACGGCTTAAAGAACCATCCTTGCAGAGAAGGGAATGACGATGACTTTGGCAGGGATGCAAGATGAAATGGAAAAAACACTGAAAGACAAGAGAAAAGGCTGGAAAGTATTGAGCAGAAATGGAACAATACATTGGTGCCTTGAAACAGGAGGTTCATTACCTGAGAGAGGAAGCAAAAACCTAAAAAAAAACGCTTTTATACATTCAAAGGAAGTGGACTTAGACATCACAACACCATTGATCCTTGCATACCACTATATGGCAGGAACAACACCCCACCGTCATCATCGTTAAATTCACTAACAAGAAAACCTGATACTACGAGATGGCACCCATCTCGGGGAGATTTTTTTCCTCTGGGGACCTGGTGACACCTCCGGCTCCCACAACTGTAGTGCTTCTCAAATAGCATCATGGCGGACTTTCTGCTCCATGGGATACTAGACTGTTACATGCCTTTACATACAGTTACTTCGAGGGGCCTGACAAGCAGACTACAGTCGTTTGAAACCATAGCAAATGAAATGAAATTATACTGCCAACATATTAGCGTACCACTGGAAGCATGCACAACCCACTTTTGGAACATAGGCTGCATACCATTGTGCATGGAACTTTCTAATTCTTTCACTTGCTGTTGATGTAGTATGCTATTTCTTTTCCTAATCTGATGTTTCTATCCTCTGCCTATATCTGTCAGACATCACTACGCTGCTTCAATCGTGTTAAATGTCAGTGAGCAGCAAGCAGGCCATCGGCTACTACTGGCCTTCACTATATAAAAGATGTAGATGATGTACACAAATTCTTCAAAGACAAACCTAGTGAGGAACAAGAACAGCCTCACTTAGCTACAGTAGTTGACCTGTGTGGAAAAACGCCCAGCGAATGTGGTGATGTCAGAAACAGTGTTACCTCCTGAACGATAACGACTTTCTGGTTAGGTACAATTTTTGTGCCAAAGTGGAGACCGATCTTGAGCCATTCCCTTCAAATAATCATTTAAAACAGTGGCTTGTTGTTATATTTCTTTTTTAGGCAAACTGGGGTAATTTGGTTTTATCAAGAAAGACTGGTGACAGTTACAACATTTGGAAATAATTCAAACATACACACCTCTTCAAGATATATTGGTGGGAAGTATTCTGAAAGATTAACATTTCCTTTGGTTTATATTTTTATTGTAAACAGCAACACAAAAGATACTTTCATTTTACCATAAAAATGTTCACAAGCAGAAGACTCACTCCCAAAATGGTTGGCCATGACTGATTCTGTACATGCAGCATTGGGATGTTATGTATGTTTAACTGAGACCATGATCTGGTCCACAGACAAAAATACAAGTGTTACGCAAATCAAACCCACCAAGTGTTATTGTTAAAATGTTTGGTCTGGACCAGAGTACTAACTGCAAGCGGGATGGGAAGGCCACCACATGGTGCTAACACGGTGGGTGTTGCATATGAGTACTTCTATTACAAAACCTACTGTACAAATGATTTCAAATTCATACAGTCGCTGGGGACCGGGAAGTCTGGACTTCCCTACTGAAGCTGCTGCCCCCGCGACCCGGACCCGGATAAGCGGAGGAAAATGGATGGATGGATGGACGGATGGATACTTTGTATGTCCTGTAGTTATGTCTATTGTTCATTCATTCATTTTCTATACCGCTTATCCTCATTAGGGTCACGGGGATGCTGGAGCCTGTCCCAGCTGACTTTGGGCGAGAGGCGGGGTACACCCTGGACTGGTCGCCAGTCAATCGCAGGGCACATATAGACAAACAACCAGTCACACTCACATTCATACCTATGGACAATTTAGAGTGGCCAATGAACCTAACATGCATGTTTTTGGAATGTGGGAGGAAACCGGAGTACCTGGAGAAAACCGACGCACGCACGGTGGAGAACATGCAAACCCCACACAGAGATGCCCAACGGAGATTCAAACCCAGAACCCCCTGACTGTGAGGCCAACGTGCTACCCAGTCATCCACCGTGCAGCCCCGTCTATTGTTATTTCTGTAATTACATATTATTTTGAGCAAGCACCATAGCCACTGTTGCCAACTTGTCAGTAAGAAAAGTAGCTATTGGGTTTCCTAGAAGTCACTAGATGATGTCATTGTCTAATTTGCAGCTCATTTGCATACAGTGTTGTAAAATACTGTAGGAAAAAGCATAACCTCGTAGGAGAGACAAAGTGTGCAAAAACATCTTAATTACGTTAGAACTACAAACGAACTTGTTTTTTTGTTAATTAATTTAAACATGGTCGTTTCATCAAAATAAAATACCTTGAATATTTTATTTTTGCCCCCTGAATCTCCCATCACATGTTGGCTATTGAGAACTCAAACATGAGCACAATTGAACAGCAAATAACAGATTATGCTGTGTTTATTCTATAGCTCACATTAACATGACTCAGTGTGGTTCATGAGTAGCACACCTTTCTGGTAAATGTATGGCAACTGAGCTATTTACAGTCAATACAATATGCTTATCAATTACTTACATTTACCCAAATAATTGTAAGATAATCCACTTCCTTTTAAAAAATAATGAGTAACAGTAGAGTAACAATAAAATATAAAAACAATAAACATTTTTATTCAGGCTTACTGAAGGAGCTTGTTATGTAAAACAGGGGGAGCTCCACTACTGTGGCATTGTGTCTCATGCATGCGTGATTCATTTGCACTTTTGATGCGTAGAGCTTCACATCATGCTCTTAGTGTGCTGTGGATTTGTCAACAGCACCAGTGCCCAAATACGAGTGATGCCAGAAAAGGATGCTAGATGTATTGCTAGCGGCTTTTGAAAAAATATGTCATTCAGGGAGTTTGGAATGACACCAGATCCAGTGACAAAACCACCAAGTTGGCAATACTCAGCATAACTTCTGCTCTGAGAAGAAGAAGAGTGTTGCGTGACTTTTAGGAATAAGTTTTGAAACAGGCTATGGGTGGTCAGCAGGTGGTTCCAGATGACTGGACAACTACAGCTACTGTGATCAGGGAAACAGGTAGTAGAGTACTTGGTGTGTCATCTGGAAAGAAAGTAGATAAGGAGATGTGATGGTTGAATGAGGAGGTGCAAGAGTGTAAACAGAGTAAGAGTTTAGCTAAGAAGAAGTGGCACACTGAAGAGACAAGACAGGAGTACAGGGAGATGCAGCAAACTGGTAAAGTATTGGGAGCAAAGACCAAAACAAGGCTTATGATGACTTGTATACTAGTTTGGACCGCAAGGAGGGAGAGAAAGATCTATACAGGTTGGCAAGGCAGAGGGACAGAGATGGGAAGGATATCTAGCAGGTTAGGATGACTTAGGGTAAGGATAGAAGTGTGTTTACAGGTTTCAGTAGTGTCATGGGAAGATGGAAAGAGTACTTTGAAGAGTTGAGGAATGAGGAAAATAAAAGCGTACCAAGAGTAGAAGAGGTGACTGTTGTGGACCAGGAAGTAGCAAAGATTAATAAGGAAGAAGTGAGGAGGGCATTGAAGAGGATGAAGAATGAAAAGGCACTTGGTCCGGATGGAGGACAAATGTCCCTGTGGAGGTATGGAAGTGTCTAGGAGAGGTGGCAGTAGGGTTTCTGGCTGAGTGCGAAGATGCCTGGGGAATGGAGGAGAAGTGTGCTGGTGCCCATTTTTAAGAACAAGGGAGATGTGCAGAGTTGTGGCAACTACAGAGGAATAAAGCTGATGAGCCATACAATGAAGTTCTGGGAAAGAGTAGTCCAAGCTAGACTAAGGGTAAACATGAGCATTGGTGAGCAGCAGTACGGTTTTATGCCAAAAAAAGAGTACTGCAGATGCAGTATTTGCTTTGAGGATGTTGATGGAGAAGTACAGGGAAGGTCAGAGGGAGCTGCATTGTGTTTTTGTAGGTCTGGAGAAAGCTTATGACAGAGTACCCAGAGAGGAACTGTGTTATTGTATGAGGATATCCGGAGTGGCAAATAAGTATCTTAGAGTGGTGCAGGACATGTACAAAGACTGTAAGACAGTAGTGAGGTGTGCTGCAGGTGTGACAGAGCAGTTCCGTGTGCAGGCAGGCTGGAATGGGCGGAGAAAAGTGTCAGATGTCATAGAAGCGTTTGAGCTAAAATGAAAGGAAAGGTAAACAAAACTGTGGTGAGACCAGCCATGTTGTTTGGTTTAAAGACAGTGCTGCTGAGGAAAGGACTGGAGACAGAGCTGGAGGTATCAGAGATGAATGCTGAGATTCTCTTTGGGTGTGACCAGGATGGACAGGATCAGGAATTAGCACATCAGAGGGACAGCACATGTTAGAGGTTTTGGAGATAAAGTCAAAGGGGCCAGACTGGAATGGTTCGGATATGTCCGGAGGAGAAATAGTGCATATAGTTTTAGAAGGATGCTGAGCTTTGAACTTCCAGGCAGGAGGCCTAGAGGAAGAGCAAAGAGGAGGTTTATGGATGTGGTGAAAGAGGACAAGAAGGTAGTTGGTGCAAAAGAAGACGATACAGAAGAAAGGATTTTATGGAGGCAATTTATTCGCTGTGGCGACCCCTGAAGGGATAAGCCCAAAGGAAAAGAAGAAGATGTTTACTGTAACTGTCACAATTAATCCGTTTTGGACTGCTCATATGTACTTTTTTTTGTCAAGGCAGCATAGGCAGTGGTGTTAGGGTTCAACTAACAGTCATAAATTTCAAATGCAAGTTAAATTTTCTGTGCTCAGTGTGCTTACTTGGGTGATTTTTGGCTTTCTTAGAATGGATGACACATCAATTTCACAAACATTTCTGCAGAATTTTTGTACACACGTCAAAGACTATCATTTTCCGGACACTAAAGTAATAGTTCATGCAACCATACTCATTGTTGGTTGTTTTGATACTCTTTTCTTCAGGGCTACAAATGCTTTCAGTGTCTTGCTTTTCCTTCACTGGATACAAATGTAACCTAAACATCCTTGAAGTTCTACATCCAGTGTGTGTGTGTGTGTGTGTGTGTGAGAGTATCACAAAATAACATCATCACACCCCTCATTGAATTGCTGACATCTCATGTTGTTCTTTGTAGTCCAAAGTACTAAAACGTCTACCCCACCCTGTGTGACCTTTGACCCAGAAAGAAGAAGAGAGAGACTAGCAGTGAGTGTGCTGAACTGCTCTCATGCTGAAACGTTCAAGGTAAAAATGTTTTGGAAGCAACAGGATATGTTTTACATCTTTGCTCAGTTTTCCCTTACTACGGTAGGGAGTTGAATATACTAACAAAAGTAACACTGGGGGCTCATCCGGGACATTTTTTTTTTTACGTGAATGTGGAAGTAGCCAAGATGTCGGCACGAGACGGTGCTAATGCTAGCGGGAGCAAACGTGCTCGGCGCCGGGAGTACTCCATCACCAACCCGTTCATAGTGGACATTCTGAGGGGTGTTGGCGCTGACTTGGAAAGTGTGGATGCTGCCGACGGAGGATGTGTCTGTGGGTTGGATGAGGGGAAAGCACCAACGAGCAAAATTAAGTTAGCACCTTTTAAAGACGGCACAGTCGCGCAGCGCGGGCATTTGACGCAATGTTTCTCAGGCCTCCACTGTCTGGTAACCCTTTCATGACGCCAGCGGAGCAGCGGTGTGTCACCACAGGTGGGCCAGAGACTTTTGAAAATAGTTTTGATGGCTGTATGAGTGGTGTCAGGGCATCTACACCTGTGACGCGTTCATTTGGAGTGATACATAACGCTGATGGTCGCGTTAACCCATTTGATGCCATGAACCAAGGGTGCTGTAAAGCAGAGGCAAATAATGGCGAGGCTCAAGGACTTTTTTTTCAGTCAGACGTGCCCAAAGCGCCACACACCCACCTGCCAGCTGATCATATTTAAGGTGCCCAGGTCAAAGGCTCCAATTTGACCTCGCCTTGTGATGCCCCGCCACCTCTTTGTGCATCCGCCTCTTTACTGGGAGCACGACCAGGCCACCGTGCCGCTACACATTGGCCATTCCACATGTATGATGGTAGCTGCAAGGACAGTAGCCACAATACATTTCATGAGCCATGTGAGAGGATATCCACACTGCAGCCAGGCCATTTTGATGGTTCCGGATCCTGGAGGGACTTTTTGCACAAATCCGAGAGCTGCGCTCAAGCTAACCACCGATCTACAAACACCATGGCTGTTCAGCTGAGATTCAGTCTGACAGGGCCGGCTGGTGTCCATAAGAACCCCCTTCATCCAGGTGGAGCAACAACCAGATCATTGACGAAGTTGAAGCCAACGCCAACGTCTTGGCAGACGCCACGCTGGTGCAGCGACTTCTGGAGGAACGGCCGAGCTCCTTAGCCAAACAGAGGCCGGGTGTTGGCTTGGTTGCAGTAGGAGACCTGTTTGGTCTATTTGGATGATATTATTTTGTTGGGCAAAGACTGTACCGAAATACTGGAGCGTTTGCGTCAGGTGTTTGGCAGGCTGCGTTTAGCCAACCTTAAGTTGAAGCCCTCCAAATGTTGTATTTTCCGGGAGGAAGTCACGTACTTGGGGCACCGCTAAAGGTGTTGCTACAGATTCCCAAAAGATCCAGAAGGTGGTGGAATAGCCCAACCTGAAAAATGTCCCTGAGGTGCGCCAGTTAATTTTGTTTGGCTTCATATTACAGACTAATTGTTAAGAATTTTGCAACAGTGGCTAGGCTGCTTCATGAGCTAACTAAAAAGTATGCACGGTTTTGTTGGACTGCTGAGTGTCATGAGGCATTTGAGGAACTAAAAGGGCATCTAGTCTCGGCACCCATTCTAGGCTACCCTCTTGCTAGCGGCAAAATGTTTCTCGATACTGATGCTAGCTATTGGGGCATTGGAGCCGTCCTCTCCTAAGTCCAAGGTGGGGAGGAGAAGGTCTTGGCCTACGGAAGTAGACGGCTGTCTTCCACTGAGCAAAACTATTGCGCTACTAGACGCCAGCTATTGGTGGTAGTGGAGTTCACTTCCCATTTCTGGCAGTATATGCTCGGGCGATCTTTGACAGTCCGGACGAACCACAGCAGCTTGCGCTGGTTGACCAGGTTCCGGGAACCTGAAGGTCAGTTGGCGCGTTAGTTAGAGAAGCTAGCGGAGTAAGATTTCCAGGTGTTGTACTGGCTGGGTAAGCACCACCAAAATGCAGACGCACTCTCTAGGAGGCCCTGCAGGGAGTCTTTTACTTGTACTTTATGTGAGCTGTGTGCTGCTGGCAAGCGTCAGGAAAAGGCGGTGCAGTGTAGCCTAGCAGAGTTTGTGAGTGATGTGTCGTGGCCACAGCCTCCGGTATTGGGGGTTAATAATGACCAGTTGTTTCCCACAACCCAACCCTTTATATCGTTTACTGATGATAATAATCGATCAGGCCCACTGTACGCCGAGTCAGTGAGCGGTCACCAAATGCCCTGTTCAGGGGTTGGAACCCAGAGCAATTAGTAGAGGCACAAAAGACAAACATAGACATTGCTCCATTGATACAATGGTTGGGAGGGGGGCGCAGTTGTCCACTATAGCTAAAAATAGCTCACCTTAACCCAGCCACTAAGGCCTATTGGGCACAATGGAAGAAGCTGTACCAGAAAGAGGGTGTGTTAATGAGGAGGTATTATTGTCCTTAAGGAAAGGAGTTTCACCCTCAGATTTTCTACCTCATATATTCCGTAATACCATCATGGAGCATTTTGGGGTGGAGAAGACACTTGCCGGGCTCCAGACTAGATTTTACTGGTACAACATGAAGGACGATGTCACTCTGTGGTGCCGCACATGTATCAGCTGTGCTGCCAAGGCTCGGCCCAGAAAGACACCCCAAGCGGCCATGGGAACCGAGAGGATGGGTTCCCCTATAGAGTGGGTGGAAATTGATCTGATGGGGCTCTTGAAACAGAAACAGAACGACAAAATCGCTACATATTGGTAGTACAGGATTACTTCAGTAATTGGGTGGAGGCCTAACTGCTTCCCGATGAACAAAGTGGTGCCCCCATAGCCTACACAGTGACCAAGGCACCAACTTTGAGTCAGCGGTTTTCAAAGAGACGTGTGGACTGCTGGAAATTGAGAAAACTCACACCACCTCGTTCCACCCCCAGTCGGATGGTCAAGTGAAGTGCTTTAATGCCACATTGCAGAAAATCTTGGCCGCCACTGACGAGCACTGCCATTGGGACTGGGATTTGATGATTCCGTACGTGGTTATGGCATACCGCGCCACCCACCACAACTCCACTGGCCTTACCCTGAACATGAAGCTCTTTGGAAGGGAAATAACTGATCCACTTGACTTGGTTGTTGGTTGCTGTGACTATGTTAACACACCTCCTGAGTATGTCACGCATCTCAGGGAGCGCTTGGAACTTTCCCATCAATTAGCTCGGAAAGCACTAGGGAGATCAGTTGAACAAGCTAAGAGACAGTATGACAAAAGTGTATGTCAATCTCAATACACAATTCCCAATGCAGTTTGGTATTTGATAAAGGGGACCAAGAGAGTACGGAACAAGGTTTGAAAATTTCTACCCTCCTACGAGGGCCCTTATTTCGTGGTGGGAATGTTGGATGACATGGTCTACCGGATCAAAAAGTGTCTGAGATCGATAGCCGAGGTGGTACATCCTGAGAAGTTAAAACCCTACCACTCCCGGACACCACAGGACAACGCTTGGGCTTATTAAGCCGCGGATGCACGGTTGCCGGAGGAGGTGCCGTCCCTTCACTTGACTCGGACCCGACAGTTCCTGATCTCTGTCCCCTCGACTCTTGGGACATACCACCAGACACATATGACATGTATGTCACAAACCTTGATGTTTTATGTGAATTTGTTTGTGGAGCAATGTTTGCATACGAGTATGTTAATGTTTCCTGGAGTGATGTTAAGCGGCTAATCATTGTTCAGAGTGGGGGTAGTGTTACCAGCAGTCCCTGGTACAGCTATGTAGTGAAGGGACTTGTGTGACCTTTGACCCGGAAAGAGGAAGAGAGAGACTAGCGGCGAGTGTGTTGAACTGCTCCCATGCTGACATGTTCAAGATAATAAAGTTTTGGAAGCAACAGGATAGGTTTTCCATCCTTGCTGCGTTCAATTCGCCCTTACTACAATAGGGAGTTGAATATACTGATAAAGGTAACACTGTGTTATACTTCAACATGCTGCATTATTGATGAGTAAATATAAGAATACGTCACTTATGATGCCTGCTTTTGAAAGTAGCTTTTGGATTGCACCATTTGCATATGGAAGTACCTTTCCATTTCATTACAGCAGGGGTGTCCAAATTGCATAAGCGGTAAAGTGGTAAAGTAAGTGGTAAATGTTAACTTTAAACGCTAAATCTTAATGTTAAATTAAAATTCCAAATCAAAATGTAAACTCTAAATCAAATCAACTCTAAACGTAAATCTAACTCCATCCAGTCTATATATAGCTAACCTCAGGTGAGGGGTACAGGCTGGATAGGGTTAGAGCCAACTCTAAATGCTAAATCTAAAAGTTAAATCCAAATCTAAACATTAAATGTACATTTTAAATCAAAATGTTAAATCTTTTAAGGTTAAAGTCATGTACTAAAGTTTAAAATGTTAAATGTAAGCATTATAACAAAATCAGAAGATTAAATATAATCATAATGTTAAATCTAAATGCCCCTTGGGACCCTAATGAGAAAATGGACGGGAAGGGTAAAGCTAAATATTTACAACATTAGGGAGTAGCCCACGCTGCCCAGCACACACGGTGCATTGTTTCCTCATACCGCTTTATCTACATGCTCTATAAGTGACCAAGTATTGAATAAACACGATAAATATGCCACCAAACCGTGCTCTGTTGCAAGAAAATCAGTTTTTAAAGTAAGATCTAAAAGAGGGAAAATGTCAAACCTGTGATGCAAAATAAATAATGTAAATTAAATTAATTACTGTCTTCAAGACTACTTGACTTTTTTTTCAGTCTGAAACTATACGCAGCCATACTGACGCAAAAATGTGAAAGAATGTTACACAAAATGTGACATTTTTCTTTATGGACTTGTGTTAAAAGTGGGTCTTCCTTGTTGGCAAGTAATACTTTTGCACATCTGCTTTCATCATCTGCAGAGATTTGTGGGTAATCAGTCATGAAGCTGCCAAGGCACTCAAATCTTCTTAGTCTTCAGCATGCTTGCATTATTCAAAGCACATTCACCTGTGACATTATAGCCAAATGAGGAAGTGAATTATTATTATTTTGCGTCGTCATATACTTCCCACGTCTTTTTATCTAAGAGAGTCTCTGTCGCTGGTCTTGGATTATTCAGTGTGCCAGTCCCAGTCATCCTTTGCCTCTTTACACATTCCTTGTCTTTTAACAGGGGTCTTATTAGTGGCATTCTCCTGCCCACTTATTATACATTATTCTTACAAACTGCAGTGCATCTGCCAAACTTTATTTTCCCGTCCATTTGATCTCCTTCTTTTGCTTTCTGTCATTACCCATCATTATCCATTTCCCCTTTCTGACCCTCACCGCTTCTCTAATTCCTCCTATTTCTCTCCTTCTGAAATCATTCATGTGCTCAGATTTTCCCAATTTAGTGCCTGATTCTTTCTCCTTAGCCTGTCTTTGCCCTGAGCAATGTTACCATCCAACTGTCAAGCTGATTTTCTTGCAGCACATGAAATAGACCCCCAAACAGAGAACAGTGTTCCTATAGTTGTTGTTGTGCCAAAACAGGTTGGCAAGCTTTCTGACAGTGGAGTTCATTCATCAAAGCGAGCGAATGTGAACACACTCCAGCTTGACTGACAACAACAAGAAAAAATATACCAAAACCAAAGTTAAAAAATGGATGGAACGCAAAAAATGCTCATTAAAATGGGAAATATAGAAAGAATTGCCTCATAACAGGATTTGTCAGTTGGGTAATGCCAGGGAATTCTAACAGGACAATGCTGCAGTTTATAATGGCTGCCTCTGGAGTTCTTCCAGAGGAATAGCCTCACTCTACCTCACTCCTGCGGGCTCTTCTTTTTGTAATATATGTAACTGATGTGTTAATTCAGTTATTTCAATTTCACCAATAATTCACTTTTTGTTTGATACAGTATATGCGTGTATTTGTTGTTATAGGCGGTCTTTATTTTATTCATGCTTATTTTTGTTGCGTGAACTTTGACATTGCGGTGACATCATTTCCTGTCATTCTGGCACACTCTCCTCAGTCGCCTTTTAAACTGCTGAGGCAAGGTATTTTAGTCAGCGGTGACAATGTTTTGGTATGTTAATATGAAAATAAGAGGTATTTCATGCCAGCGTGTGTTCTGTTTATAATATACAGCCTTTAAATACAACTCAGAAAATGTCTTCTTCTTTTCCTTTGGGCTTATCCCTTCAGGGGTCGCCACAGCGAATCAATTGCCTCCATCTAACCCTGTCTTCTGTATCCTCTTCTCTTGCACCAACTACCTTCATGTCCTCTTTCACTACATCCATAAACCTCCTCTTTGGTCTTCCTCTAGGCCTCCTGCCTGGCAATTCAAAACTCAGCATCCTTCTACCAACATATTCACTATCTCTCCTCTGGACATGTCCGAACCATCTCAGTCTGGCCTCTCTGACTTTATCTCCAAAACCTCTAACATGTGCTGTCCCTCTGATGTGCTCATTCCTGATCCTGTCCATCCTGGTCACACCCAAAGAGAACCTCAGCATCTTCATCTCTGCTACCTCCAGCTCTGCCTCCTGTCTTTTCCTCAGCGGCACTGTCTCTAAACCAAACAACATCGCTGGTCTCACCACAGTTTTGTACACCTTTCCTTTCATTTTAGCTGAAACTCTTCTATCACACATCACACCCGACACTTTTCTCCACCCATTCCAGCCTGCCTGCACACGCTTCTTCACCTCTTTTCCACACTCTCCATTGCTCTGGACTGTTGACCCTAAGTACTTAAAATCCTCCACCTTCTTTATCTCTTCTCCCTGTAACCTCACTCTTCCACTTGGGTCCCTCTCATTTACACACATGTACTCCGTCTTGCTGCGGCTGACCTTCATTCCTCTCCTTTCCAGGGCAAACCTCCACCCCTCAAGCTTCTCCTCCACCTGTTCCCTGCTCTCACTACATATCACAATGTCATCTGCAAACATCATAGTCCATGGAGATTCCTGTCTAACCTCGTCCGTCAGCCTGTCCATCACCATAGCAAACAAGAAGGGGCTCAGAGCTGATCCCTGATGGAGTCCCACCTTCACTCGGAACTCCTCTGTCACACCTGCAGCACACCTCACTACTGTCTTACAGTCCTCGTACATGTCCTGCACCGCTCTAACATACTTCTCTGCCACTCCAGACTTCCTCATACAATACCACAGTTCCTCTCTGGGCACCCTGTCATAAGCTTTCTCCAGATCTACAAAAACACAATGCAGCTCCCTCTGACCTTCCCTGTACTTCTCAATCAACATCCTCAAAGCAAATACTGCATCTGTTGTACTCTTTTTTGGCATAAAACCGTACTGCTGCTCACAAATGCTCACGTTTGCCCTTAGTCTAGCTTCAACTACTCTTTCCCATAACTTCATTGTATGGCTCATCAGCTTTATTCCTCTGTAGTTGCCACAATTCTGCACATCTCCCTTGTTCTTAAAAATGGGCACCAGCACACTTCTCCTCCATTCCTTAGGCATCTTCTCATTATCTAAGATCTTGTTAAACAACCCGGTCAGGAACTCTACTGCGACCTCTCCTAGACACTTCCATACCTCCACAGGTTTATCATCAGGACCGAGTGCCTTTCCATTCTTCATCCTCTTCAACATCCTCCTCACTTCTTCCTTACTAATCTTTGCTACTTCCTGGTCCACAACAGTCACCTCTTCTACTCGTTGTTCTCTCTCATTTTCCTCATTCATCAACTCTTCAAAGTACTCTTTCCATCTTCCCACGACTCTACTGGCACCTGTCAATACCCTTACATCGTTATCCTTCATCACCCTAACCTGCTGCACGTCCTTCCCATCTCTGTCCCTCTGCCTTGCCAACCTGTATAGATCTTTCTCTCCCTCCTTGCTGTCCAACCTAGCATACAAGTCATCATAAGCCTTGTTTGGCCTTTGCCACCTTTACTTTCACCTTACGCTGCATCTCTCTGTACTCCTGTCTACTCTCTTCAGTCCTCTCAGTGTCCCACTTCTTCTTAGCTAACCTCCTATTCTGTATACACTCCTGCACGTCCTTATTCCACCACCAAGTCTCCTTATCTACTTTCCTTCTACACACCACGTACTCTCCTACCTTTCTTCCTGATCACAGTAGCTGTAGTTGTCCAGTCATGTGGAAGCACTTCCTGGCCACTTATAGCCTTTTTCAACTCCTTCCTAAAAGTCACGCAACACTCCTCCTTTTTCAGCTTCCACCACTTCGTCCTCTGCTCTCCCTTTACCCTCTTCATCCTTCTCACCACTAGAGTGCAACTCTTAGTTCTAGACTCAAAGCATTCCTAATCTCTCTCCTCCTACGGACACGCCTTCCTCCTCTCCTTTTTCGACTAACAGTAATCCAGTTTCCACTGGGACCCTGTCGGTGAACAGCACCGGTGGCGGGCAATATTAACCCGGGCCACGTCCGATCCAGTATGGAAGTAATTAGTTTGATTCGCATGTTCTGGTTTGGCAAAGTTTTAGGTCGGATGTCCTTCCTGACACAACCCTCTGTATTTATCCGGGCTTGGGACCGGCACAATAAGACACTGGCTTGTGCCCCGTTGCAGCTACAATACAACTCAGAAAAGTTCTTGCTGTTAATTAAGTTAGTTTTGAAGAGGTCATTTTTCTTGTGCTCTTCTTGTTTTAGGAGACGTGTGCATGAGACACATTGCTAAAGTTGCTGTACATTCCGTCTGTTGTGGGCAGAATAAACACCCCCTCTGGCTGGCAAAAGAACTGCTGCGCTCTTGAATCCACTTTTAGTCAAAATTTGATTGATGAGCCGAAGGGTTACATTCCACCTGTCGTCAGGTCATCAATCATAATCCATCATCACCCCCTGTCAATATGTCAGGGATCAAAGTGGGCGCCTGTAAAAGCATGAGATAACATTCCATAGATCATCTGGTCATCAATTATGACCACGTATGTTGTCTTTTTTTTTGGGGGGGGGCTTCATCCCTGTCCCCCCCACCTTTACCCTTCCTCCCTCCTTTGACTTTCCCCCCATGTTCCAAGTGTAATTAAAAGAAGTAAATCAAAGGTCAAATGAACTGTGGTTAAAAAGACTTACTGGAAAAAAATAAATAAAGTAAAAGATATGTCAAACTATTTTAGTATACATATGTACTAATTAATTGTGGTATTCATGTAAACTATAGTGAACTAATGGACAATGTCATTACCTTATCAGCCTATTGACTTCCAGGTGCAGTTACAAGAAGTCAAACATAGGTCAAACTTTTTTAGCATAGTTTTAGCATATGTACAGTATATTCATTGCATTAAAATCCAAATCGAAAAATATTAAATCAATATTAAATCAATATAATTTGTCAAGATCCGCCGCTCGGTTAGCTCGGCGCGGCATAGCGAGAACCCCGGGGAAGCAGCGAGCAGGACGTCAGGCAGGTAAGGTGCAGAAAAAGAGTCTTTTAATGATAAAGATGCGGGGCAGGAACAAAAACAGGAACAAGAAGCACACCCGACATCCGATGGCAAAATGACAAAATTACAATGACCCGACAAACACAAGATGCACACACCTGAACTTAAATAGCAAGAAGGACAAATGAGGAACAGGTGTGTCTAATCAACGGAAAACTAACCAGCAACGAAACAGGAAACCACCACAACCAAGGAAACCCCACATAAAACCTAAACTGTCACGCGCACAACACCCGGATCGTGACATAATTAGAAATTGCCCTGCGATTGACTGGCGACCAGTCCAGGGTGTACCCCGCCTCTCGCCCAAAGTCTGCTGGGATAGGCTCCACCATCCCCGCGACCCTAATGAGGATAGGCGGTATAGAAAATGAATGAATGAATAATTAGAAATAAACTTTAAAGCAAGAACAATAGTAATAACAACAACCTCAAACCGGTCTCTACTGGTGCATTACAAGACACGAAGGTAACAGTTTAACTAAGAAAAGTCCATTTTGGACGTTGGATGGAAACACTACATTTGGATAATCTACTTGTTTCAAAAGTGTTCATAAGAAAGGTTGAGTTTTAAAGGAAAAAGTTGTACACATTAAGTCCTCATCATTTGCAAGCAGTTCAAAACGCCGTATTGGGTAGTTACATGGCCTTTGTCTATTTGAAAAACTTTGTTTGCAGTCTTAAAGGTGATTCTTATTTTCTTATCTAATCTTAACATTGATTCCCATCTGTTTTTTTTTTTTCCTTAGGCATCTTGACCAGCAATGTTTAGCTTTATGGAGGGGTGGGGCTTGTCCAGCTAGCCCATGTTCATTTGATGCTGAAACAAGCCTGCTGAATAGATTGCTAAAAAGTTATTGGGATTTTTTAAACAACATTTTAAACTAAATAGCTGAAAAGGAGGGACTTCCCAGTCAAATGACGGAACATATGTAAGGACAAATGAAAGATATGGTCAACTCTTGTATTTGAACAACACTGTTTAGAATTAATCATAACAAGAATAACAATGGATAAAAGGTACATTAGATGCAAACAGAGTTTGCAATTGACTGTTTAAGAGTTTCACTATGTTGAGGTGCATTACAAGGCATGAAGATAACAGTTTAACTGGGGGAAAACTACGTTTTGCTCGGAGTGAATGGGATCACTACATTTGGACAATTAGAACAAATGTCTTCTAACAAAACAAATTGGTTTGTATATGTATAAAAAAGCCCAGACTATTCGAAGGGAATATAGTAAACTCAAATCACACACACACACAAACATGGGTCAACCCCAGAAATGGTGGGGGCCTGTGGGCAAAATCACAGAAAGGGAACACAGCTGAAAGTTTTTATAAAATATCTCCATTGAAATTATTTTCAAATGTCATAATGCATTAAAAGACATGAGAGTAACAGTTTAAGACAGTTAAACTGGACTCACTACATTTGGATAGTAAAACTATAGTTAATTAGGTCTAAAAACAGCGAATATATGGTTTGCANCTCACTACATTTGGATAGTAAAACTATAGTTAATTAGGTCTAAAAACAGCGAATATATGGTTTGCAATTTTTCATTACACCTGGACAATACAATTACATTAAATTAGGTCTAAAAACAGTTTTAAAAAGTGAATGTAATGTTTTTTTGTCAATAAAGATCTACTAAAATACAAGGAATTAATAATATACATTGTATATCACAAATTATTATACAATAAAATATAATATCACTTGTACTTTTTGTAAAGAAAAAAGTGGGTCTTTTAAAAAAGCAATAAAATATAAAAAAGATTATAACCGCCTGAGAAAGAGAACCGGAGACAGGGGCCTGAGAAGGAGAAGGGGCTATGGGGGAAAGCCAAAGGAAGGATGGTGGTAGGGGCGGGGGGACATACAGTTATGTGGTCATGATTGATCAACTAATGACCAGGGGGTTACAGGCGGGGGGGACAGGGATGAAGGAACCCCCCCCCAAAAAAAGCCAACATACGTGGTCATAATGGATGACCAGATGATCAATGGAATGTTATCTCATGTTTTTACAGGCGTCCGACCAATGCTTTGATCCCTGATATATTGACAGGCGATGATGATGGATTATAAACGATGACCTATAATGGGTGACCTGGTGACAGGTAGGATGTGAACTTTGAACTTTGGCCAATCAATCACATTTTAACTGGAAGTGGAATCCATCTTCTCTGATAGACATTGTAGATAGATAGATATTTGGATACTTTATTAATCTCCAAAAGAAATGTAGGTTTCAAGCAGCTCTCCAAGAATGTCATGTTATAAACTTAATCACAGAATAACACAAATATGGGAAATTGAACAGAAGGATAAATAAAGAATACATAACTGTTCACTTCCAATTTGTAGTACAATAATGCTAAACAGAATCAATAAATAATAATTAATATCAATACATAATAATTTTATTATATAATTAAGTAAAAAGTTAAGCTCGGTGTGTGTGTTTGTGATCTCTCTCCCCCTCCATTCCATTCCATTTTCTTCCGCTTATCCGGGTTCGGGTCACAGGGGCAGCAGTCTCAATAGGAAAGTCCAGACTTCCCGGTCTCCGGCGACCTCTTCCAGCTTCACCGGGAGGACACCAAGGCGTTCCCAGGCCAGCTGTTAGACATAGTCCCTCCAGCGTGTCCTTGGTTGTCCCCGGGGCCTTCTCCCGACTGGGCATGCCAGAAACACCTCACCAAGAAGGTGCCCGAGAGGCATCCGAATTAGATGCCCGAGCCACCTCGACTGGCTCCTCTCAATGTGAAGGAGCAGCGGCTCTACTCTGAGTTACTCCAGGATGGCCAAAGGTCCAAAGGTCACCAAGCTTGACTCCCTCAATGCCTTGACTGCGCCTAGAAATTCTGTCCATGAAGATAATGAACAGAATCGGTGACAAAGGGCAGCCTCGGCGGAGGCCAACGTTCACCGGAAACAAGCTCGACTTACTGCTGGCAATGCGAACCAGGCTCCTGCTTTTAGTGTACAAGGATCGAATGGCACGTAGTAGCGGGCCACCAATCGCGTATTCCCGGAGCAACCCAACAGGACACAACGTGGGACACGGTCGAATGCCTTTTCCAAGTCTACAAAGCACATGTTGGGCAAACTCCCACATACCCTCCAGTACCCTTGCAGGGGTGTAGAGCTGGTCCAGTGTTCCGCGACCGGGACGAAAACCACATTGCAACTCCTGTAACCGAGGTTCGACTAACGGTCGTACCCTTCTCTCCAGCACCTTGGAGTAGATTTTCCAAGGGAGGCTGAGGAGTGTGATCCCCCTATAGTTGGAACACACCCTCCGGTCACCCTTTTTAAAAATGAGGACCACCACCCTGGTCTGCCAGTCCAGAGGTACTGTTCCCGACTTCTATGCAATGTTGTAGAGGCGTGTCAACCAAGACAGTCCCCCAACATCCAGAGCCTTGAGGACTCGTCTACCCTCGGAGCCTTGCCATTGGGGACTGTTTTAAGTACCCCAATTGCCTCAGCCACGGTGATAGAACTGTCCACGTACGTATCCTCAGACTCTGCTTCCTCTACGGAAGGTACAGTATGTCAGGTGAATTGAAAAGGGCCGCAAAGTATTCCTTCCACCGACCAACTATATCCTCAGTCGAGGTCAGCAAGCCCCCGTCTGCACTGTAAACAGTGTAAACTGGAGGCTGCTTCCCCTTTGAGGTGTCATACGGTTTGCCAGAACCTCTTCAAGGCCGACCGAAAGTCGTGCTCCATAGCCTCACCGAACTCCTCCCACACCCGAGTTTTTACCTCGACCACCGCCAAAGCCGCGTGCCGCTTGGCCTGCCGGTACCTGTCAGCTGCTTCGGGAGTCCCGGAAGCCATCCATGCTTGATAGGACTCAGTCAAGGCATTGAGGGAGTCCAGCTTGGTGACCTTAGGATCTCCTCTCTGCTATTTGCAGACGATGTGATCCTTATGGCTTCATCACACTGTGACCTTCAGCGTGACCTTCAGGGGCGAGGGGAACTCCCCCAGTTTCTCACAGCCTTAGCTTTGGCAAAGGCGCCCCCGCTGCACCCGGATCACACACGACCAGAGTAACCGCTTCACTAGTTTTGGTCGCGGGCGACACCGAACCCTCTGCCTTTTATGACTGCTTCCCCTCTAAATGGTTTGTTGCCCTTGAAAACGACCTGGGATAATTTACCTATCGGCTAGCGATAAAGAGGGACCTGTTTGTATTGAGTACCGGAACAACCTTCAAGGAATTTAATCTGTAGCACACCGCTTACTCTTTTGTATCACAGAGAATACTGAACGACAACCCTTGTTCAGTTGCAATAGATGACAGGTTTTATTAGGACAGATTAGCAACGGCATACAAGCAGACAACAATGAATATAAGGACATGATAATTAACTACCCCGAGTTCCACCTACATACCTCTAGGTAAGGACCAGGTTATATCTGGAAACCAAGTATTTCAATCCCACCCAGAAGGCGATGCCAGGTAGTAAATAGGTAAATCCAGTAAGAATACGTTCTCTGCTGGAGATTATTCCTAACCCAGGGGAAAGGGACGACGAGTGATCAGGTCGACGGCTTCCCCTGGAAGAGCTTATGGATCTAAGTTGCTAAGTGCCAAGACAAAGGTTGGCTGCAGTGGTTGGTTCTATATCCCACCGGGCTCAGCTCCTCTTAGGGTAGCTCCACGGCTCAAGGTTCTCGTTCTCTTTATGCTGCTGGCTCGTCTGACGGTCATCCGAGATTTCCTCCAGACCGCTATTACAGACGACTACCGGTGGGTTCCAATCTATCTGTCAGCAGCCAGAGCGTCTCGGAAGTCCCAACACCTCCGAGGAACCCGTTTGAGGGACCCAGCGGACAAAGTCAGCCAGCAGAACCAACCAGGCTTAATGCTTCAGCGATTAGCACACAGCTCCGCGAGTGGCAAAAAGCCCTCTCGATCGAATGCAGTCTCCTTTTATGCCATCTTCCCCGTGGGAGTGGTTTTTCCTAGCTCTCTCCATTGGCTACCGCCACCAGATGCCCAGCCAATCCCTTGTCTAGTGAAATTTTCCAAATCTTCCCAGTGGAAATTCCCCAATGGCTCAGCCAATCTGGTGCCAAGTGGAATCTCCCCAACTGCTCAGCCAATCCTGTGCCTAGTGGAATTTTCCCAACTTTCTTAGTGGAATTTCCCCAAATGCACAGCCAATCCTGTGTCTAGTGGAATTTCTCCAAAATTTCCCTCTGGTGGAATTCCCCTTTAGAAGAATTTCTCCCCGCGCCTTTTCCCCAACTTATCCAGAGTCTTTATTAATTTAACCCCTTCTGGGCAGACCATGGAAAACTCCGTGAGCTGTCCTGCTATTGGACACCTCCTTCCCGGAAGTCATTATTTGGACTTCCAGAACCCATTTCTGCACTGCGCAGGACAGTGGTTACTTTGGTATATGCCGTTTCTGCAAGTGATGCTCACAGGAACTTTACTAGGCTGACGCTGCTGACACTTCCCTTTACTGCCTGGTGTAGGGGCTTATACTAACTCTATATCACTTTAATACATATTCAAAGCAACCATTAGTTGTAGGATTAACACATTACACATATACAATCTTTGAATAACTCCCGA
The DNA here is from genome assembly GCA_024372805.1 of Oostethus manadensis. Classification (NCBI taxonomy): domain Eukaryota; kingdom Metazoa; phylum Chordata; class Actinopteri; order Syngnathiformes; family Syngnathidae; genus Oostethus; species Oostethus manadensis. The sequence goes on along the minus strand of QODF01000050.1, from coordinate 1,057,054 downwards.
TGGTATAGAATGATCCAAAACGGTTATAAAAGTTGCTTTTATAAAAGTTATAAAAATATGTGTCTGGTTAATACTGATCATATTCATAATAAGTGCTGTAGCAAAGCGATAGTTTTTTGCTAAGAGCCCTAATGTTGTGTGGTGCAGTTGTGTGTGTGCGTGTGTTCTATAAATGCACATGTACTTTTACATAAGTTACTACTACTTGTGTTGTATGGTTACAAACTTAAAGCGATAGATATAACTCGAGCATGGTAGACTGTTAAGACTGTTTTCTGTTCCTTGATGTGTTGTGTTTTAACCCACCATTTCATCTTTGCCTCCCCCCAATAGACACTTGCAGAAATATTCTTTATTGCATTCTGGCTACCTCTAGTGGTCAATACAGGTATAGCTTCTAGGTCACTTGACGGAAGTAATGCGGTCGCTGTACCGGACCATCGTGGTGAAGACAGAGCTGAGCCGGAAGGCAAAGCTCTCTGTTTATCGATCGATCTACATTCCCACCGTCGCCTATTGGTCATGAGTTATGGGTCATGACGGAAAGAACGAGATTGCGGATACAAGCAAGTTTCCTCCGTAGGGTGGCTGGACTCACCCTAAGAGATAGGGTGAAGAGCTCAGCCATCTGGGAGGAGCTCAGAGTAGAGCCGCTGCTCCTTCACATCGAGAGGAGCCAGTTGAGGTGGCTCGGGCATCTCGTTCGGATGCCTCCCGGGCGCCTCCCTGGTGAGGTGTTTCGGGCATGCCCAGCTGGGAAAAGGCCCCGGGGAAGACCTAGGACATGCTGGAGGGACTATGTCTCACGGCTGGCCTGAGTTTGAGACCCCTGTTCTTAGGGCTGCAGCTGCACACTGTTTCTTCTCTCAAGTTGATGGAGACATATGACCTACCATCAAAATATAATTGCACTGTCTTTGCTAAATGGGAATGTTGTGCAAAGACAAATCTAAAAGTTGGCATACAGCCATACAGGCACTTGTTGTCAATATGCCCTACATCATTCTTTCTCTAATACAACCTTTCAGCCCCCAGAAGATAAAGCATGCTGACACTACATATAAATTGGAGTTATGTGCATTTGAGAAAACCAAAATTCTGTTTTTGCAGCTGTTTCCCAAAACTGTATCTAAAAAGCCAATATGACAGAAATACAAAACACTTTCACTCTATACTACACCATACTTTTACTAGTTGCACAAAGCTTCAAATTCCAAAAAGTACAGAACAATCACAAAGTTGAACACAATCTGTTTTGAAATATTTGTTGACAATAGGTTTTTATTTTAAAACAATTTCTGGTTCTGTGGTCATTGTCGTATTTTTTTTTTTTTTTGCCATCACTGGTGTGTGAAAGTAAAAAGTAAAACAAAAACAGGCAAAATACACTTTTTTAGGAGTCATCTTTTAGGAGCTGAAATGCAACTCAATATATAATATACTTAAAGGAAAACTGCACTTTTGGGGGTGAATTTTACCCATCATCCACAACACCTAGTGCATCCCTTTACGAGCATTCTTAGCAAACTTTTTTTTTTTTTTTTGCTGTTTATATATATATTTAAAACACCGAGAAACGAGAAAGACAAGACTTGTTGGGCAAAATTTCAAAAAGTGCAGTTTTTTTAAGTGCCCTTGCCTCCAAAACAAGTTGGAAACAGTAACAGAATTACTCACTTAATAAACACTGCTGTTGAACATTAATAAACAACTATAACATTCGAAAGAAATAAAGTTGTGACGGTGACATGCCCCCCGGGGTGTTTCTGAACTGCTGCCATCTTGGCTGTGATGACAAGAACATGTTCTGGCAGCCAGATTTCAACAAATGCAGTCATGAACTTACAGAAATGCCAAGAAAGTAACATATTCACAACAACAACACTGCGTTGTGATGACTATGATATAACACACGCAAAAATGGCCACACATGCTTTTTTGACTGCCAGTAAGACGCACCGACAGCTTTATGCACCCTGCAATACCAATCAGCAGCAAACGCTGCTCCCATGCGCTAATTTTGACGGTGAAGTGCTGTCCCAAATTCATTACCTATGATGGTCGCAATATTTACTAGCTTCTTCTTCTGTTCACTACTTTCCACTGTCGCGGGGTGCTCCTCAGCTGCCATACCAAGTATCAAGTAATTGAGACAAGAGTGCTCAGTTGCAAACGATGAAAAGGACAAGAGCAGTAAAAGTGAAATAAAAAAGACTGCAGGGCTAAGTGAAGTACAAGGTCACCAGAAAGGATGAGAGGATACTACTGAAGATAAGGTGAAGCACAAGGTGGAGTACTTTAGGAAACGATGCAACTTTACTATGGTAGCAATATTGACAAGAACCATAGGTTGGAATTGTCTCTGTAAAATGCAGCCAAGTGGATTTATATTGTTTCTTTGCAGTGACAGGGCACAATTTAAGCATTAGGCAGATTAAACGAGGCAAACAAAATGAGGACACTATTTTTAACCAAAGAACCGAGAGGCCGGCACATTTGTGTATGTGTGTGTGTTCAGCATTTTTAGCTTGTCAAGCCGAATTTCACTCACACCTATTTATGTAGCCACATAGAGTTTAGGCTTCAAATTAAAGAACGAAAAACCTGTTTTGCAATAGCCCGTTGAAAAGGAAAATATCGGGGTAGTAAATGGTATGGGGCATTTCATGTGGGATGATCAAAATGCAAAAATAAGAAACAAGATCAAGAAGGATGTATCAAAAACGAAACTTTTCATTATCTAATATAAAGTTTCCTACCATATCCTTAAAAAGAAGAAAAATAATAATTTAATGCCATTGTTTTGTGATGGCAAAGGCAAACAGGCTTTCTATCTTTGAATCAGGCTAGACTGTTGAACTGCACAAGCAAGGTCTTTTGCAATGAGTAATTGCCACTGGAAAAATACATAACCACAAGATGGCACCGTGGGAGTGAAGTCTTAAAGATGGCTGTTAGGTGAGGAAAAAGCTGGCACAAATACTGGCAAGGGCTGTGAAAAAAAAGCTCTGAAGCTATGAAAATCACAAATACCCGCCCACAACACATGGTAGACATCATGACCATACTGTAAATAATACTAATACTGAAAAAGGATATACTGTACAGCCACCTCAGGAACAGTTCAGTTGATGGTTTTTGAACTTTGCACAAATAGCTCCAGAAGCATTAATGGATTCTACTCACCATCGTGGTAGCCAAATATGTGCAGGGCATACTACAGAAGTGGATATCCAACTGATAGTCCCACCCATCAATTGAATTACTGCATGTACCGTAGGCCAAGGAACCATGTATGCATGTTCAAATACAATTACAGTAGACCGTTACCATTTAGAGTCTCGCCCACCTCCAAACAAAAGGCTCGGGAGGACAGTGGCACATAGCAGTAGCAGTAGAAGAAATTTGCTGCATTGAAGGCAAGGTCACCTTCATAAGTTCATGTAAAAAGTTAGCCCTTAAAAGCGGAATCTCATGGAAGTTGGCATCATGTGAATGAAATGCTGTCTTTATGAGGAGAAGGACAATTTGTGTGTGGAATGATATACTCGGCGGACGGCTAAATTGTTGCGGAATCTCATTACAAACACTATACCGCCCGCCCTGTTCAAAATGATGATAAACTCTGGTGAAAGTTGGCAGAACCTCCTCTTGGCTTCGCTTCCAATCATGCTTTGTGCGGTTGTGTGTGCGACTCGGGTTGGATGTTTATATTTGCACTGTCATGTTTCACCGCTTTAATGTGAGGAGCATTTTACAATACCTGATGACGACTTACAGGTTCTGAGTCCTATCAAGCATGGATGGCTTGCGGGACTCCCGAAGAAGCTGACAGGTACCGGCAGGCCAAGCGGCACGCGGCTTCAGTGGTGGTCGAGGCAAGGAGGAGTTCGGTGAGGCTGTGAAGCACGACTTTTGGTTGGCCTCAAAGAGGTTCTGGCAAACCGTCCGACACCTTAGAAAGGGGAAGTTCACACTGCTTACAGTGCGGACAGGTACTTACTGACCTCAACTAAGTATATAGTCGGTCGGTGAAAGGAATACTTTGAGGCCCTTCTCAATCCCACTGACATACCTCCGTAGTGGAAGCAGAGTCTGAGGACACGTACGTGGACAGGTCCATCACTGTGGCTGAGGTATCTAAGGCAGTAAAATCACTCCCCAGTGGCAACGCTCCGGAAGCGGATGAGTTCCGCCCTGACTTTCTCAAGAGTTAGGATGTTGGCGGACTGACTTGGTTGACACGCCTGTTCAACATCACATGTAAGTCGGGAACAGTACCGCTGGAATGGCAGACGGGGGGTGGTCCTCATTTTTAAAACGGGTGACCGGAGGTTGTGTTCCAACTATAGGGTGATCTCACTCCTTGGCCTCCCCGGGAAAGTCTATTCCAGTGTGCTGGGGACAAGGGTACAACCGTTAGCTGAACCTTTATAATCCCCAAGACTTTCTTTGTATAAGGATCTGAACACACATCAGTATCAAAGGAAATCTGCAACTATACTTGAAATTTGCCTATCATCCGCAATTCTTGTGTGAAACACAAACACATGTTTTTCTCTTTTCTGTGCATTTTAAAGATATAACTGATTAAAAAAGACAGCTGATTCCTGTACGTATGGGATACACGTGTTCTAACTATAAAGTCGTCTAAAAGGTGCTCCATTTATGTGTAATGCATATTTGCATATTAACCGAGCCACAGTGACAATAGAATTATTATTATATTTGTTAACATTGTTATGCCTCCCGAACTATATTACAGGCAAGTGTTTTAATAGCGTTTTTTTGTAGGCAGCATAGGTGGATCCCACTATGTGCACGACCGAGCTGTTGCTTTTGATCGGTTTTTATATCTTTGAAATGCACCGAAAAGAGAAATACATGTGTGTTCATGTCTCACATGAGGATTTTGGTTGATGGGCAAAATTTCAGAAAAAGTGCACTTTTCCTATTTACATGTTCACTTGGCAAAGCTTGGTTTTCCTCCTTCTGCCAGCGGCTCAAATAATGTAATCAGTGTCTGGGCCTGTCGCGATGAAAATTGCCAATAAACCATAATATTGTCAACATTATTTCGAGGCCATTTTTTAAACCATCGACAATATATTGCATAATAATGCAAGTTCACCGTATCAAAAGCAAGATTATTATTTCACATTGCAATTGAACGTGTCATGTTCCTTGTCGTCGCTCTGCTGCCGCCCGTCTGCCATTTCCCTTCAGTGCACTGTCGCCCGCGGAGGCTGAGCCGTCAGCACACACACCTGTCGCCCATCCCCGGTCTGGCCTTTTTAGCAGGGCAGCAGTAAGCAGTCTTTGCCAGATTGTTCCTCGGACTACCTTCTCATGTTCTCCTGCATAGCGTTCCTTGGTGTCACTGTGTGGTGTTTCTGGTCACCATATTATCTGGGTTCTTTGCGAGTACCATCTCTGCTTGGCTTTATTCAGCAGCTCCCTTAGTTTTTTTCTTTTCTGTCCAACCTTTTTCCTTTATGTTGCTTAGCCTCTTCTTAGTTTGGGCTCTGTTTTACTTTTTGGTACATTGTGCTTGTTCCCTTGTTGGACATATTTGTATTAAAATCTTTTTGTCTATTCCCTACTTGACTCTTGTCTGCAATTAGAATCCAAACCTCGGCAATTTGATCCTTGAATATGCTAATATGCGTCACAGCTCTCCATTGTATTGCCTTTCCTGGTTTCAGTTTCAAGTTCAGCCTGTACAGTACAGATAAATAAATAAATAATGGATATTATCAGTTTCTCGGTAGTATTTCAAATTGAGGGTGTGTGAAAACAATTCTGTCTGGGAGGCGTGACAAAAAATAACTGAGAACCACTGACCCTGGAGTGTAACATTTTGTCGGAGTTTGATCAAAGTACACGTTTTGGATGCCTTTGGTGTGTTCTATTGTGGGAAACATAAGTTCCACTCTTTTGTTTTGTTTTTTTAATACACAACAGACGGAACAAAGAAAGTATTGGATCGCGCACCCGAGTTCCCAAAGTGGGGCATGCTAATTGTGATATATGTAAATAAAAATATGTATGTAAGTAAAAAAGAAAAACAAATAGGAGTGCACCTGAATGCCGAAGAGTGGAAAGGAGAGGGAGCGTGTTATGCATTGCTCTGCGTGCGTTATATGCAAAAAAAAGAAAGTTTTAGGATTATTTTGTCCTTTAAAAGTCTTTAATCTTGACGATTTTCTTTCTATTGACATTCCAATCACTGCACGGCGCGTCGGTGAAAAGCTGTCTGGCTAAGTGGGGCTTCCCCAAAAGGATGCGGCTTGTATGTATTTGTATTGCGAATGCTGCTTCATTAGGATCGGTAAATGTCCCCCTTTGTTGGTATTACATAAATATGCAGACTTAAACCACAGCTATCGTGAGCGGACAAACAAGTGAACCTCAAATTCAACCCATTCAAACAAAAGGATCCCAACATCTGATTGGAATAAAAAATATGGTAAATGATTACTTATGTATATTTATCAGAAACCAATTATTTATGATCAATATTTTAAGTGAATTCAACTTAAAAAGGTGAGCAGGAATTGGGGGTACATGGTTTAAGGTCAAATGTCTGAAGGGGTATGCCACTGTATAAAAAACTTTGCTTACTGGCCTTTTATACTGGTGTAAGCTATTTTTCATGGAACCCTTATTTTGTGAACACAGGCAAACAGGATATAGCCAAAAACACTTCTTTTTAGTGTGAGTTGAGAAAGTCCCTTGAGTGTTTATAAACATCCTGACACAAGACAGACACCATTCATTGGTTGAATGTGTGAACATGAGTCGTGTCGATCGTGCTCCCGGCACACACCACAGGAGAAGAAGAGGACAGAACTTCTTTAGCAAGGGAAGTGTATGTGAATGTAACCAATCTTTGCACTTAAAAAGCAAATCTGACACAGTATTTTTAAGAAAAGACAATGACAGAAACTTTTGTCTAAGCACTTTTAACCCTTGGGTCGCAACCCAAAGTGTGTCTTTTTAGTCTGTACATTTTTTGGGGGAGGCCACGGCCGCCACGTTTTTCTAAAGACAGGTAGGGGTGGCAAGAGCAGGGAGGAAGTATGTGCAAGATGCAAGACCTGCATGCCACGCCTGGTTTACTCGCTTGTTGCAAGTGCCATAAACATGAGTTTTTCCGCCCAATGTGCGGGGGTGGTGGTGGGGGCTAGGATACATACATATCTGTAAATGAACCAAAAAAAGAGAGAAACATATCTCGTTTGGGTGGCTTCATTTTAGCACAGGCGTCAACATCCAGCTTCATGCATAGCGACAGCCCAACTGGACAGCTCCCCAACATACTGTACATGCCTAACCACTAGTGCCACCTACAATTTGACAAATCCACCACATACAATAACATCATGGACAATCTACTGTGGTTCTCCAAAAGTCCCTGCTGCTGCTACCCAAGGTGCCGCACATTCCACCTCAGAGACCCACAAAGTCAGGTGATGCTTCTTTCCCCTTCCTTTCCTCTTTTTCTCTGGTCTTCTCATCTTTCCGGCTGGTTTCTGTTGGGCCACTGGGACCGTATTTGCTCATTTGAGCTGCTGATGAAGCAGGATCTATTTTTTACCCGTGTCAGGAATAGGCAGGTCAACAAGTTTTGTGGATGGATAAACTTTCCCACCCTCATTGCCATTGCCCACAATCGAAACTACTGCAACACGGTACTGGTGCGGATGGGGCTGAAAAGACACAAACAAAACAAAAAACTAAAACCATCATAAAAAACTTTATGTAAATGCACATTCATTTTGAAAATAAGGGCTTATTTTTTATTGCTGTTAGAAATCTCTCACATTTATGTTGTTCTGTTTCATTGTGTTTTGGAAAGTGGCAACCCTTTCCACTTTGACGATCCGTGATCCCACCATCGTTGTGCATGTACTAACCTACTCCAAAGCTGCACAGATTCTCACCTCATTTTTATTCCTTAATGCTTTGTGGCAATGCATAAAGGTATGCTTTGATGATAGTATCGAGTTTTATTGTGCATATTTATTTGGTGCACAACCTCAAGTTAATCAATGCTAGCACGCTGCTAGCACCCACGCACCAATACATCAATTTAAAATCTTCTCTCTGATAAACAAACTCTGTATTCATTTTGTCCTTTTAAATTTGATGTAGTGCCTGCCGTAGCTGTGCAAAATAAATTGCATTACATCACTGTAATGCTAATTTCCGATCAGCTGAGGAAAAGCCAGTTTTCTATAGCACAGTCAACAATCTTTCCCTGGTTTTAATGTTTTGCTGACGAACGTACATCAAAGCTGTGTGAAATATGGTTTGGACCGCTTGGGAAAAGTGATGTGGTCAGATGAAACCAAAATGAAGCTCTTTGACATCAAGGCATACTTGGTCACTTCATTATCCTTAACGTCAGCTTCCTCAGTTGACAACTTGAAGGTTGTTAGGTGTTGCTATGTTGGAAAACTGCATGTCCAAAGGGAAAGAATAATGCTCTGCTTTACAATCTTCTTTTCGTTCTGGCTTATCCCTTTAGCCACAGCGAATGTCACTGAAATTCACATTTTCCTCAAACCGTAGCTGCCCAGCACTGGTAGCATTCATGCAACCCCAGGTATGGTCAGGATTGTCAAGGTTAAGATTAAATCAACCTCGCTCCCTTTTCGGACATGCTGTTGTTGTGCCAAAATGTGAAGTTTTTTAATGCAACTTTGAAATAAAGTAAACCATTACTATTGTATGACATGCTCCTGCTCACTGAGTTCTGGATCCCCAGCCTGTTTTGCTTGAAGGAGTTAGAATACTTTTACTGGAGTTTTACTGAAAACAGTGGTTGATTTACTCTATGTTTAAATAAAGCGCTAAACGAAGCAGCAGGTCACTGCTTATAATTCTTTTGGGGCCCTCCAGCTCGGTTATGGCTTTTGACGTCCGACATGGAACATTACAAGTTTTACTGTCCTCAGTCGTACTTCTCCAATGAGGTGAGACAAGAGTACAAAGTGCTACATCTGTTGTGTGAGCATACTTCTTCATTCATATCGACCACATACACATCAAGGCACCAAACACACACTCTTAAACAATAACTCCTGCTGAAAGAAACTCAATGTCATTAAGGTTCTAGATGAAAGATTGATGGCCGTTTATCAAAGCGCATCGACCCATCAGGGTTTGTTCACTACTTTGGTGACAAAGACTCTTGGTACTTTGGTTGGCAAAAAAGTATACAAAAATTGTATGTACTGAAGACAAGCTTTTAAAAATACATTAATTTACAAATCTTGCAACAGGTATAATCATAACATAATAATACAAATTTTAGTCACTGCAATTGGCTGGCAACCAGTCCAAGGTGTACCCCGCATGTCGCCCAAAGTCAGCTGCGATAAGCTCCACCATACCTCGATACCCTAATGAGGATAAGCGGCATAGAAAATGGACACCTTGGACTGATTGCCAGCGAATCACAGGGCACATATAGACAAACAATCATTCACACTCATATTCATGTCGCTGGACAATTTAGAATCTCCAGTTCAGTTAGAATCTCCATATTTTTTGGAATGTGGGAGGAAACTAGAGTACCTGGAGAAAACCAACGCATGCACTGGTAGAACATGCAATTTCCACGCAGAGATGCCCAACAGAGAAACCAGATCTTCCCAAGCTACTTACTGTGTGGCCATCATGCTAACCAATAGGCCAAGAGGTAGCCTCTGGTACCAGTTAATGTATTTTAAAAGCAGCAACAACCAATGCAGGCTTCTTTCATTCATGACGTTTAATTGGTCTTTAATCTCCACAAAGTAAGATTCAACATTAATAAATGGAACATTACCAGAGTTATGGCATGAAAACCTGTTTACCATCTTTGGTTTTTAACAGGGTGAGGGTGAGGAGCTCGGCCATCCGGGAGGAGCTCAGAGTAGAGCCGCTGCTCCTTCACATCGAGAGGAGCTAGTTGAAGTGGCTCGGGCATCTAGTCCGGATGCCTCCCGGGCGTCTCCCTGGTGAGGTGTTTCGGGCATGCCCAGTCAGGAGAAGGCCCCCGTGAAGACCTAGGACACGCTGGAGGGACTATGTCTCACAGCTGCCCCTGCGGCCCGGACCCGGATAAGCGGTGGAAAATGGATGGATGGATGGATGGATGGGTTTTTAACAGTTTTAGAGCCCTGTATATATGCAAAGGCAGAGGGTAACTACCTTCTTGTTCACCGTGTTAAACTCCTATATACAGGTTCTGATTGCACTTATAAATGTCTGGGCTTCCCCCCGGTGGCATGCATACCTTCCTGCCAAATACACAGGAAATGGATGTATGGATTACATAATGCACCACTATGTAATAATGTGGCGCTACAAGCGGATTCGTGGGAAATATTATAGAAACACAACAAAGTAACATCTTTTTCTTTTAAGGTCACAATTCAAGCAACTCAATCTGAAGTCAAAATCAAACAGAAACTCTGTTTCCCATGGTGACGGTCACTTTTAGTAGGGATTTCTTCCGAGAACACCAACAAAATCTACAATGATCCTTGCTTGAGGTGATGTGATTTGTCTGACAGTTAACTTTACTTTTGTAACTATTAAGCAGCATTGCATCAATAAACAACATTTTGCAGAATCACGATTGCCATTGATAGATGCCTGCTAACAGAAATAATCAAAATGTAAACGACTACCATGCATGCAATAAACAAGAAATAAAAAGGTACGTCATTACTGCAATACTACATAATGTACACACAGTACCTTAGTTACAATGACTTTACTTGTGTTTAGTAACAGCAAGTTCATACTTCACCAGGTAATTTTACCAGGATTTTGTATAATTATGAATTACCATATACTTCTGCAAATTTCTATTACACTGAAGCAGAAAGTAACTGCTGAAACCGATCCCAGAACACACTTCCTCAAATAGACCTTGCTATTGATCACAGAGTGGGGATTCACCATGGAAACAAGAGCGGCGTCATAAGCGGAAATCCTCCAGGGGGCTTACAAGGAGGGTAGTGAGTAAATACAAATGAAAGGCTATCACAAGTAACGTGTTGCAGAAGGGATCTGCATAAATACACACTCGATGGTCCACTGAAACCACAATAGTTCAAATCCAAATAGTTCATGGACTTTATGTTTGTTGCTTGTTTAACACATCGGGTGTATACAGCGGAGTGCTCTATTGCTTTATTAGCACATTGCCTGTAGATTCAAGCTTGAGCGCTAAGGTGAAATTGATTGCAGATGGGATTGAAATTGTGTGAATGTACTGTAACATCACACTGTATAACTTTTTTCCTGTAGAAGTTAAATTTGTATTGGTATGAGATGTTTATTTTATATACAGTATGTGGGAGACTGTAATTTAGAAGTGTCAATCTTGTGCCGCGGAGAGCCGAGACACTGCAGGTTTTCTTTCCAGCTGGTCACCAAAGTTTTAATGATCAACACCTCCTTCAATTTGAGGGAGGAAGCTCATCAATTACAATCACCTGCTGGAGAAACTGCTTGGAGCAAAAACCTGTAGTGTCTCAGCCCTTCATGGCATGAGTTTCACACGTGTGCTGTAAATGATCTAATAAATGATCAAATGACTGCAATATTATCTAAAATCACATACGGACTGAAATAAACGATAACGCATCACAGTGGGTGTAGTTGGAAGTGGATTAATTATCAGTGACCATTTATGGTGACTGCTGACTGAGATAAGGGATGACATGAAATATATCCCGGACATTTGCCTGGTCTGGAGCAGGCTAACTACAAATAATAAATCTCCACTCGAACTTATGTCCAAACCCACTTTCCGATATCTCAATTTTGTGAAATTGGATCACGGATAAATTGAAACAGAGTAATCCAGATCCCAGTTGAATCCCTTATCTTGGTTTTGTGCAATGGGGCCCTGTTCCCCAAGTAGGTATAAACAGGTTCTTATTTATGTTCAACAATCACACTCTATTACAGCAGAGGAGCAAAATTTGGCTGCATGCTCATGTAAATCAGCAATCTGCGTGTACATCTTTCATAAAAGCTGCAAGATTTATATGCTCAGAGGAGTAACAAGAGCCCTTGCGTCACAAACAAGACAACGGAACAGCGGTTTGCCGACATACCTGCGAGTGGGACATGTGGTGGAAGTTGTAACGTGACTGAAACTATAAGGATCTTCCTGTTTCTTCAGCTGGATACTACATCAACCATCACATGTTCTTTGGAGACTGTACAGAAAGGTCTCTACCCGCTGGCTTTGTATCGTTGGCAGACGGTGTTACAGGATGGCTCTAGACAAGAAGTCATTTTAGCCCCTCTAGGCGGTGTGGTTTTCAGGTCAAAGGTACCAAACTTTAACAGCCCTGTAAAGGGATGGACAGTTTGATAAAAACTTGTCCCGCTGAAAGACTACACAGCAGGCAAATGGCTTGAGCAACACAGGATGCCAAAAGAGAAGGTTTTCATCAGAGCTGTAAGGTCTCAAAGGCGGTGAAGGGATTTGAGAACAAATGAGACTGGAGCATAAAACCTAATACCTGCTACCTACTACTAAAAGTACTGGGCAACCCCTCTGCCACACGGCAAATCAGCCCAGTCTCTTGAACTGCCTTGTTTGGCCTTTGTCCCAACATTCCATAAGTACTAGTACTAGAAGTACTCACAATCTCCTGGAGGATATTTTTATGCAACCAAAATGATGTTTGAGCTGCAAAACAGTTTTAAACAGCAAACTTTATTAGATACACTAAACGAAGCTGTGCTCCACGCTCTAAAAAGAAATCAACGCAACAGTTTCCATTAGTCCCTTTTCGTTATACAACTTTAGCTTTTCAGTAGCTTTTCCACGTCAGTCAGAGATTTGAGTTGACTTAACCATTTTTAGTTGATAACTCATAAAAATGATGCTTCTCCAACTGGAGTTACCATTTTATCTTAAAGTATTCTTATGTGTTGCCTCGTTAATTACAATAACACTATTTTTTTTAAAGTAGCAACCGTTTCAGTTAGTTTATCTTTGTTGTACACTCTCAAAAAAGGATTCATGGGGTTAGTATGTTAAGATTAAAATCATGAGCTTTTTCTGCATTAAAAACCTCTACTCATCAGTTGGCAAATTATCCTAATGGTCTGGTATAAATTAAAATAATGAAAACTGTCTTAACTCAGTCATGCGTTGATTTTGAAGATACGTTTTTGCATTAAGCCAGTGGTTTTCAAGCTGGTAGGTGCGCCCCCTAGGGTAAACCCGTCGTTATGCCTGGGGGGCGCAGGGCTGACACGAACAGTTTTCATTATTACCATATTCTCGTGGGCTTAAAATCATTTCATCTCAAAGGTGGCTGGGAACTTTTTTTTGTCAGTAGAACTTAAAAACCCTTTTAAAAGTTGAGTACAGACGTCTTGCATCGGGCATGTTGGCAGTCAGACCAAGAAAGGAGGGAAGTCAGACAAACATCATCTAGCACAGAAATGTATTGAACTTCAGGGCTCGGTGAGTACGGCCTTGCCCCATTTGATCCACGACAGCTAATTACATCAACATACACTGCCAAAATTGTTTTTTTCACCACACTAAACTATTTTGTCTTCTATCGGTTGTACCATTTGACTTTTAGTTAGCTTTAAGTTTTGGCCAACTAGCTAATGATTAACTGAATGAATTATGCCCGTTCATTTTAGAATTGATTTTAAGATTTGATTGTTTTTTTAAGGCTTTGAATGGACCGGCCCCTCAGTACATCACAGACCTCAAACTTCTACTCCAGCACTTTGAGGTCCAAAGGCCAGCTCCAAGTAGTGGTGCCTAAGACAAGACTTAAGACCAGGGGAGATCGGGCCTCAAGCTGTGGAGCACTCTCCCCCCCTCATGTAAAAAGGGCCCCCACAGTTGCATGCTTTACGTCTCGTCTTAAAAGCCACTTTTATTTTGCAGCGCTTTGTTTACAAAATGTGGTATATAAACTGGATTGGGTGATGTCTGAGCCAGCCAAACCAATGATCGTACTTGAAGGCACAAAAGTCCAGGCAGAGCCGGATGTAACCAGGGCATTTGCCTTGCTAATGGGGCTGATAAACGCACTCAACCTCAGCTACAAAAAAGAAGTGAAAAACACTTGTGAAGCGAAGAACAGATATTTATCCAGCTGCATGACATGAATACCAGTCCTAAGGTAATGTCACTAATAAGTAAACTGCTGCACTAAAAAAGGTGAAATCTTGCACTGTTTTGTGTTACATACTGCATAATGCAAACTTTTTCCACCACCTACTGCATATGGAAATATCAAAGGATACAGGGGCCATTGTGGTGCTTTTTATTTAGTAAAAAATCCTAAACATGTATATGTAGTATTTTAGCTTTGTGTTTAGCTGACAAAACGAATTAACACCCATTATTGTTTTTTTTTAAAGAAATTATAGAAACTCTTCTTCTTTCTCCTTCACATCGAGAGGAGCCAGTTGAGGTGGCTCGGGCATCCAGTCCGGATGCCTCCCGGGCGCCTCCCTGGTGAGGTGTTTATGGCATGCCCAGCCGGGAGAAGGCCCCTGGGAAGACCTAGGACTCGCTGGAGGGACTATGTCTCACAGCTGGCCTGGGAACGCCTTGGTGTCCTCCTAGTGGAGCTGGAAGAGGTCGCTGGGGACCGGGAAGTCTGGACTTCCCTACTGAAACTGCTGCCCCCGCGACCCGGACCCGGATAAGCGGAGGAAAATGGAATGGAATTTATAGAATGGGCCAGGGGCCAATGCAGGCAGCAAACGGCCCGTGGCCCATACTTACTGTATGTAGTGGAGGTCATCTAACTAGATATGCCTTGTGCTATGAACCCAATTAAGGGTTAAGTTGACAGAACATAAGAAGATCCATGCAATAATTGAACATGTTTGTGGTAGCCCCGCGCCGCCCTGTGATAAGGCCCCCCTAACCCCCACCCCCCATTTTGAAAACCACTGCTTTAAGTAATATAGTAGCTTTCAAGAAAGCCACTGCGTTTGTACAGTTAACTTCTTTTTTTATTTGAAACTGCATTTCAACATTTCAAAAAGTAAATAATGAAACAAGTCAAACATCAGCTGCTCGGCTGTGTTGAAAGCATTCAATATGTAACTCCTCCATCGGGTCTACATAGATACAGTACATAACAGCAAAAAGCAAGTATTAGCCAAACCATGGAACTTTGTGTGGGCAAGAGATGCAAGCTGCGAGTGTAAACGTCGCAAGCCAACATCATTTATTTCGAAAACACACACAAAAAACATTCTTTAAACAACATCTTTGTTTTCCCCCCTGTCATGACAAGTTTGAACATTAACTAACCCAGTGGTTTCCAAACTTTTTTTCCAGCGCCCCCTTTTGGAGATACAATTATTTTCTCTCTCCCAGTTTGAAAACCACTGAACTCAACTCATGAACCCGGCAGGGAAACATTCTCAACTTTTTTGTCGCCTCTTCAGTTGAATAAAAAATGTCATCTGAAGAAAATATGTCAGTGTTCTTAAACAGATGGATCTGACATCTTCAGAAAATATTGTTGTTCAGAGCCATGAATTTAGCACTGGCTCTCAGTCCATTCAGGTCAAGAAACAACTTTTGAAAAAGTTCAAAAGTGCATTGAAGTTTCTTGCAGTAGCTGTGGTTGAGGGCATAGATTGCACTCATCAACAAGGCACAGGACCTTGCCATATCCTTCTGTTCCTTCACTGACAATGACTGTAGACTGGTCACTGATGATGCAAGTTTTCAATGCTCTGTATCTCCTTGTAAAGCACAAATATATCTATATTAGTGTCTTGCCACTCAAAGTGATGTAAACAGGAGACGATTTGTGTAATATCAGGAGGTGTAGAGGAAGGTATATCACCACCGGGAACAGGTGTTGTTGTTTCTGCATCTTGCTGTGAGTGTCCATCTCCATCTCTGTCTTCTGAAACCTCAGTTATCCCTAGTGTGGTAAACCGAGGGGTTCGTTTTTGGTGGAAGGAAGGTGCTTGTTACCCCAAAGGTCAAACATTTTTTCCCCCACAAGACACTCGTATAATTCTGAAAAGAAGTGACAGACAATAAATTAAAAATGTATTAAAATTTTAAAATTTGATGACGGCTGTGATGCTAAGATGAACTGAGACAACCTAAATTTTCAAAGTGTTTATTTCTACAAATAGAGGCTTTTCCCTTTAAAACCAGGTTTATTAAATTCTAAAAGTGCAAAAAAAAAAAAACAATCTAAAAGAGACCTGCTAGGTCTAAAATACAAAAACAACAGAGTAGAAAGTAATAAACCCAAAAAATTAGCTGGGGCCACTAGTGGAGGGTAGAGTACTTGGGGTGTGCCCAGGGGTGCTACCTCATACTCACCTCGGTAGAACAAGCAGACGGCACAGCAAATGAAAAGTGCAAAAAAAAACAACTAAACGTGTGATCCCAGTGCACTACATCACATGCGAGAGCAAGGAACCTCACCAACGTGCCTCGCCCAACCACCAGGAGCACCCAGCGGCCCTAAAACAAAATAATTAAACTAAACGAGTAGAAGAGAACAAAAAAACCCTAAAGAAACCTGCATACAGAAGGAAATTTAACAGAATTAAGTTGCAACAAAACACAAAACTGTTAACCAAAAGAGAAAAATTAAGCTAACTCAAAACATTAAAAAAATAATTACCAAAAACAACAAAAAGACAGCCTCCTCCCTGAGTCACCACTTATCGTGGTGGAGGAGTTTGCGTGTCCCAATGATCCTAGGATCAAAGTTGTCGGGGCTGTCATGCCCCTGGTAGGGGTCACCCATGACAAACAGGTCCTAGGGGAGGGACCAGACAAAGAGTGGCTCAATAGACCCCAATGACAGACAAGAACAATGGAATTGGTTTTCCCTCGCCCGGACGTGGTTTACCGGGGCCCCGCTCCGGAGCCAGGCCTGGGGGTGGGGCACGATGGTGAGCGTCTGGTGGCCGGACCTGCACCCATTGGGCCCGGTCGGGCACAGCTCGAAAAGGTAACGTCGTTTCCCCCTCCCATGAGCTCACCACTCACCTCCCATGAGCTCACCGACCACTTTAGAGGGCCAAAGGGGTCAGGTGCAAAAAGAGCTGGGTGGTGGCCGGAGGCCTTGGCGGTACGATCCTCGGCAACAGAAGCTAGATGTCGGTACGTGGAATGTCACCTCTCTGGCGAGGAAGGAGCCTGAGCTGGTGCGTGAGGTGGAGAAATTCCGGCTAGATATAGTCGGACTCACTTTAACGCACAGCAAGGGCTCTGGAACCAGTCCTCTCGAGAGGGGCTGGACTTCATTCCACTCTGGTGTTGCCAGCAATGAGAGGCGACGGGCAGGGCAGGGCAGGGCAGGACAGGGCAATTCTTGTTGCCCCCCCGGCTCCAAGCATGCACGTTGGAGTTTAACCCAGTAAATGAGAGGGTAGTTTCACTACACCTTCGGGTGGGGGGACGGGTCCTGACTGTGGTTTGCGCTTATGCGCAAAACAGCGATTCAGAATACCCACCCTTTTTGGAGTCCTTAGAGGAAGTACTAGAGAGTGCTCCCTCGGGGGATTCCCTTGTTCTGCTGGGTGACTTCAACGCTCATGTTGGCCAGTGTTCAGGGAACGTCAGTGAAAAACAGTGAGACCTGGAGAGGTGGGATTGGGAGGAACGGCCCCCCTGAGCGGCGTCTTGTTATTGGACTTCTTTGCTCGTCACGGATTGTCTATAACGAACACCATGTTCAAGCATCACGGTGTCCACATGTGCACATGGCACCAGGACACCCTGGGCCGCAGTTCGATGATTGATTTTGTGGTTGTTTTGTCAGACTTGTGGCCACATGTTTTGGACACTCGGGTAAAGAGAGGGGCGGAGCTGTCAACTGATCACCACATGGTGGTGAGTTGGTTCCGATGGTGGGGAGCATGCCGGTCAGACCTGGCAGACCCAAACGCATTGTGAGGGTCTGCTGGAACCGTCTGGCAGAGTCCCCTGTCAGAAGGAGTTTCAACTTCTACTTCCAAGAGAGCTTTGACCATGTTCAGAAGGAGGCAGCGGACATTGAGTCCGAGTGGGCGATGTTATGTGCCTCCAATGTCGATGCGGCTGATCGGAGCTGTGGCTGTAATGTGGTCGGTTCCTGTCGTGGAGGTAAGCCCAGAACCTGTTGGTGGACACCGGTGGTAAGGGTTGTCGTCAAGCTGAAGAAAGAGTCCTATTATGCCGTTTTGGCCCATGGGACTCTGGAGGCATCTGACAGGTACTGGCAGAGCAAGCGATCTGCAGCTCTGCCAGTCGCTGAGGCAAAAACCTGGACATGGGAGGAGTTTGGAGAGGCCATGGAAAACGACTTCCGGATGGCTTCAAAGGTTACCGAGGTGGTCAAAAAGATCCTTGGTGGCAAGGCCCGGGGGATGAATGAGATCCGCCCGAAGTTCCTTAAAGCCCTGGATGCTGTGGGAGTGTTTACAACCAACTTGTAATATGAATTAATTGCATGATTAAGATTACAAAATAAAATAATGAGGTTTTTATTTTTCTTTTAGTCGGGACACTAAACACTTGTGCGTAGTAGTGCTTATGATACTGTAAATGACCAATGATATTGTCATTTCAAATAACATCACTTTCCACAAATGTTTTAAGTGAACAAATAACTGTTTGTTGGCTTCCATTGCATGTTTATTTTCATCCATCCATTTTCTTCTTTCTTCTCCTATTTGAGGTTGAGTCTAAGCAGGGAAGCCCAGACCTCCCTCTCCCGGCAACTTTGTCCAGCTTTTCCCGGGGGATCTCGAGGCATTCCCAGGCCAGTTGAGAGACATAGTCTTTCCAATGTTTCCTCAGAGAGCCCAGCCAGCCCAAACTCATTTTGGCCACTGTACACGCGATCTTGTCATTTTCTCACTACCCAAATCTCATGACCATAGGTGTGGGTAGGAACGTAGATCGACCAGTAAATTGAGACTGTTGCCTTTTGGCTCATCTCCCTCTTCACTGTAACTGATGCAGAGTCAGCATCACTGCAGACACTGCACCAATTCCCCTGTCCATCTCCTGTTCCATCCTTCCCTCACTTGTGAACAAGACCCTGAGGTACTTAAACTCCTCCTCCTCCATAATCTCATCCCCGCCCCGAGATGGCACTCCACCCTTTTCCGAGCGAGAACCATGGATTCGAATTTGGAAGTGCTGATTCTCATGCCAGCCACTTCACACTCAGCTGTGAACTGATCCAGCAAGAGTTGAAGGTCACAGCTTGATGAAGCCAACACGACCACATTATCTGCTAACAGTAGACACCCAATCCTTAGTGTTTTCTACAATTTAGCATGCAGAGATGGTTAAAAAAATCTGTATGTTTGCATGCTGCGATTAGCTGGAAACCAGTTCAGGGTGTACCCCGCCTCTGGTCCAAAGTCAGCGGGGATGGGCTCCGGCATACCCCTGGAACCCTGGATAAGCGGCATAGAAAATGGATGGATGGGAGTTTATTCATATAGTATATCTCAGTGTCTCCATTGCGCTGCGTAAACAACATTGCTGACTTTGCTTCTCTGGATTTTGTCATTAGGGTGAACCAGCTTTTGCTGGTGGGTTTAAAAAGTATGGTATGTATGAAGAAAATCATTTTGGGGTGCTGAAATTGCTCTTTTCACCAAGATTGTATTCGTATCTTTTTGCTTCAGTTAGTCACAATGTGAAATACATCCATGACTGTGAATCGAAACTCAACTGCTTGGGGAGTCTTTTTAAGACAAAATAATACATTGAGGAGACTGACTTCGGCCCAGGATCATCGACATGATCTTTTCAGACGACAGAAGACTATGTCATAAGTTTTCCCTTCTCCAATTAACTTTTTAATCCCGCTGTTAAGTACACTTTTCTTCTAAACAATGTCTTCAACGACCCATTTTCCTCAAAGTGAAAGAGCTGGTTTCATCCCTAAATAGGGGTCACCTGATTCGCACCTGTTTTCACTAAATTAATCACTGATTGAATTCCACACTGCTGTTTTCTGAACGCCCCCCTTTCAACTAATTGTCCATTTGCACAGTCTTAAGAGTGTGCATATCTGGGTCTTGTTTGATTTCTGAGAATCTACTGCACCTACTGGTAACTTGTTTGCCATGTAGCAATAAAAATATACCAGTAACAGTGATTATTCTGGTTAGTCACATTGGACTGCTATTATTTTGAACACTACTGCATAACAATAATAACAAGTACAAATAACACCATATTTCCTTTGATATGTCATCTTTCGCTCTGTAAAGTGGAATTAGGCATTAATGACATGTATTTTCTCTCAGGCAATTTGTACCGAGTAACGTTTTGTAGCATGTCTGGAAATGCTGGCTTTTCAACTGCATTCAAGAGCAGCATTTATTTGGATGACTTTCTGTGAATGCACACAATTTTGCGGTGTTCTGCTTGTATTTATTTTGCTGACCAAACATCTCTGAGTGTTGAGTGTGGTCAGGACAAATGCTCTGCATCTCGATGTATATTTTTTTCCCAACTGGGAAAACTTAATCGGGTGGATATGGTAGAGGTGGGCAAGTTTGTTTTGTTGCCGTTTATGTTGCCACCTCTTTCAAGTAAATTTGGCACACCTGCCCCGCTTCCCCCCACAAAGACGAAGTGACTGACGAGGTCTCACTCTGCAGTTGAATATTTGTAGCATCTAGGTGCTGAACCAACAAATAGAGGGAACTCTCTGCCTGCCTGTTGGGTCTAACATCTATAAGCTATGGTTACCAGTCCATGTTTTTACTAGCCCTTTTTTGAAAGCTTGCAGATTTTCTATTCATGCCAAGCATATTCATCTACCAATTTCTTTATTTGGCTTTTTAGGTGTCAATGTGACAAGCGGTGTGCTCCACAAACGTTGGAGACAATTCCAATGTGTTGTTGAGCATTTGTTGGTGTTACCACAACCTTTATTTGTGTTGATGGTGTCAAGTGTGTGTGTGTTCAGTCATTGTCAATAGTTTTCCTTTTCCACAAATGCTGAATTTGCTATTGTTAAAAGAAAGTTTTAACTAAACACTTTCATTGACCTTCTGTGGTAAAGTGGTAAAAAAAAATTGCGTAAAATGTGCATACGCCACTTTTTATAAGTCGTTTTTGTCATTAAGGCACATTTTGGGCTTCTGCCCTACAGAGACTTTAGAATTCCAGATGAGATCTCTGGTATTTCATGCCATTTGCTAATGTTCAGAACCCCATTTAACAAGTCTGGCTTTCAATTTCATTCATTCATTTTGCCAAAGAAACCCATAATGTGGCATAGTAGTTTATGTCTATATGCAGTTCCTAAAACACATTGGCATGCTTCCAAACCTTGATCAGGACAATAACGCGCTCCATGACTTGGTGTTAATAAATGGAATAATACATCATTGATGTCACAGAGGTGCTCGAACAGGATTCAGGCAAAGCATCCCGGACCATCAGCAAATGTGTGTGTGTCAAAAATGTTTTCCCCTCGTACGTCTCTGAGTTGTTTTTTTGTGTTTTACCAAAAAGGTTAAAATGTGATTATTTTAATAAGGTGACAATTTGCAATAAAAGTTATTCTTGTAATTATTACATTTTTATTATCATTATTATTTGAATATTATATTATTATTATATTATGGAGCTCAGTAACCTTTCTCTTTTCTTTTCAATTGCCATTGCTCACTTGCAACATAATCCAGGTTTAATCCCAAATGATGCCTCACACACATACTAAACAAGATGATAATAAGATAATGTATTATAATAGATGGACACATGGAATCTAGAGAAGGTGTTTCTCCAGGTCACATCTACATTATGCACACTGCTTGCTTGTTGTAGTTCCTTTATCGATTTACCATCATGTATGTTTGCTATATGTTGGCTCGATTGGACGTTTCATAGCAAATCTAAGGCTGAAAGCCTGATGTGATATTTATGTGACAGGACAATTTTTGTAGCTTGTTTTATATTAGATTGTTCAAAAAATATATAGTATTTTAACTGTGGACACTTTTTATATTATTTGTAATTATACTGTTTGTTTTTTGAAAGTGAACCATCTTCTTTTTTCCTTTCGGTTTATCCCTTTTGGGGTCGCCACAGTTAATCATTTGCATCTAACCCTGTCTTCTCTTGCGCCAACTACCTTCATGTACCTTCAAACCTCTTTCACTACATCCATAAACCTCCTCTTTGGTCTTCCTCTAGGCCTCCTGCCTGGCAATTCAAAACTCAGCATCCTTCTACCAATATATTCACTATCTCTCCTCTGGACATGTCCCAACCATCTCAGTCTGGCTTCTCTGACTTTATCTCCAAAACCTCTAACATGTGCTGTCCCTCTGATGTGCTCATTCCTGATCTTTGAAAGTGAACCATGAATGTGCTAAATATTACATTTATAGTACATGACAAGACCCATGACAAACTCAAGTCACAGAAAAGGGGCGTTTCCAAAGTGACGTTGGTGGCGTAACACCTCGTAGCTAAAGCCAAAATGAACGAAGTAAGTACAGAGAACGAGCGACAAATGGAGGCACACCTCAGGTTCTGTTTTTTGCAATGTTTATTTTACTGAATGACTATGAAGGAACAGCTTTACAAAAACCGTTTAACTTGAAAGTACGGTATAAACACATATTGGCTGCTGGGATGATATTCTACACAGGAAAAAAGGTCAAGAAGAACGTCAAAGTTGCAACAGAAGTCATGTTTTAATTACATATTGTATTCTAAACACTATGCCAGCATAGCGACAAGCATTCAAAGCGATATGTTGACCGTGGAGGGCGGGGCAACAACAAAATACCAATTAGGGTATTAAGACCCATTTAAGCTCAATTAAGAAGCCAATTTAAAGCAATAGTTGAAAGATAAGCAACTACAAAGTCATTTACATTTACCATTCTGTGTTTTGAAACTGACCAGTCTTCATCTCTATGTCTTTGTCGTTGGACACCACCTCATCAGTCACGCTAGTTTCATCGTTGGTATCTGAATGATATGGTTCTGCAAGCTCCCTATTTCATCTCCAGATGTTTCTTCGTTCTTGAAAACTATTGACACATCGCTGAAATCATTGCTATAATCTCTGTAAACTTCCTCTGCCTTGTACACCGCCATGTTTGTTTACTTGAGAGGTGTCCTCTCACCTGACTTCAGAACCTCCCCTTTTTTGCAACTGCACTTCGTCATGGATTCTGCCATGTACTATAAAGGACATTTTTACAAATTTATTGGTGGGGATTATGGCTCTCATGGGCAAATGTATTGGACATGGCAAATGTATTGTATTGGACATTGACCGGGCTGGATGCAAGCAGAGAAACATTTTTCAGTGAGAGAATTCACAGCAGCGTTGCCATGGAGATTTTTTTTTGTGCTTGGCTAGGCCAACGTGGACATTCGTCCCAGTGCGCTGTGATCACAGGATGTCCCAAAAAGTGCTTTGAGTTGCTGCCCAGCGTGACGTTATACGACATGTATAGGTTAATTCTCTCTCCGAATAAGTAATGCGTGCGCGGTGAGATAAAATAGGCGTGGGTAACTCGTTGGTGTGGTCTGCGGTCTGAGTCCAGTTGGATCTGTCTGGAGGTGGGCTGCAGTAGGGCTGAGTGTGCCGCGCGTTGTGGACCCCATCCGCTCCCATCTTAAATGGCAAAAAAATGGCGCTAGGATGGCATGAGGGTTGTGGCGTTTGGCGCATTCCATCTGGTTGTGGCGCACCCTCGCGAGGATTTGGTCTGGTTCAGAGTGCACATTGCATTGAATGATTCTTTGCTTTTTTTAATCTTGCAGCGTAGCCTACACAGGGGTGTGTGGGAATGGAATTGATATCTGGGACATTTATAGGGCTTGCCAGGTGCCTAAAAGTGAAAGGAGGCACTTTCAGAAAAACCCATGACTGATGTTAAAGAACTGTTGTAATAGTTATAATAGTTCTTAATTTGTGTATGTATTCATTGATTGATTGTTTTTTTAGTAGTTTTGTGAAGAAAACCGTTAACCGATAACAGTACAGTATGTTACCAATGAAGGGATGCACCCGAGAAAAGTTATACAACTTGTTTACACTAGGCTCCTTGTTCCTTTTATTTTGTATTTGTTTATTTATTTGTTGATTGATTGAGAATTTTATTAGTAGTTTTGCACACAACTTGATAAAACCAGTATTTTTTGTCTACACTTGTTTTATCCTATTTTGTGTTAAAAAAAAAAGAACACTTTTGAGATTTAAAATTGTTTTTTTATTTAAATTGTACGTGTGTATGTGCGCCAAGGTTGCAGCACAGCCTCAGCCAGACTCTGCCTCCAGCGGCCGCAAGGTAAATTGAGTTTGAAACTGATTGATTTATTGATTGATGTATATTTATTTCGAGCCACACAAAATACACCGGACAGAACATAATGAACATATACCTATAAACAGTAACAATTTGTCTCGAAAAGGAGTGGGAAGAAGACAAGCTTATTTACTCCCACCCCCTTATTCGTAGTACTAAATGCTGTTATGTTAATGGAATATACAGTACTACATGAACAAGGTATCACACCTACAAACACACATGTACAATATACATTACTATTGTGCAAAATCCTTGTAAAGCTTGTGACATTACTCATTATTATACCATCACCACATATCAATATAACATGTATTAAAGATAATTCCTGGGTTTACTATACAGTAAATATACAGTATATAGACACATACCCATGCATACATATATATACATACATACAAAAAAAAATTGCATACAAGAGATATTTCATTAAAAGATATAATAGTAATCAGTGTTAATGGTAATAATAATTAGTATGGATAGCATGTGTCCCGCATGAAGAGAAGCCAAGGACTTGTGGAACTGTTGCCAGAGAGGGACTGCGCTCTAGCACCATCTAACACCAACACTCCTGGCCAAGTGTCCTATGCTGTGCATTAAAAAGACAAGATTTTGGAGGTCAGTTGCTAGGAGATGGATGATTTCCTTCAACGGAGTCTCCACTTGTCTGCCCTACTCTGGGGATGTTATTGCATGTGTCCTATACTGTGCATTAAAAGAGACAAGATTTTGGAGGTCAGTTGCTAGGAGATGGATGATTTCCTGCAGCCGAGCCTCCAGTTGTCTGCCCTACTCTGATGAATTTTGCTCTGTGAGTGTCCTATCCTGTGCATTAAAAGAGACAAGATTTTGGAGGTTTGCTGCGAGAAGGTGGATGATCTCCTGCAGCCGAGCCTCCAGTTGTCTGCCCTACTCTGATGAATTTTGCTCTGTGAGTGTCCTATCCTGTGCATTAAAAGAGACAAGATTTTGGTGGTCTGCTGCAAGAAGGTTGAAAATCTCCTGCAAAAGAACCTCCACTTGTCTGCCCTGATCTGTTGAGTTTATTGTATGAGAAAAAATCCAGAAAAGACAACATAGTAATGACAATATGTATATCTTGAGTGTGGTTTGGGATGCAGGGCTGTGTTCACCATGAACATATCCTCATTCTCTGTTTCACTCTGATGCAGTCATTCTGTCACTGCAAAGTAAGGATGATTTAATGTAGATTTGTTGCAGGTGTCATCTAGATGGTCATTGTTCATGAGGTTCTGTTTTTCTCGTTGTTTTTCTTGTCTTTTATGTTTATTATTATTAGTACGCATGTGTATACCGTATGTACTGGATGGATATGTGTCTGTGCGCAGTGGGTATGTGTATGTGTACACATACCCACTGCTCAAAAAAATAACACTCTGAAAACACATCAGATATAAATGGGGGGCAAAATTATCTTGAATATCTTTCCTGATAATAAGCAGGTGATACATTAGTAAGAAAATGATGCCACATAATTTGATAGAAATGAAATTGATCACCCTATAGAGGAGGGAAATCAAAGACACCCCAAAAATGAAAGTGAAAAAATGATGCACCAGATTGGTCCATTTTTTCCAAAATGTCATTGTAGCAACTCAAAATGATTCTCAGTAGTTTGTGTGGCCCCCACGTGCTTGTACGCATGCCTGACCAATTGTCTCACGGTGTCTTGAGGGATATCCCCCCAGATTTGGACCAGAGCATCACTGAGCTTCTGGAGAGTCTGGGGAGTAACCTGGTGGTGCCGGATGGACCTAAACATGTCCCAATGGTGTTCTATTGGGTTTAGGTCAGGTGAACATGGAGGCAAGTCAATGGTATCAATTCCTTCATCCTCCAGGAACTGCCTGCATACTCTAGCCACATGAGGTTGGGGATTGTCGTGGACCAGGAGGAACCAGGGTCCCACTGCACCGGCGTAGGTTCTGACAGTGGGTCAAAGGATTTCATCCAGATACCTAATAGCAGTCAAGGTGCCATTATTTAACCTACACAGGTCTGTGTGTCCTTCCAGGGATATGCCTCCCCAGACCATCACGGACCCACCACCAAAGTAGTCATGCTGAATGATGTTGCAGGCAGCATAACGTTCTCCATGGCATCTCCAGACCCTTTCACGTCTGTCACATGTCATCTCAGGTTGAACTTGCTCTCATCGGTAAAGAGCACAGGGCGCCGGTGGCAGTGTTGCCAATTCTGGTGGTTTGTGGCAAATCACAATCAAGCTCTACGGTGCTGGTCAGTGAAATTATTCAAAAATTTTCTATCGTTGGTCAAAGGTTGTGCGTCTGTAGGGAATTACACAATCACCTCTTGTAGAGGCTCTTGTTACCTTACAATTCATGGTGGATATTATTTTAATAAACTCACCCAGAGGTGGTGGAGCCAGTCCATTCAAAACCCTATAAACATAACACGCCAATTTAAATGTTTCAAAATTCTCAAAACTAAGATTATTGTATTTCTGGAGAACGAGACAGTGATGAAAATGGAAAGATTTTCTATCGAACACTTTTAAAGCTTTTTTAAAAGCGATTCTATTAATTTTAAACTTTTCAAACTTTTTAATGACCAGTTGGTAATACAATATTCAATATGAGAAAAAATCATGGAATGAAAAAACATTTTGGCAGCATTCTATGGCAATGATGTTCTGATTTGCCTGAAATTTCGAATATTAAAGTTAATAACAATTATGAATATATATTTTACATGTTTTTTAAAGAATAAAGTAGAATCCAAAGTAACACATAGATATTTAAAATCATGTACAAACTGCAACTCATCTCCTTTCAGAAAGACATGTAAATTAGACTTTGCTCCTACTAGTTTTGAAAATAACAGTTTTGAAAACAGTTTTTTTAGAATTTAGTAAAAGACATGATTTAGTAAGCCAGTCATCAATACAGGTGATTGCTGATGTCAACTTTTTTGAGGCTTCTTTGTCAGTCGTTGCCTTTGTAAAGATGACAGTATCATCTGCATATAGTACAGTATTGAGCTCTTTACATACGTTTGGTCATTGAAATCATTAGTGTATAATTAAAATAATATAGGCCCGAGTATAGAACCCTGTGGTACACCAACTTGACAGTCCAAATATAGGTATTTGATACTGCTGACAGACACACAATTGGTTCGATTCGACAGGTATGATTTTATCCAAAAGATTGCTTGTCCAGAGAAGTTCAATTTTGTTAATCTAAACAATAGTGTTTGATGGTCAACCGTATCAAATGCCTTTTTTAAATCAGGAAAAACATGTCAGTTCCGGCATCGAAATGTGGCTTAACAAAATTCATAATAAACGCAGTCAAATGTCATGGGAGACTCATTTACATTATGAAGTTTCCCTTGGCAAAGCAATTTTGCTCAGCATTTAAAGGCAGCTTGACTCCTATTCAGCTTTTATGATGCTGGATGAGACACACACCAAAAAAAGAGACATGTTTTCATGGGTTTTATTTGTTCAAGCATAAACAAAATACAAAAATACTAGAAAAGGCTGTTTCATGGAGCAAATCAGGCAGACAAAGTGCTATTTCTATTTGAGCGACAGTAAGTTGCTCACAGTCAGTATTAGGTACATAATTGTTCCATCTATGAACCATTAATCCTCTAATCTGAGTGACTTCATTTCAAGCATGTGGAACCACAGTATGCACTTGTAGTAGACGTGTTCCAAAAATGAAAAGAACTGGAAAAACACACAAGAACAAAATAATCTATGCTCCCTCGCTGCTATCCACCCACTCACATATTTTATGAATGTCTCTAAAAACACAAACATGCACACACACAAGAATTATTTTCCTGTTAGACTTGCACTACATGCCAGGGCTGCTTAACTTTAGATCGGTTAGCTGGGCCATGAACTATTTGCTGTGCCAAAACAACCCCTGGGAAGATGATGGGAGCATAGCAGACAGGGTGAAGCATTCTTACATAATCAGACATGCAGAACATACAAAAATTTGCACACAAGCGTGTGTGTGTCTGCCTCTGTGTAGTCTGCTACTAATCAAAGCAGAGTGAACACAATGGAAGACGGTTGCAAGAGGGGGAAGCAACTGACCCAGCAAGCATTATGCTAGAGTGATTAGTTATAGTCAGGAGACCTTAACCACATTTACGGAAATATTTAACATGAATATGCTCTGATTGTTTTCTGTACAGCATGCAGCATGTACATTTCTAAGAAAAGAACCAGACTCAAAGAAAAAAGCTGCTATCATTGGGGTCTAGAGATTACAAGCACTAGTATTAGTGTTTCCTCAAAAATTGGTTACCTCCTTTTTTTTTTTAACCAACCACAACAGATGAGCATCTCTCTCCAAATAGACACCAGTTTATCTCCAAGCAGAAAAAATGCTTATGCCCCTTGGTAGCTGTAATTAACTTTACTATACTTTGGTATATTACACTGTGATCTGGTTCATGTTTCCACTCCGTAAATGATGACATACCAAGAAACTATAAATTACTACTAAATTACCTTGCTAGGTGTCTCAATACATAAAAAATAATCTGGCCAATCCTACCTGGCACATGTACACAAGGAACTGTGGACAACCGTTATAAACATTACCGCACTACCTAGATGCGGTAACCGTAAGACTTTAAACTGGAAATCTGCAGAGATGAGTATGGAGTGCATAATGCCATCATTGTTATTCAAATCATTCTTTGTCACTTAGCAGCAAGACAAATGCATGACACATATTTTTATGCCCTGCCGAATGAATTAATTATTTTGACTACCAAGAACGATAGTCTCCTACGATGGCCTCCTACCGGTTGGACGTGCCCTCCTCAGGGAGGCGTCCGGGAGGCATCCTAACCAGATGCCCGAGCCACCTCATCTGGCTCCTCTCAATGCGAAGGATTAGCGGTTCTACTCCGAGTCTGTTCCGGATGACAGTGCTTCTCACCCTATCTCTAAGGTGTGAGTCCAGCCACCCTGCAGAGAAAACTCATTTCGGCAGCTTGTACCCGTGATCTTGTCCTTTCGGTCACTACCCAAAGCTCATGATCACAGATGAGGGTAGGAACGTAGATCGACCGGGAAATTTAGAGCTTTGCCTTTCGACTCAGCTCTCTCTTTACCATGACAGACGGTGCAGAGTCTGCATCACTCCAGACGCCGCACCAATCCTCCATTTCCATCTTGCGTTGCATCCTTCCCTAACTCGTGAACAAGACCCCAAGGTACTTAAACTCCTCCACTTGAGGAAGGACCTCATCCCCGAACCTATCCAGAGAGAGTTGAAGGTCACTGCTCGATGAAGTCAACAGGACCACAACATCTGCAAAAAGCAGAAAACCGAATCCTTTGGCCACCAAACCGAAACCCCTCAACGCCCTGGCTGCGCCTAGAATTTTTTTCCATGAAAGTAGTGGACAGAATCGGGGAAGAAAGGCAGCCCTGGCGGAGTCCAACCCTCACTATAAATGTGTCCGACTTATTGCTGGCAATGTGAACCAAACTCTGACACCGGTCATACAGAGAACGAACCGCCTGGATTAGGTGGTCCGATACCCATATTCCCAGAGCACTTCCCACAGTATTCCCCAAAGAACACGGTCAAACGCCTTCTCCAAGACCACAAAACACATGTAAACTGGTTTGGCAAACTCTCAGGCACCCTCAAACATCCTGCCAGGAGTAAAGAGTTGGTCCACAGTTCGACGACCAAAACAAAAACCACACTGCTCCTCCTGAATCCGAGATTCGACTATCTGGCAGATCCTCTGTCCAGGAGTGTGAGCCTACGATAGTTAGAACACACCCTCCGGACCCCCTTTTTGAAAAGCTGGACCACCACCCCAGTCTGCCAGTCCAAGGTCACCGACCCTGATGTCCACGCATCGCTGCAGAGTCGTGTTACCAAGACACGCCAACAGCATCCAGGGCCTTAAGGAACTACGGGCGGATCTCATCGACCACCGGCTTTTTGCTTTTTGACCACCTCGGTAACATCAGTCCCAGAAATAGAAGAACCCACCTCAGAGTACCCAGGCACTGCTTCTGTTGGAAGAGATGTCGGCGAGATTGAGGAGGTCTTCAAAATATTCCCTCCATCGCTCCACAACATCTCGTGTCGAGGTCAGCAGCACACAGTCCCCACCATACACATTGTTGACGGTGCACTGCTTCCCCCTCCTGAGATGTCGGATGGTGGTCCAGAATTTATTCAAAAGCCATCCGGAAGTCGTTTTCCATGGCCTCTCTGAACTCTTCCCATGTCCGAGTTTTTGCCTCAGTGACTGCCAGAGCCACAGACCGCTTGACCTGCCGGTCCTGATAGGACTCTTTCTTCAGCTTGAGGGCATCCCTCACCGGTGCCTGCTCTGAGGCACCTTGGAATGTACTGGGTGTACTCTACCAGGACCTACTCCCACCATTATTGCAACAGTTTATCGACCTCCCAAACAAAACAGTGACTTTTTAAATGATGATGATGATGAGTTTGCTACTTATTAAGCCATTTATCCACTCTTTCACCAAATGTAATAGTACTGGGCGACGTAAATAGCTGGTTTGAGAACGACAGTCTTCCTCTCACAAGAGACTTTTCTTCCTGCTTGGACGGCCTTGGTTTTCACCAATATGTGGACTTTCCTACTCACATTAAAGACCACACTCTGGACTTAGTTTGCTGCTATTGTCTCACCCCCTCCAACTGTACAACTAATGAACTCCAAATAACTGATCACTTTTTTATCTCATTCAACATTTCACTTACCATCTCTGCTATTAAACTTTCTCGTCTTATGTCATTCAGAAACATCAAAGACATCAACACTGACATGCTCTCCACTTACATTGAAAGTATTGATATTCCGGACTATTTATCTACACCAGATGACTTTGTTTCTTATTACAATAACACTCTTCTCAATGTTCTGAATTGTATTACTCCAGTCAAAACCAGTTCTGTCTCTTTTTCACGTTCTTCCCCATGGTACTCTCCTGAACTTTGCAAACTAAAGGCTAAAGGTAGACAACTAGAAAGACTTTACAATAAAACTGGACTCAGTATTCACAAGGAAATGCACAAAACTCATATGCTCCTTTACAAGGAAAGAATCAGTCAAACTAAAACTAACTGCTACTCTGGTTTATTTTGCTCCAATAATGGTAACACAAGAATGCTTTTCTCTTTAATGAATTCTATTCTCCAGCCCCCAGACGCTTTGTCCTCCCACTTCTATTCTACTGACACCTGCAATTTCCTACTGCTCTTTTTTAACTAAAAAATCCAGTCCATCCATTAACAACTTACCTGTGTTTCCCCTGACTCATCTCCTGTACTTTTACCTTCTGCTCACAAATTCTCAAGCTTCTACCTCCCAAATATCTCTGAAATTTCTGTCCTTATTCGTAATTCTAAACTGTCTACTAGCCAACTGGATCCTCTTCCCACATGTCTGGTGAAATCTTCAGTCACCTCACTGCTCCCCCTCATTTCTGCTATTCTCCACTCTTCACTTTCTTTTGCAATTGTCCCCACAGCTTTCAAAACTGCAGCTGTTACCTCTACTCTAAAAAACCTGGTTCTAATCCCAATGACTTCAACAATCTCTGTCCCTTTTCAAACCTCCCGTTCATTTCTTAAATACTGGAAAAAACGGTTGCATCTCACATTCACTATTCACACTTAACACTCAACAGTTTCTATGAACCATTCCAATCTGGCTTCCGACCTGGTCACAGCACTGAAACCGCTCTTCTAAAAACCACCAACGACCTTCTCACTGCAGCAGATTCTGGCCTCTTCACCATTCTCATCCTCCTCAACCTTAGTGCAGCTTTTGATACAATTTCTCACTCTATTCTCCTCAATAGACTTTCATCTCTTGGTATTACCTCGATCCCCCTCCGCTGGTTTCACTTTTACCTTTCTGATCGCTCTCAGTTCATACAGCTTAAATCCTTCAGGTCAAATTCCCCCCCCATTACTTGCGGTGTGTCCCAGGGTTCTGTCCTTGGCCCCCTCCTCTTCATTTGTTATCTTCTTCCCCTTGGCCATATATTCCGTAAATTCAATATTAATTTCCACTGCTTTGTGGATGACACCAAGCGCGACCTCTTAAGCAAACCTGCCTCCACACTTCCACCCCCTTTCCTCTCCAACTGTCTGTCAGAAATGAAAAAACGGTTCACGTCCAATTTCCTTAAACTTAACAGTGACAAGACTGAGTTTCTTCTTGTTGGTACCAGATCCACTCTTTCCAAAACCATTTTCAACATTTTCTCTCTCCATTGACAACTTCATGGTATCCCCTTCCACCCAAGTTAAGAGTCTGGGTGTCATCCTCGACAGCTACTTATCATTTCGGTGCCTTATCATCTCCTACATCCTGACCAATTCCTTTTTTCTGAGTGTGAGTTTGATCTTCTTAGAGAGATTGTTTGCTCGTGGAAATTGCAGTTGTTTAGATATGACCCCTTCCATGAGCTTACCACTCGTGGGAGAGGCCAAAGAGGTCGGGTGCAAAGAGAGCTGGGTCGCGGCCGGAGGCGGAGGCCTTCGCGGTCCAATCCTCAGCTACAGAAGCTAGTTGTCGGTACGTGGAATGTCACCTCTCATGTGGGGAAGGAGCCTGAGCTGATGCATGAGGTGGAGAAATTCCGGCTAGATATAGTCGGACTCACCTTAACGCACAGCAAGGGCTCTGGAACCAGTCCTCTCGAGAGGGGCTGGACTTCATTCCACTCTGGTGTTGCCAGCAATGAGAGGCGACGGGCAGGTGTGGCAATTCTTGTTGCCCCCCGGCTCCCAGCCTGCACGTTGGAGTTTAACCCAGTAAAAGAGAGGGTAGTTTCCCTACACCTTCGGTTGGTGGGACGGGTCCTGACTCTTGTTTGCGCTTATGCGCAAAACAGCAGTTTAGAATACCCACCCTTTTTGCGATGTTTTGTGCCTCCATTGTCAATGCGGCTGATCGGAACTGCGGCCATAGGTGGCCAGGGCCTGTCGTGGCGGTAATCCCAGAACCAGTTGGTGGACACCAGTGGTGAGGAATGCCGTCAAGCTAAAGAAAGAGTCCGATCAGGCCCTTTTAGCCCATGGGACTCTGGAGGCAGCTGACTGGTACCTGCAGGCCAAGCGGTCTGCAGCTTTGGCAGTCACTGAGGCAAAAACCCAAACATGGGAGGAATTCGGAGAGGCCATCGAAAACGACTTCTGGATGGCTTCAAAGAGATTCTGGACCAACATCCGCCGTCTCAGGAGGGGCAAGCAGTGCACAGTCAACACCGTGTATGGTGGGGACAGTGTGCTGCTGAACTCAACTTGAGATGTTGTAGACCGGTGGAGGGAATACTTTGAAGAATACTTCAATCCCACCGACACGTCTTCCAACATGGAAGCAATGCCTGGGGACTCTGAGGTGGGTTCTCCAATGGGTCTCCTGGGGCTGAGGTTACCGAGGTGGTCAAAAATCTCTTTGGTGGCAAGGCCCCGGGGGTGGATGAGATCCGCCCGGAGTTCCTTAAGGGTTGGACTCTGCCGGGGCTGCCCTTTGTCACCGATTCTGTTCACTACTTTCATGGACAGAATTTCTAGGCTCACCCAGGGCGTTGAGGGGTTTCAGTTTGGTGGCCGCAGGATTCGATCTCTGCTTTTTGCAGATGATGTGGTCCTGTTGGCATCATCGAGCAGTGACCTTCAACTCTCCCTGGTTTGGTTCGCAGCTGAGTGTGAGCAGATGGAATGAGTATCAGCACCTCCAAGTGCGAGTCCATGGTTCTCGCCCGGGAAAGGGTGGAGTGCCTCACCTATGGTCATGAGCTTTGGGTAGTGACCGAAAGGACAAGATTGCGGGTACAAGCGGCCGAAATGAGTTTTCTCCGCAGGGTGGCTGGGCTCTCCCTTAGAGATAGGGTGAGAAGCACTGTAATACAGGAGAGACTCACAGTAGAACCGCTGCTCCTCCGCATTGAGAGGAGCCAGATGAGGTGGCTCAAGCATCTGTTTAGGATGCTTCCCGGACGCCTTTCCGGGGGGGTATTCAGGGCACGTCCAACCGGTAGGAGGCCTCGGGGAAGACCCAGGACACGTTGGCGAGACTATGTCTCTCAGCTGGCCTGGGAACGCCTCGGCATCCACTGGAGGAGCTAGACGAAGTGGCCGGGGAGAGGGATCTCTGGGCTTCCCTGCTTGGGTTGCTGCCTCGCGACCCAACCTCGGATAAGCGGAAGAAAATGGATGGATGGATGGACGTTTGACACATTAAATATGTAATTTAAATATAGATTGAACAGCTTGCGGCTTAATACAGATCCCTGAAGGACGCCGCAAGCAATGCCCAAACAGTGGGATTTGTTGTCTCCCAACTTGACATACTGTTGTCTCCCTAATAATCAACTATGCATCCAGTTCACAGCCACTCCCCTAAAACCATATTTTTCAACTTTTTTGAGTAATATTGAATGATTTTCAAATCAATAAATATCCCAACTGCATAATTGTTACTGTCTGCATTTTTTCATCCCTTCCATTGCTTCAAGTATTGCCATTGACTTTGATCTTCCTGACCTGAAACCATATCGACTATCATGAAGTATATACGGACTTGTCTAGAAATGATTCTTATCTCTTATTTAAAATCTACAGTGTCATCATATCATCATATCTATATCAAAACAGTCAGTGGATGTTTTATTTTTACAGTTATTAACAATATGTATTATTTCTACCTCATTTACTCAAGAGAGAAATGTTGTATTTGAGTTTATTTTTATCTGACTCTGTCAGGTTTAAGTTTCTTGCAATTAGTTGATGAACTTTGAAGATGCAGAGACGAAGGCAGCTCCAGCAGGAGAAGTCTTTACAGTAAATGTCACACAACAGACCAAACAAGAACTGAAGGTCGTACGGGACACACTGTGGACAAATAACACAAAAAGAAAAACCTAATTAGCAAAAAGACACTACCAGGTGAGCCGGGTCAGTCCAATGACTGCACTGAGGGGAGATGGAGAAGATGAATCCAGAATGGAAGCCCTGCAGCAGGTGAGAAGTTACAAAGAGGAACTCGAGAGACCAAACAATGCACAAACTGAGGGCATGACCAATGGAGAATAATCCAGTAGCTTCAGTAGCTCCGCCCAGCTCAGGGTGTGCCAGCATCTGCAAGGGCGGTAACAAAAAAGTGTGAGGAACATGGACTGCAGTACCATTATAGGGAAAGTATTTGTACCTTCCAAGTTTCGTTGAATATGGTTGAAGACAGAGAAAGACGGCCAAACTTGTCCCAGACAGAAAGTTATGTTTTGGTTCGGGAGGTCCAAGCTCGCAGTGGCCAAATATATGTTTACGTGAGCAGACCTCCATGCAGAATTTGTTGACGCATAACAATGTCAGTTAATGAACTGTCAGCCTAATAATAGTTTTGGACACATATCAGATTACAACAGCTACTTGCTAAAACAAATACAATGCCATTGTTCTTGTCAATGCTATGCTATTGAATAATGAAATTGCAGTTATTTTACTTATATGAAATAGCATATATAAAATTACAATTTAAATAAAATTACATATAGCATATATGACATCTTGCCATACAAATATATTGTTATACTCGCTTCCCCCTCTACAAATCACCACTCTCTATCCAGTCTCTGTCCAGGTAAGGTTAACTCCCTCATTCACCTTTGAAATTGTTTTCTCCAATATTTTATCTATCTATCTATCTATCTATCTATCTATCTATCTATCTATCTATTTATCTATCTATCTATCTATCTATCTCTTTTCCAACCAGTCTCATAGTTTATCACTATGACCTATTTGGCTAAAATGGTAATCCCTCTAGTTTCGGCTAGGAACAATAACTTTCATTTGCTTTTCCGAGCCAAAAATCATTGCTGTAAGGTCACATAGCCCCCAGCCTCCTCCTATCTGCAAAATAATTCTTGCTTCTACAGAACTGCATTGTGTGCAGCAGCATTTATTGTGTTATGTTTCACTTCTTCATGCACACCTAGTTATAAATTGAAATACAATTGCTGCTTGCACAAATATACATCCATTGGCAAATTACATGGACACATTTGTGTTAAAACATACATGGAAGTGTGTCATTATGCATGACCGCACTGTGTCTCTGTCTCCTTGGTTATGAAAATGCATAATGGATGTTTTCTCATACATCAATACTTATATGTCTCATTTCCTCTAGAGTAATTTGATGTGCTACTGGGAACAGGTATTAATCATGCATGAGGACAGGAATCAATTTGCCTGTACATGTTCACCCATACTTTAATACTGTATAGCATCCATGTTTAACACTTACGTGATAAAAAGTGTCGTTGACACGTGCAGCTGTGTCTATTTTTCATTTACTGCTCTGTTTTGTGTGCCCTGCAGACATTGGCCGTCCGTGAGTCAGGTGGAGGTAATCATGTTTTGTGTGCCCTGCAGACATTGGCCGTCCGTGAGTCAGGTGGAGCTAATCATCAATCGCAGCTGGTTCCTATCTGGCAACCCTTCATATTCCCTTTACTGACACAGAAGGGAACTGGACTATTGCCTAACTTGGACCTGTCGTCAGCTTTCTGATGCCAAGATTTTGTCTGTGATTTCTCAGATATTTTGCACATGGATGTTATTTACTCCACCTGACTCACAGGTAGTTTTCTGTTTAGTTTTGGTAACCAGATTTGTTACGGTGAATCTTCCGTTTACATTTTTCTTGCACCGTTGCTTTTTCAGTTTTTGTACTGCTTGCACGGTGTACACAAACATGTTAAAGAGACTGCTTTGTTCCAGCATCTTGGGATCCCACTTCTCTGCTACGATTCGAAGCCCTGACATGCCGTGTTTTTGCCCAATTTAAAAAGGAGAAACTTCTGTTTCTTGCACTTGCAGTTAACTTAGCAAATGTGTAAATTTCTCAAAGAACTTACTGAGGTTCCTACATTCATCGAGGGTACTTGTAGAGAATTCCCGGACAAATACAGCATATCCTTTGGGCTTATGTGAATGCTGAAGGTTGCAGAATGTCTTAACCTGACAAGATCAATGATGATCGACTTAGCGTAAACATAATTAGTTTGACAGTACACATTGAATCCACTCTTAGAACATTGAGAAAGTCCAAGGGACTCCAAGGAAAATTGTATATTTATGCAAGTTAAGAAAGTAGATCAATTTCGATCCATCCAATCATTTTCTATGCCTCTTATCCTCTATGACGCCTCCCCAGGGAGGCGTCCTGGTGGCATACTAACCAGATGCCCGAGCCACCTCATCTGGCTCCTATCAAGCAGCAGTTCTACTGCCGAGTTTCCGGTACCTATCAGCTGCTCCCAGAGTCCCATGGGCCAAGACGGCCTGATAGGACTCTTGTTCAGCTTGACGGCATCCCTCACCACTGGTGTCCCCCAATGGGTTCTGGGATTACCGCCACGACAGGCACCGACCACCCTACGGCCACAGCTCCGTTCAGCTGCATTGACATTGCAGCACAAAACATCTCCCACTCGGACTAAATGTCCGCTGCCTCCCTCGGAACATGGTCAAAACTCCCCCGGAGGTGGGAGTTGAAACTCCTTCTGACAGGGGACTCTGCCAGACGTTCCCAGCAGACCCTGACAATGCGTTTGGGTCTGCCAGGTCTGACCGGCATCCTCCCCCACCATCAGAACCAACTCACCACCAGGTGGTGATTGGTTGACAGCTCCGGCCCTCTCTTTACCCGAGTGTCCAAAACATGTGGCCGCAAGTCCGACGACACAACCACAAAGTCGATCATCAAACTGCGGCCCAGGGTGTCCTGGTGCAAAGTGCACATATGGACACCCTTATGCTTGAAAATGGTGCTCGTTATAGACAATCCGTGACGAGCACAGAAGTACAATAACAAAACACAGCTCGGGATAAGATCAGAGGGGCCGTTCCTCCCAATCTCTTCCCTCCGGTTCTCACTGTCGCTGCCAACATGAGCGTTGCAGTCACCCAGCAGAACAAGGGAATCCAAGAGGGAGCACTCTCTAGTACTTCCTCTAACGACTCTATAAAGGGTTGGTATTCTGAACTGCTGTTTTGCGCATTAGCACAAACAACTGTCAGGACCCGTCCCCCCACCAGAAGGCGTAGGGAAACTATCCTCTCGTTTACTGGGTTAAACTCCAACGTGCATGCTTGGAGCCGGGGGGCAACAAGAATTCCCAATCCTGCCCGTCGCCTCTCATTGCAGGCAACACCAGAGTGAAATGAAGTCCAGCCCCTCTCGAGAGGACTGGTTCCAGAGCCTTTGCTATGCGTTGAGGTGAGTCCGACTATATTTAGTCGTAATTTCTTCACCCCACGCACCAGCTCAGGCTCTTTTCCCGCCAGAGAGGTGACATTCCACGTACCGACAACTAGCTTCTGTAGTCGAGGATCGGACCGCCAAGGCCTCCGCCTCCGGCCGCCACCCAGCTCACTCAGCACCCGACCCCTTTGGCCCCCCCTATGAGTGGAGAGCTCATGGGAGGGGGTTCAACGTTATCTTTCCGGGCTGTGCCCGACCTGGCCCCATGGGTGCAGGCCCGGCCACCAGACGCTTGCCATCGTGCCCCACCTCCAGGCCTGGCCCCAGAGGGGGGCCCCGGTGACCTACGTCCGGGCGAGGTCACCGCCCAACTAATGATATTGGAAGACTAGACCGCCTCTCAAAGTCCGTTTTGTATTTCTCTATAAGAGAAGATAAATTTTGGGGGAAAAGTTGGTCATGGAGTCCATTTTGAATATATTTTCATGAAATACAAATTCCTTTGTTTCAATTGCTTCCATGTCTTTGTAGGATTTCAGCTCTTCAATCTATTTTGTAATTATACGGGTGTCCTATTACAACAGTTCCCTCTCGAGATGATATCGACACAGCAGCCTTAAATATCAGTTGATAGCAATATATTAGCACTAATCACACATCTTTTTACTCATTTTGTAGTGTGGAATGTTAGAGGTTTGTTAAAGGCATGATCAGTTGATATTACTCAGTGAACAATAGTCAGCAACAATAAGCATGAGGAAAAAGTGACCCAATTAACATTTTAAGGAAGCCACAATTTAGTGGCAGGTATGTATTATACAGGGACATTACTCACCACCGACAGGGTAATGACTTTTTGTAATCACATGGGACTTATCCTCCTCGTGTGATGCTGCTTCAAATGAACAGCGAGGTTGTATTTTTACACTTCCCTGCTTCTGTGCTACAACAGGAAACTTGTGCATGAAAGTTTTGTACTGCCGTGTATTTTTGTTTTTTAACAGAAAAAAGGCATCATCTTGCTTTCCAAACACTTTTTAAACACATGCTGTTGTTTTGATACATGTGCTAGAGCAGAGTCAGCAATTGGTTACTTGTATCAAAGTAACCAATATCAGAAATGAGATGTAGGCCTGTAATCCTATACTGACTCTTTTGCTGATATTGGCCCATATTGGATGGTGACCCCCCCTAGAGTAATGATAATAAATGCATTTACAATAATGAAAGCTAGTAATGGAAAAAGATTACTAGCTTTCATTTAAGTAGCTTAACATTTTTGTTTTCTCCTCCTGTGTTTCTATCCCACTTGGGATTTATCAAGATGATTGTGAGATGGTAAATACGCCAGGGGTCTAAGACTCCTATCAAGTTTACAGCCACAGTTCCTCTTAGCTTTGTACATATCTGATGATGTTGTGACGTACGGCATTGATGCATTCCTGCACCCGATTGTCAAGGAGATAGTGTCTAGAAACTAACGGCATCCTTGTTGGTACCCCTAACTATCAAGGTGTTGTGAAATTCACAGTGGTCCAGTTGTTGATCCTTGCATGCCGTTCTTACAATTATAAGTTTCAATAGAAATTATATGTGTCAGTTCTGTAAAGCAGATAGAAGGGTTGTGTCGTCTCTGACATTACAAGATCTGCTGCCTGATTGCAATAGTTACGAGGTCAATTTGCATAGAGCTGAAGATTAAGAAGAAAGATGGCAAGAACTCTGAAACTCCGAAGGTTTTCTCCGCAGGGTGGCTGGGCTCTCCCTTAGAGATAGGGTGAGAAGCACTGACATCCGGGAGAGACTCGGAGTAAAACCGCTGCTTCTCCACATTGAGAGGAGCCAGATGAGGTGGCTCGGGTATCTGGTTAGGATGCCTACCGGCACCTCCCTGGGGAGGTGTTCAGGGCACGTCCAACCGGTAGGAAGTCTCTGTGAAGATCCAGGTTACGTTGGCGAGACTATGTCTCTCAGCTGGCCTGGGAGTGCCTCGGCATCCCCTGGGAAGAGCTGGACGTAGTGGCCTGGGAGAGGTACCTCTGGGTTTCCCTGATTAGGTTGCTGCCCCCGCGACCCGACCTCGGATAAGCGGAAGAAAATGGATGAATAGATGGAGATCAACAAATCCACTTTGGATAGAGTCATTTTTTAAAATAATTTATTAAATCTGTCGAAGCCCCATGCTTGTTCTGGAGTGCAGGAGTCATTATCTTCACTAAATATATCTAGCATACAAGTACACAATGCGTCACTTTTAAATCTTTAATCTTGTAGAGCTGCTAATTTCTTAACCCTTTAAGTCCTATGCTATAAAAACCTGTATAATGGTGGTGCTTGAAAACAACTCTATAACTTAATAATTAATTTTAATTAAGGAAATCAATTATGGGGTATGGAGATAATTTGAAATCATAGCGTCCTTCCTTAAACAGATCTACAATGTTGTATCTCTTTAAATTTTCTGTCTGGCAGATTCTTACAAGCTTACCTGATGGTAAAAAAATATCAGTCTAATGTTTCTAACCAGATTAATCGTTGTAAGTGTTAATTTATTTTTATTGTTCCTTGGCGAACATGTTACTAGGTGCAATTGCACAGCCTTAAGAGCATGCATATCATGAGGTCTTGTTTGTTTCCTGAGAATCTACTGCACCTAGTCGTAACTCGTTTGCTTTGTAGCAATGAAAATTTAATAATAACAGTGATTAAATAATAGCCCAAATGGACTGCTATTATATTTATTATTTGAACACTAGTGTATATCTTTAAATTATTTTACGTTTTATCGGTTTCTTTTTTAATATACCAGCGTTCTCATTCGAAAAGTAAACTTTAAAGTTCTGTTTTCATTGCTTAGATATGCTGAAGTTTGCTCTTCAAAACTGATTGTATATTTATTGTTTACTTATTTCTTCTAAAAAGGTTGTCACTAGAAGCAATTTTTTGTACATTTGCAGTGGAGCTTATCATTGCACGTCCACTATTTCCTGTCTGTGAGAGACTGCAGCAAATGCTATCCCTATGTACGCTTTTGTATGTACATGTACAGTGATAAAAGCTGCACAGCAAATAATGCCTACTTGAATGGATCCAGCAGTTGACAGAAGAAATAACTCAATATTATCAATATTACCGCAATTAATTAATTAATTAATTGTGCATTACAGTATAAATGATAAACAAATCAAAACTCTGAACACTAATTAATCCAATTGCATTGCCAATAATTATTTCATACATATTTATGTCCTACAATACAAACTATGCCTTTAAGTCTAGATTTCACTTTACTGTGTTTTCATACTACCTATATCAGACACCAAAAAGGCACTAGCATCATATTTGATTGAGGCATTTCCCTGTTTGCAATGGCTGTGGCGAAAATTATTTTTCTCCGCAGGGTGGCTGGCCCTACCCTAAGAGGTAGGGTGAGTAGCTTGGCCATCCGTAAGGAGCTCAGAGTAGAGCTGCTGCTCCTTCACATCAATAGGAGCCAGTTGAGGTGGCTCGGGCATACAGTCCGAATACCTCCCCGATGCCTCCCTGATGAGCTCTTCTGGGCATGCGGATCTGGGAGAAGGCCCCGGAGGCAGGGATGAGGGGTTTTGTATCACAGCTGGCCTGGGAACGCCTTGGGGTCCTTCGGTTGAGCGAAAGAAGTGGTCAGGGACGGGGAAATCTGGGCTTTCCTACTGATACTGCTGAGCCATAACCCGGACTTGAATAAGCAGAGGACAACGGAATGGAAAGTTGTATGACATTCCCATCAGCAGTGTAGTGCGTCACCAGTGGCATACAGTGGATTTCAGTGGAACATAGTTTCGGTTTCTGTTCGCTCTGGTGTAACTCTGCTGTCATATCATTGCACACTCCCCCCTTGTATACACTCCACTTTTGTATACTGTATGTGTTTTACTGTGTTTCCATGCACAGGTGCCGATCGCTGCGACACGAGAGAGCTAGAGTGCTAAAAAAAAAAAAAAAAAAGCGTACTAATAATTATCCCAAATGTAACAAAAAGAAAGTGTCTGAATGGCTTCCATGTGCAACTGGTTCCATTCCTTTGTTTTCCTGTCACAGGGATTAGTATTAGACAACGTTGGCTGCTTGCCATTGGCAATAATGTGGGAATCAAACTGGCCAGGATGAAACAGCTTGTGTGTGTAGTGCCCATTTTAGCTAGGAGGATTACATTACACAAGAACTTTGCTCTCGGAACCAAGTGGTGGGTTAATCACTGTTGGTGCACTGCACTGCTGATGGGGATGTCATGCAACAAATCCTATTCCTAAGACTAATAATAACTATTTTTTAAAAATATTTATTTATGTGGGTATGGTTCACAGACTAATTAAATTTACATTGTTTTAAGGACACAATCCAATTTAATTTTCAATTTCAGCTTCACGTGGTTAACTGGAGCCAGCCAAGGACTATATAAATATTGAGCTATTTCTGGCAAATAGTTATGTAGACGCAAAATCTTTGCCTTATTAGAATTTTTTTTTATGTTAAAAAGTGCGTGTGTGTCTGCTGTTTTCACATTGAGGAGAAGGATAATTTTAACTGAACAGTCAGTAAACAAACACAATACAACTCTTTTCTATTTATTGGTCGGGATATGGTATACTCCAGGATTGGACAGGACTCCAGTGAATAACTCAATTGTTTGAGACTTTAAAACTGACTGATAGTTTGGAAAAACATGAAGTCTATGCTCTGAGCTCTGCAACAGTTGCTGAATTCAGAGCAGCCACTGTACCTGAATGCACAAATACCAAGGGGATTGTTTTGTGATGTGTGCGATTCTATTGCTTCATTCATGCTTCATGTTGTCTAGCTTTAGTAAAGGTCTTACCGGGTTAATACTCTTCTTCTCAGGCAGCGTCCCTCTAAAATAAAAATACAAAGAAACAAAAAAACAGTGGGCTGTCTAGAGGATTAACTAACTAATTAACTAAACTATAAACTAGTCAGCTGCAGGGCCAGGAACTGTATGTACATAACAGTTAGCATTGATTTTTTTTCAGTGGGATACTGGATCAGAAAATGTCATTCCACATTCAGTGTCTCCCTACAGAAGACGTTGAGGAACTTTCCCTCAGCAAGCTGCCAGCTTTGCTTCCTCCAACGACATGTAAAGTTGGCTGCGGTCACAGAGTGAAAGTGTATTGCCACACCATTGAGGAGTGCTGCTTGACCTTCATTAGCGACATCCCTTCAAGTCCTCCAGCACATCTCAAGGGTTTATAGTGATATTAACATACCTGTTAATTCTGGCCTTCAGACTGTGCACATCCAGGTTTGTTTTATTACATTGATGGAGACGGGCATCAAAATAACTAATAGCCAATAGTCGGAAAATAGCCCATTTAGAGGTTTACAACATAGTGGTCACCATTAAAGCATCCTAGGCTTCTAGAACACCTCAACTGTTCACCTTTGTATCACACCACACTGATTCAGTAATTTATTCTAAGATGGCCCGACTAAATTGAGTGCTAAAGTTTATTATTATTATTTATCTAAAAGATGGTTGACACTTTGTATTTTAACCCATTTGGAAGAAGTGTTCTAAATCTACAAAGCACTGGCGGCC
The DNA here is from genome assembly GCA_024372805.1 of Oostethus manadensis. NCBI lineage: Eukaryota > Metazoa > Chordata > Actinopteri > Syngnathiformes > Syngnathidae > Oostethus > Oostethus manadensis. The sequence continues at coordinate 1,012,824 of QODF01000050.1, read as the reverse complement.
CACATAAGTTGGCTGCCTCTCGGTCGGATAGGTGGGTCTCACACACTTTGGGAGTTAATGCTCAATGACTAGATGGGACAAATGCTAGTCTAACTAGATTGGATAGTCCTAGTCCGAGGACCCCCATGCCCCATGAGCTCACCATTCATGGGAGGGGCAAAAGAGTTCAGGTGCAAAGCGAGCTGGGTGGCGGCCAAATATGGAGGCTTTGGCAGCCCAATCCTTGGCTACAGAAGCTAGCTGTTGGTACGTGGAATGTCACCTCTCTGGTGGGGACGGAGCCTGAGCTGGTGAGTGAGGTGCAGTAGTTCCAGCTAGATGTAGTCAGACTCACCTTGACGCACAGCAAGGGCTCTGGAACCAGTCCTCTCGAGAGGAGCTAGACTTGTTTCCACTCTGATACCAGCAGTGAAAGATGACGGGCAGGGGTGGAATTCTTGTTGCCCCCCGGCTCCATGCCTGTACGTTAACTTGTGAACGAGAGGGTTTTTTGCCTCCGCCTTCAGGTGTGTCACCTCGGGGGATTTGCTTGTTCTTCTGGCGGACTTCAATACTCAGATGGGCAGCGACAGTGAGACCTGGTGAGGCGTGATAGGGAGTAACAACCACCCTGATCTGAACCCGAACAATGTTTTGTTATTGGACGTCGTTGCACATTACAGTTTGTCAATAAAGAACACCCCCTCCGTGAATCACCACCTTACCGCGGTGGAGGGGTTTGAGTGCCCAAGTGATCCTAGGAGCTATGTTGTCATGGGCTTTATGCCCCTGGTAGGGTCTCCCAAGGCAAACAGGGTCGAGGTGACGAGCCAGACTAAGATTGATTCAGAAGATCTGTATGAAAAAAAAACAAGAGGAGTTCCTTGCCCGGACGTGGGATACCGGGGCCTCACCCTAGAGCTAGGCCTGGGGGAGGGGCTCACTGGCGAGCGCCTGGTGGTCAGGTCTTCCCCCGTGGGACCCGGCCTTCTTGGAGTCTATCAGAGGGGTGCTGGAGAGCACCTCAGCTGGTGACTCCATAGTTCTGCTGGGAGACTTCAACACCCATGTGGGCAATGACAGTGTGACTTGGAGGGGCGTGGTTGAGAGGAACGGCCTCCATGACCTGAACCCGTAGGGTGTGTTGTAGCTGGACTTCTGTGCGAATTACAGTTTGTCCATAACAAACACCATGTTCAAACATAAGGATGTCCATAAGTGCACTTGGCACCAGGACACCCTAGGTTGCAGGTCTATGATCGACTTTGTGGTCGTATCATCAGACCTGCGTCCGCATGTTCTGGACACGCGGGTGAAGAGAGGGGCTGAGCTGTCAACTGACCACCACCTGGTGATGAGTTGGATTAGATGGCGGGGAAGGATGCCGGACAGACCTGGCAGACCCAAACGCGTAGTGAGGGTGTGCTGGGAACGTCTGGCAGAATCTCCCGTTCGTCGAGTCTTCAACTCTCATCTCCGGCAGAGCTTCGCCTGCATTTCGAGGGAGGACCGGGATATTGAGTCCGAATGGGCCGTATTCCGTGCCTCTATTGCTGAGGCAGCCAGTTGTGGTTGCGGCCGCAAGGTGGTCGGTGCCAGTCGTGGTGGCAAGCCCCGAACCCGATGGTGGACACCGGGGGTTAGGGCTGCCGTCAAGCTGAAAAAGGAGTCCTATCGAGCATGGATGGCTTGCGGGACTCCCGAAGCAGCTGACAGGTACCGGCAGGCCAAGCGGCACGCGGCTTCGGCGGTGGTCGAGGCAAAAACTCGGGTGTGGGAGGAGTTCGGTGAGGCTATGGAGCACGACTTTCGGTCGGCCTCGAAGAGGTTCTGGCAAACCGTCCGACACCTCAGAAAGGGGAAGCAGCCCCCAGTTCACACTGTTTACAGTGCGGACGGGGGCTTGCTAACCTCGAGTGTGGATATAGGTGGTCGGTGGAAGGAATACTTTGAGGCCCTTCTCAATCCCACTGACATGCCTTCCGTAGAGGAACCAGAGTCTGAGGATACGTACGTGGACAGTTCTATCACCGTGGCTGAAGTAATTGGGGTAGTTAAATCACTCCCCAGTGGCAAGGGTCCGGGAGTAGACGAGTTCCGCCCTGAATTCCTCAAGGCTCTGGATATTGGCGGACTGTGTTGGTTGACACGCCTCTACAACATTGCATGGAAGTTAGGAACAATACCCCTGGACTGGCAGACTGAGGTGGTGGTCCCCATTTTTAAAAAGGATGACCGGAGGGTGTGTTCCAGTTATAGGGGGATCACACTCCTCAGCCTCCCTGGGAAAGTCTACTCCAGGGTGCTGTAGAGAAGGGTACGACTGTTAGTCGAACCTCGGTTACAGGAGCTGCAATGTGGTTTTCATCCCAGTCGCGGAACACTGGACCAGCTCTACACCCTTGCAAAGGGTACTGGAGGGTATGTGGGAGTTTGCCCAACCGGTCTACATGTGCTTTGTAGACTTGGAAAAGGCATTTGACCGTGTCCTGTTGGGGGTGGTCCGGGAGTACGGGATTGGTGGACCGTTACTACGTACCATTCGGTCCTTGTACAATCGAAGCAGGAGCCTGGTTCGCATTGCCAGCAGTAAGTCGAGCTTGTTTTCGGTTAACATTTGCCTCCGCCAAGGCTGCCCTTTGTCACCAATTCTGTTCATTATCTTCATGGACAGAATTTCTAGGCGCAGTCAAGGCGTTGAGAGAGTCCAGCTTGGCGACCTTAGGATCTCGTCTCTGCTATTTTCAGACAATGTCGTCCTTCAGACCTCATCAGGCTGTGACCTTCAGCATTTACTGAAGCGACTTGCAGCTGAGTGTGAAGCTTCTGGGATGAGATTTAGCATCTCGAAATCCGAGGCCATGGTTCTCAGTCAGAAACGGGTGGACTGTACCCTTCGGGTTGGGAGTGAGGTCCTGCCTCAGGTGAAGGAGTTCAAGTATCTCGGGGTCTTGTTCACGAGTGAGGGACGGTTGGAGCGTGAGATCAACAGATGGAACGGTGCAGCATCTGCAATAATGCGGTCGCTGTACCGGACCGTCGTGGTGAAGTGAGAGCTGAGCCGGAAGGCAAAGCTCTTTGTTTACCGATCGATCTACGTTCCCACCCTCACCTATGGTCATGAGTTATGTATCATGACCGAAAGAACAAGATTGCGTATACAAGAGGCGGGGAAGACCTAGGACACGCTGGAGGGACTATGTCTCACAGCTGGCCTGGGAACTCCTTGGTGTCCTCCCGGTGGAGCTGGATGAGGTCGCTGGAGACCAGGAAGTATGGATTTCCCCACCGAAACTACTGCCCCCGCGACCCGGACCAGGATAAGCGGAAGAAATGGAATGGAAAGGACTTTATTGTAGTAGATAAGTATTTATGGATGACTCGCCGACAGCAAATGCTGTAGGATGGTCCATGAATAGACATTTCTTTTTCCATTTAGCATCAGCATCCGGTAAATGCAATGACAATCATCAAATGGAAAAGACCAAGACAATACTGAAAAAGCAATAACACAATGGAATTACAATATGACTACATTTGTTTATTTTTGTATTATTGGTTGTCTACATATTTCCACAGGTATTTCCTTGTAATTTTGACACTCCTGTGATTTCATATCATACAAACCAAAATAGAATAAAACAGAGAGTGTGTCTGTGCGTGAAAGAGTGAGAGGTATGGCTCCCTTGTCTGACTGTAAAAGGAGTATCCGGATTTTCCTTATAGATAACCCATCCCAGTAAGTCTGCTGTTGTGCAGTGTTGTCTTGACAGCATTTTTTACTATATTAAAAAAAAAACAAAGAGCCACAAACCTTGCAACTTTTCCGCATGTTATTGGAGGCATCCTTAGCCTTCCCAATGTGCAGAAGGTGCTGGTGTTGGTTCATTTTCAGTCTCAAAATATTACACAGCTGCTGTGATCCCCTGGATATGCACTAAGGCTCTCTGAAATGCTGACATATGATGGTCTGCTTAGTATGTATGTAGTGTAATAATGTAATGTAATGTAAAGGTATGTAATATAGTCCTGTGTGTTGACATCTTTCATATGCTCAACTCATTATTTCAATAGCCTTGGGTGTCTGGGCATGTAAGACGTACAGTAGCTTGAGTCTCCCCTCACATACTGTATGCACATCCCGGACAGCAACATCACTCTGTAGAAGTTAGATATTTCTTCCTCAAAGCTGTCTGTGCAGGTCCAATTGATTTGTCTTTTAGCATGCACGTTTTATTAAATTGTACCTCTTCTTGTTCTCAAAGAGAAGTTTTGTCTCTTATCTATTTTGAAGCCCGTGTGCATGATGTGCATGATGGACGACTGGTTTTCATTTGCAGTACATTGAGTCATCCAGTTCAAAGTCAATGGGGTGGGTGTGGTGTAATTGCTGGCAGACACTTGTTATAAACATGGATCTCTTTCATTGGTGGTTTGGTTACATATGTTTAAGACTGTGTCATTTGGTTAAACATACATCAATAAGTGGAGAAACAGGAATTTCTCAAAATGTCTCTAAAATGTCAGGCATCTGCAAAGCTGTTCTACATTCTGATTAAATATCAAATGAGAGGTTGGGTTTTGGTTGATGAACTGTCATACACATTTTTACATCGAAACCTACTCGCTGCTGAAGTGAACTGCATAGATACATTTTTCTGAGACTCCCCTTAGCCTGATTTGCTGAGGTATCACTGGCACAATTTCCATGTTAGCGTGTCCACATGAAAGAAAAATAGTCTTGACAAAATGAGGGCAAAATTGTCTTGGCATTTTTTGTAGTGACACCTTGATTTGTGCATCTAAATCGTCTAAATGTCTTTCTATTCTAAGACATTTTGTTTCCTATTTTGTAAAAGGAAAACAAGAGAGTTTTTGTAAATAGAGGTGCGATATTGCTCAGGGGGTCGGCAACCTTTACCATCAAAAGAGCCATTTTGTGTTAAAAGAATGTTTTGGAGCTGTAAAACATTAGAAAACGTATAACCTTTTAAAACATTTAATCTTTTGTAATGTTAATTTATAGAACCACAAAATTCACGAAACAAAAGTGCAGCAAGTGTAGACCTACTCTGAGCTAGTTTGCAAAAAATAAAAAATACAAAAATAGCCAACTTTAAGAAAACAAAAGTAAATCAAAGTTCATATATCAATGTTGTTTGATCAATACCGCTTATTTCTGCACTGAATTGTCATCAATTCTATTATATCTATTCTATTCTAATCTATTCTATTCATCCTGTTCTTGACTGTCTTTGCAAAGAGACATTCTTTTATTTTATGAATCGTTTCCTGTTTTTTTTTTTAATTAGGACAATATAAGGTATTTTTAAGAACAATTATTTTATGTATTCTTTAACTGTGAAAGGTTTCCTATCTCATGTACAGCCAAATGTTGCCAACTTGCCGATTTTTATGGTATTTGCATTTTAATTCACCAAAGTAGTAATTTATTGACGGACCCTAGAAAAAGAGCCAGCAGTTAGAGTGGCACTTCCCAAGCGAGCTCGCCGCACCATGAGACAGCACGCCGATGGAGGATACTGCCGAAGCCGGTGTATTTGCAGACATAAAAGTCAAAGCACGGACTGGTCAGCACATAACCTGCCTCTCCTGGAGTCACCATCTCGGCTGTGAGCACAAAGATACAGCGCACTTCTCGTTATAAAACATATTGCTATGCTCCCGTTAATTACCTTGTTTTTTTTTACTGCACACTAACTTGTTTCAGACTCAACTCCAAACTCTTCACCTTGTTTTTCTTTCCCACGCAGTGAGACTCACTGCTACACTAGCCTACCTCCCCCTACATTGCTCATCCAATCAGCAGGCAGAAGACAGTCTAGATGCATTCACGGACTTGGCAGCGAGTCAGATATTTCACATTCTTTTCAAAAAGACACTTCGGTGTCCAACGAATAGCTCGAAATGCTACAAGAGTAAGTAGTGAAGTGCCAGAGGTTAAAATAAAGGTAAGGTTACCCAAAAGTGAAAAGCTATGTGTATTTCAGAATTATACAAAAAGGCCTGTTTCAGGAACCACAAAATGTATCAACAATGATAAACTGAACATTCAAGTCTAAACCTCAAGCTATTTTGATAAAGAAGGTGAAAAACTCTAATAAATTCAAGAAATAACTCGCTGCGTTGATCTCGCTGCCACATAACCAACATTTTGTCACGTTTAGTTTTCCTGCCTTCTCCTTGTGTGATCTTTCCTGATCCTTCTCGTCCGGCTGGAGGCGGAGCTTCTGGACACACCTGTCTCTAATCAGGCCCTCTGCTTAGGATGAGTGCTGTCTGCCGGGAGCCGCCGGATTATTCAACCACATACCCAAGTCTGCGTCTCTTGAGCTAAACACTCTGCAAACCACTCTAGCCGTCTCCAGCAGCTCCCTGCCTCCGCCAGGTTATTCGTTTTCGTTCACGGTGCAGTTTTTTCACCATCACCTTTTGTTGCCAACCTTTTCTTATTAAAAACACTCCCACGCCTCTTCGCCTCTGCGCGTGGGGGTTCAGACACGCACCTCATCGCCACGTGACACATTTAAGGCTTTGTGGCCAAGCCTGTCTGTCAAAGCCTGATCCCGTCAGATCTCAGAAGCTAAGCAGGGCGGGGCCTGGTCAGTACTCGAATGGGAGACTTCGGAGGAACACCAGGTGCCACAGTGGGAGGAAATCAACTTTCCTTGTGCCCTTAGGCAAGGCACTTCACCCACATTGCCTAGTAAGAAAAGTGGTGTGTGTGTGAGTGTCGGTGGTGGTCGGAGGGTTTGATGGCGCACGTTGGTCTGCCTCAGGGCAGCTGTGGCTACAAAGTGGCTTAACATCACCAAGTGTGCTGTGAATGAATAATGACCTCAATGTAAGCGCTTTGATAAAGCGCATAACAAGTGTAATTCATTATTATTAACACAATATTTGTGTTGACTTTGCAGTCAACTGTATACAGCAGGTAGAAATAATGTTTTGAGTTGTTTTATTTAAGGATTTGTATCAGAATCAGGCATGTTAAACCCATCAAAGAACATCATGAACACATTAGCTTCTGTGCATTTCTATTCGTGTGCCATCTCCTCCTCTCTGAACTGGCCTTTCATTAAAGCCGCTGATATATGAGTGCTGAAATTGCATTGGCACTGGGATGGTCATTTGTTACCATAAGGGTACACATTAGTTTGGATCTGCCCCTTTTCTTCTTGACACCCGTAAGAGTACGGATTAAAATTTCAGATTATAACATATCTACTCGTAGAGGCTGGCGGTTGACAAGTAGCAGTCTCTTTGAATAATCTTTGATGCACATCCTGTGCATGACTGAATAATATGAAACAATAATAATATGAACATTTTAGCAAGTGTGGGTAATTTACAAGTAATTATCATTATTAAATGAAAGTAACATTTTTCTTACATTGAATAAGTGAAGCTCGGATGACGAGGACAAAAACTGAAGGGAAGGCTGAGTTGGCAAGTCACACATCCATTGGAAAGTAAATTGCTGAAGCATAAGTGTGACCCTGAAGCGCCATTTTTGGAAAGGTTGCGTGTCAGTCAGAGAGAAAACTGAAAACATGTATTCACTTTTATTTTTGGCTGTGAAGTGAGTAAAGCAGGTGTCCCCAAGCTTTTTAATGTGAGGGCCACATACAGTAACTTTTCCCTTCTCTGATGGGGGGCCGGGGTCAGTTCGTAACAGAAAAAGTTTGACTTTTGCAGGGTTGCCTAAATGTAAACATTTACTGTATTGTTTTCCAGAAAGCCACACATAACCAAACATTAATAACTCTTTTCGGTATCTTCACAGGAAATAACCTCGGAAAATAAATATTATCACTTTTAATGAAATAAATAACACAATTTCTGATATAAGTATTAGTAACTCTCTCTGGGTTCTTCACAGAAACAAGCTTCTATACACCTTATTCTTAGCCCCCATGAGCCTTTGCGTGAATTGTCGGCGAAACTTCTTCGTTTCTTCACATTACAACTGTTGAACCGATCGCACAATTCCTCGTGTTTGGATTGATGATTACAACACAAATCAAAGCAACAAGCGTCACACAAGACATCAACTGAGTTTCCCGTGTGAGGGGAGATAATTTGGACTTTCCTAACCACAAAATGAAGACTATAAGAAGTAAATATCGCCTTGCAGGGGATAACAAACGCAGGCGCGGATTCGGAAGACTCGTTCGTTATACTCCGCCACCACTACCACAATGTCTTCTGGCATCAAAACAAATGATTTGGAATTGGACAGCTCAGCTCCCTCGCCGAGTACTTCCATCTCGTCCAACATGGAGCCGTGTGAGTCAAAGAGAGCTGATGTGGATCCGGGCCAGTGTAGACAGGGCCAGTCTAGTTTGTTTACTTTCTTTGTCTACTTCTTAGAGGAAGAGCAAAGAGGAGGTTTATGGATGTAGTGAAAGAGGACATGAAGGTAGTTGGCGCAAGAGAAGAGGATACAGAAGACAGAGTTAGATGGAGGCAATTGATTCGCTGTTGCGACCCCTGAAGGGATAAGCCGAAAGAAGAAGATGTGTTATTTATTTTTCATTGTATTATTAAGTTAATTGGAAATCATTCCTTCATATTTATTTTTGGCATTTACCCATCCAAGGCTTGCAAAACATCCATCCATTCATTTTTTGCTACTTGCAGAAACAATGGCATTTATATCGTTGCTGCAAGAGACTGCTGATTGTGGCCTACAGACCTAACAGGTGTTTCAGAACCACACTAATCTATTCACAGTGATCAATATTTAAATGGATGCTTTAGTAGGATGTTCTCGTAGATCTCTGCAAATCTTTGGATCCAGGACTTCAGAACCACACACATTGGTCAAACCCTGTTCCACCGCATGTGCTGGTTAAGGCACCCTCATTTAGGGATGGATGTCAAAGGGAGTTTGATTACTGAGTTATTTTTGGAGCCATCGTCTTAAACTTTGGATCAGCTGATGAACAGCCTATTTCACTTTAACGGTTGTTTGCACTAAATTGCTTTTTTTGTCTGACACTAATTTCTTCTTTTTGTAAAGTAAATTCTTGCAATTTTTCCAACTGGTCTTAAATGTTTAATGAGTGTATGAGTTTCAGAATGACATGTACAAAAATGTGACTAAAAAAAATATGGAAACCCTCTTCAGAACGTAGAGTTTGATTAAGCTCAAGCTGTGCCCTTCTCATGCAGTTCTTGTTAAGCTTTGAATCTTCCCCTTCCTCCTTGAATCTTCCCCTTCAGGCTTACATCTTGCGTCCTGGTTCAGGATCTGGTGTTGCTTGCAGTCCCCCCAACTTGTCTTTGCATGGACATCCTAGTGGTATGGTTGTTAACGTTTAGCCAGACCATAGGGGCTCTTTTTTTAAATTTATGTTAATTTAAATTTTTACAAAATGTGAGTATCTAATTTAGGACACTTTTTCCCCCCTAATTTTTAAATCTGTTACAATTATCTGGCAGCTAAAGTTGGTCGTTACATTGCCATGTTTATCTTATCTGATCTACTAACAAGCGTGAACATGAGAAAATGCTTCCATTTCCTGAGCTAGATAAAGTCCTTAAAACCTAGGGCATTATTATTACCTAACAAGTGAACCATCTCAATACTTTTACTGTAATTTATTATAATATTAACAACATTTATTAATTTATTATAGTAATATATATAATGTATATATTCCATTCCGTTCTATTTTCTTCCGCTTATCCAAGTCCGGGTTGCAGGGGCAGCAGTCTCAGTAGGAAAGTCCAGACTTCCCGGTTTCCGCGACATTTTGCAGCTCCACCGGGAAGACACCAAGGCGTTCCAGGGCCAGCTGTCAGACATAGTCACTCCAGCGTGTCCTTGGTCTTCCCCGGGGTCTTCTCCCTGCTGGACATGCCCAAAACATCTCACCAGGGAGGCACCCGTGAGGCATCTGAACTAAATGCCACCTCAACTGGCTCCTCTTGATGTGAAGGAGCAGCGGCTCTACTCTGAGATCCTCCCGGGTGGCCGAGCTCCTCACCCTATCTCTTAGGGTGAGTCCAGCCACCCTACGAAGGAAACTCATTTCCGCCGCTTGTATCCGCGATCTCGTTCTTTCGGTCATGACCCATAACTCATGACCATAGGTGAGGGTGGGAACGTAGATTGATCGGTAAACAGAGAGCTTTGCCTTCCGGCTCAGCTCTCTCTTCACCACGACGGTCCGGTACAGCGACCGCATTACTGCAGATGCTGCACCGATCCGTCTGTCGATCTCACGCTCCAACCTTCCCTCACTCGTGAACAAGAACCCGAGATACTTGAACTCCTCCACCTGAGGCAAGACCTCACTCCCAACCCGGAGGGTACAGTCCACCCGTTTCCGACTGAGAACCATGGCCTCGGATTTGGAGGTGCTGAGTCTCATCCCAGAAGCTTCACACTCAGCTGCAAACCGCTCCAGTAAACGCTGAAGGTCACAGCCTGATGAGGCCATAAGGACCACATCGTCTGCAAATAGCAGAGACGAGATCCTAAGGTCACCAAGCTGGACTCCCTCAACACCTTGACTGCGCCTAGAAATTCTGTCCATGAAGATTATGAACAGAATCGGTGACAAAGGGCAGCCTTGGCGGAGGCCAACGTTCACCGGAAACAAGCTCGACTTACTGCTGGCAATGCGAACCAGGCTCCTGCTTCGATTGTACAAGGACCGAATGGCACGTAGAAGCGGACCATCAATCCCGTACTCCCGGAGCACCCCCCACAGGACACCACGAGGGACACGGTCGAATGCCTTTTCCAGGTCTACAAAGCACATGTAGACTGGTTGGGCAAACTCCCACATACCCTCGAGTACCCTTGCAAGGGTGTAGAGCTGGTCCAGTGTTCCGCGACCGGGACGAAAACCACATTGCAGCTCCTCTAACCGAGGTTCGACTAACGGTCGTACCCTTCTCTCCAGCACCCTGGAGTAGACTTTCCCAGGAAGGCTGAGGAGTGTGATCCCCCTATAGTTGGAACACACCCTCCGGTCACCCTTTTTAAAAATGGGGACCACCACCCCGGTCTGCCAGTCCAGAGGTACTGTTCCTGACTTCCATGCAATGTTGTAGAGGCGTGTCAACCAACACAGTCCTCCAACATCCAGAGCCTTGAGAAATTCTGAGCGGAACTCGTCTACCCCCGGAGCCTTGCCACTGGGGAGTGATTTGACTACCCCAATTACCTCAGCCACGGTGATAGAACTGTCCACGTACGTATCCTCAGACTCTGCTTCCTCTACGGAAGGCATGTCAGTGGGATTGAGAAAGGCCTCAAAGTATTCCTTCCACCGACCGACTATGTATATCCTCAGTCGAAGTCAGCAAGCCCCCGTCTGCACTGTAAACAGTGTGAACTGGGGGATGCTTCCCCTTTCTGAGCTGTCGGACGGTTTTCCAGAACCTCTTCGAGGCCTATCGAAAGTCGTGCTCCATAGCCTCGACGAACTCCTCCCACACTCGAGTTTTTGCCTCGACCTCCGCCAAAGCTGCATGCCGCTTGGCCTGTCGGTACCTGTCAGCTGCTTCGGGAGTCCCGCAAGCCATCCATGCTTGATAGGACTCCTTTTTCAGCTTGACAGCAGCCCTAACCCCCGGTGTCCACCATCGGTTTCGGGGCTTGCCGCCACGACTGGCACCGACCACCTTGCGGCCGCAACTACGACCGGGTGCCTCAGCAATGGAGGCATGGAATACGGCCCATTCGGACTCAATATCCTGGTCCTCCCTCGAGATGCAGGCGAAGCTCTGCTGGAGATGAGAGTTGAAGACTGCCAGACGTTCCCAGCACACCCTCACTACGTGTTTGGGTCTACCAGGTCTGTCCGGAATCCTTCCCCGCCATCTAATCCAACTCATCACCAGGTGGTGGTCAGTTGACAGCTCAGCCCCTCTCTTCACCCGTGTGTCCAGAACATGCGGACGCAGGTCTGATGATACGACCACAAAGTCAATCATAAACCTGCGACCTAGGGTGTCCTCGTGCGAAGTGCACTTATGGACATGCTTATGTCCGAACATGGTGTTTGTTATGGACAAACTGTGATTTGCACAGAAGTCCAGCAACAACACACCACACGGGTTCAGATCAGGGAGGCCGTTCTTCCCAACCACGCCCCTCCAAGTCACACTGTCATTGCCCACATGGGCGTTGAAGTCTCCCAGTAGAAGTATGGAGTCACCAGCTGGGAACCCCTTTGAATGACTCCAAGAAGGCTGGGTACTCTGAACTGCCGTTCGGCGTATACGCACAAACCACAGTCAGGACCCTTTCCAAAGCCCGAAGACGTAGGGAAATAACCCTCTTGTTCACCGGGGATGACTACAGCACAGAGGCACCAAGTCGGGGGGCTATTAATAAGCCCACACCAGCTTGCCACCTCTCCCCTGCAGCAGTCAGTTAAGTAGCAGAGGGTGGTTTTAATTAGGTTCTGCTGCTTTGTTGTTAATTAAATCAACAACAGGTGCATGAGAGGGGCAACAATGAGACAGATCCCAAAACAGGAATGGTTTTCAGGTTGAGGCCACTGACTCCTCATCTCTTTTGGCTTATTTTTTACTCACTGAATTTCTACTGCTGTAGTTTTTCTTTTGGCTTGGATCAACATCTAGCATGGAAACATATATGGTAGCACATGACATATAGGATGGTGCGGTACCTGGACGCTACAGAGGTTTCACAAGCAGTGCAACTCCTTCAGGATGGCACATCAATACGTACCGTTGCAAGAAGGTTGGCCACACACATGCCGGTATGCAAGGATGAGGAACTGCAAACGCTGACTGCATCACTAAGCTGAGATTGATGTATTCAGTGCTTTGCTCAAGGGCACATCATTCTTTATTAAAAGGATAATTTATAAAAAAATATTTAAAGAAGAAAAGGGCAACAAGAAAATAGACAGGAAGCAGACTAGCGCAGTTTCAAATTTTTTTTTGTTGGACTTTTGTTGGACTACTGACCGAGCTACTGCAACCCACTTACATAATTGTAAGTGTATTTTCTCTATTCTTCTGTGCCGCATTATAAATGCTATAAATTGTTAAACACTCCATTTGTCAGCTGAAAACAAAAATCCATCAACTGCCAAGCTGATGTTCCTTAGATCTTTGATGTTTTGTGTCTGAGCACACATGAAAGGCTGTAATTCCTTGGGGCCCTGACAGCGTTTATTTCGTTGTTTATCAAATTGAAATGGCGCCATAAAAACACTAAGGTGAGGCTGGCTGGAAGATCCAATTTAAAAAGCTGACAAGGTTGGCATTTCCTTGTAATTCTTTGAACGTAAGGGTTCAGGTTACATTTTATTAACTTCTGAAAAATGCGCTGACAGAACCTGCAGACAGACAAACATAATTATAAATAATGAATGAATTAAGTAGATTAACATTGAAAATCACTTTCACCTTTATTGAAAACTATAAGAAGTAAGAATAAGCAAAGACGGCGAGATGAAGAAACTGGGAAGAGAGAAAGAGATCCACTCCAATTGCACCTTTACCCTTTTCACAACATTAGTGTCCTTGATTTCTACTTTCTCGGACAGGGTGCAACTAATTGATGACGCGACAGACTAGTTTGTGTAACATGATGGCACCTGATGGCATAGATCAAAGATTACCTGACTGGCAGACCTCAGTACCAGCGGTACATGGGGGACAGGTCTGATCAATCTATCTATCTATCTACTGTATCTATCTATCTATCTAGCATCCCTTCATATCTTTAATACCATAAGATTCAACGTACCAGAAGGTAAACTTCAGCAATTTGGATCTTAATGAGGTTTTAAGTAGAGCTACAGTATGCAAAAGCAAGAAGCGGGAGTGTGACCAAAAGCACTTTGAAAAAGTCATTTATTGCAACAAAGGAGGTCAGGAGGTCTTTTCCTACATTTCCGAAAAGTGTACTTGGGCCAAATGGCACATTTCTCAGAACTGCAATTTCTTTTGCAACACTGTCGCACTTGGCATGTTGTTTTCCCTTCAGAAACCCTTCTCCTTTCACTTAGTGCCTCCTTTCTCTTTCTTTCCTGAGTTTCTGCATGTGTCTGTTTGTCAGTTCAATTGCAAGCTTATGCTGGAACTTTTGCCTCGACTCCTTTGATCCTGTACATGCCTTGTACAGTATGTGTGCATTAGCAGCAGCAATGTCCAGGATGTTGTAGAAGACAGCTATAGGCCATCTCCGTGTTCCTGTATGCACTGTGTAAGCATGCAGTTTTTATCCAGCACATCAACGCCACATTGCAAAGACAATGATGGGTAAATATTATCTATAGTGACAGTCCTGCCTCTGTCCAAAAACGGTTCTGTTAGCCTCGTCACAGCATTGTCTGCAAGTTGCTCTCCTATGGCACGGCTGAGGTCTTCTCCTAAGTAAGGAATGGGATTGCACATGTACTTAGTGTCCAAATCTGCTGCAATCCAAAACTTTAATCCAAACTTGTCTGGTTTAGATACAGTGTATCGGAACCTTGTTGGAAATAACGGTTCATCAACCATTTGCTCTGGGTTGCACGACAGCACACGGAATCAGAATTGGGCATCATACCCTGCAGTGTGAAATATTTCACATAAAAAAAGTGTCAGTGAAGTGGCTGTCCCACACCTTCTGGCTCTGACATCCACACGCACCTCAGAGCAGACATTGCAGCAAGTTCACCGCAAACTTCCATAACCAAAAGTATAAAATCATTTGGTTAAGAAACTGTTGACTCCTATTGTACAAATTCCTTGAAATTACCACAAACACAAGGAGAGCATAAATTGAGGCAATGTTTACTTCTGTAGCAACTTCCTTCTCTTGAGAGTGTGCGATCTTGTATGAGAGAGTCTGCTGAGGATAAGTTTGTGTTGGTGTATATAGCAAAATCCTTCCAAACACACCGCTGAACTGTACAGCGAGTGTCATAACTGCTAAAAACATAATTATTTTGCGTACAATAACCACCCTGTTTGAATGATCCCTCTGGTTTATTTTGGAAGCTGGTAAAAAGGTTAATTTAAATGTAACGGTAGGACAAACAGCCTATGTAAGGTTCGGTACTTATCATTAGGGAATTGTGTTGAACTCATATTGAATGTGGCAAAGCAAGGATTATTTGTGCTGAAGTGAATGTGTACAGTTAAGGGGACCTTGGGTGTGATTTTGTGTGTGCGCAGCAGAAATTGAAAGTGCGTCACGAGGTTGGCTACACTATAGTGGGTATTAGAAGCTTGTTGGAAGGACAGAACTGTTGCGGTTGAATAAGGAAAATGATCGTTACATTTTGATGCTGTTTAAGCTTTTGACTGACTTTGTTTTGCATTGTTTACTACTATATTGAGTTTCTTTCGGCTGTGTGATTCTGTCTCACTATTTCCAGTGAGAGTGTGTGTGTGTGTTTATTTGGGAGGGTCCCTTAAAGACCAAAGTATGCTGTTGTAGTTTGATCCTTCAAAGAGTAAGGTTGAAAAAGTGCAGTAATAATTTTAGGGTCAAAACTACTCATAAAATAATAATTTCCTTGAACGATCGATTAGTGCCTTTTGGAAACAATAAAAGGGGTTACATTTTAAACATTACTCAAATTAAAACAATTTAATGTAGCCGCTACGGGGCACAAGCCAGTGGCTTATTGTGCCGGTCCTAAGCCCGGATAAATACAGAGGATTGTGTCAGGAAGGGCATCCGATGTAAAACTTTGCCAAACCAGAACATGCGAATCAAACAAATGACTTCCATACCGGATGGGACGTGGCCCGGGTTAACAACGTCTGCCACCGGTGTTGTTTACCGACAGCTTGCCGGTGGAAACTGGATTACTGTGGGCCAAAGAAGGAGAGGAGAAAAGTGTATCCGTAGGATGAGAGACAAAAGGAATGCTAAGAGTCTAGAACTAAGAGTTGGGACTTTGAATGTTGGAACTATGACAGGAAAAGGTAGAGAATTAGTTGACTTGATGCGGAGGAGAAAGGTAGACATATTGTGTGTCCAGGAGACCAGGTGGAACGGTAGCAAGGCTAGAAGCTGAGGAGCAGGGTTCAAGCTGTTCTATCATGGTGTAGATAGGAAGAGAAATGGAGTAGGGGTGATTTTGAAGGAGTTTGCTAGCAACGTCCTGGAGGATAAACGAGTGTCAGATAGAGTGATGAGCCTGAAGCTAGAAATCGAAAGTGTGATGTTCAATGTTCTTAGTGGGTGTGCTCCACAGGTAGGATGTGAGATGGAGGAGAAAGAGAAATTCTGGTCAGACTTGGATGAAGTGATTCAGAACAACCCCAGAAGTGAGAGAGTTGTCATTGGTGCGGACTTCAATGGACATGTTGGTGCAGGAAACAGAGATGATGAGGAGGTGATGGGCAAGTTTGGTATCCAGGAGAGGAACGCAGAAGGACAAAAGGTGGTCAACTTTGCAAAAAGGATGGAAATGGCTGTAGTGAATACTTTCTTCCAGAAGAGACAGGAACATAGGGTGACCTACAAGAGTGGAGGTAGGAGCACACAGGTAGACTACATCTTGTGTAGAAGGTGTAACCTGAAGGAGGTCAGTGACTGCAAAGCAGTGGTAGGTGAGAGTGTAGCCAGACAGCATAGGATGGTGGTGTGTAGGTTGACTCTAGTGGTGAGAAGGATGAAGAGGGTAAAGGCAGAGCAGAGGACAAAATGGTGGAAGCTGAAAAAGGAGGAGTGTTGCGTGACATTTAGGAAGGAGTTGAAAAAGGCTATGGGTGGCCAGGAAGTCCTTCCAGATGACTGGACAACTACAGCTACTGTGATCAGGGAGACAGGTAGGAGAGTACTTGGTGTGTCATCTGGAAGGAAAGTAGATAAGGAGACTTGGTGGTGGAATGAGGAGGTGCAGGAGTGTATACAGAGTAAGAGGTTAGCTAAGAAGAAGTGGGACACTGAGAGGACTGAAGAGAGTAGACAGGAGTACAGAGAGATGCAGCGTAAGGTGAAAGTAAAGGTGGCAAAGGCCAAACAAGGGGCTTATGATGACTTGTATGCTAGGTTGGACAGCAAGGAGGGAGAGAAAGATCTATACAGGTTGGCAAGGCAGAGGGACAGAGATGGGAAGGACGTGCAGCAGGTTAGGGTGATGAAGGATAGGGATGGAAGGGTATTGACAGGTGCCAGTAGTGTCATGGGAAGATGGAAAGAGTACTTTGAAGAGTTGATGAATGAGGAAAATGAAAGAGAACAAAGAGTAGAAGAGGTGACTGTTGTGGACCAGGAAGTAGCAAAGATTAGTAAGGAAGAAGTGAGGAGGGCATTGAAGAGGATGAAGAATGGAAAGGCACTCGGTCCTGATGATATACCTGTGGAGGTATGGAAGTGTCTAGGAGAGGTGGCAATAGAGTTCCTGACCGGGTTGTTTAACAAGATCTTAGATAATGAGAAGATGCCTGAGGAATGGAGGAGAAGTGTGCTGGTGCCCATTTTTAAGAACAAGGGAGATGTGCAGAGTTGTGGCAACTACAGAGGAATAAAGCTGATGAGCCATACAATGAAGTTATGGGAAAGAGTAGTTGAAGCTAGACTAAGGGCAAACGTGAGCATTTGTGAGCAGCAGTACGGTTTTATGCCAAAAAAGAGTACAACAGATGCAGTATTTGCTTTGAGGATGTTGATTGAGAAGTACAGGGAAGGTCAGAGGGAGCTGCATTGTGTTTTTGTAGATCTGGAGAAAGCTTATGACAGGGTGCCCAGAGAGGAACTGTGGTATTGTATGAGGAAGTCTGGAGTGGCAGAGAAGTATGTTAGAGCGGTGCAGGACATGTACGAGGACTGTAAGACAGTAGTGAGGTGTGCTGCAGGTGTGACAGAGGAGTTCCGAGTGAAGGTGGGACTCCATCAGGGATCAGCTCTGAGCCCCTTCTTGTTTGCTATGGTGATGGACAGGCTGACGGACGAGGTTAGACAGGAATCTCCATGGACTATGATGTTTGCAGATGACATTGTGATATGTAGTGAGAGCAGGGAACAGGTGGAGGAGAAGCTTGAGGGGTGGAGGTTTGCCCTGGAAAGGAGAGGAATGAAGGTCAGCCGCAGCAAGACGGAGTACATGTGTGTAAATGAGAGGGACCCAAGTGGAAGAGTGAGGTTACAGGGAGAAGAGATAAAGAAGGTGGAGGATTTTAAGTACTTAGGGTCAACAGTCCAGAGCAATGGAGAGTGTGGAAAAGAGGTGAAGAAGCGTGTGCAGGCAGGCTGGAATGGGTGGAGAAAAGTGTCGGGTGTGATGTGTGATAGAAGAGTTTCAGCTAAAATGAAAGGAAAGGTGTACAAAACTGTGGTGAGACCAGCGATGTTGTTTGGTTTAGAGACAGTGCCGCTAAGGAAAAGACAGGAGGCAGAGCTGGAGGTAGCAGAGATGAAGATGCTGAGGTTCTCTTTGGGTGTGACCAGGATGGACAGGATCAGGAATGAGCACATCAGAGGGACAGCACATGTTAGAGGTTTTGGAGATAAAGCCAGAGGCCAGACTGAGATGGTTCGGACATGTCCAGAGGAGAGATAGTGAATATATTGGTAGAAGGATGCTGAGTTTTGAACTGCCAGGCAGGAGGCCAGAGGAAGACCAAAGAGGAGGTTTATGGATGTAGTGAAAGAGGACATGAAGGTAGTTGGCGCAAGAGAAGAGAATACAGAAGACAGAGTTAGATGGAGGCAATTGATTCGCTGTTACCATTGAACTGGACAAATAAAGCCAGAAATGCGTTTGAAACAATCAAACAGGAGATGCAAACAGTTCCAGCTCTGGCAACACCAGACTATAGCAAACCGTTCTTTTTATTTGTGTCAAATAAACAACACATGTACACGTCTGCAATATTGATGCAAGAAACTTGCAGTGGGCGAGGGAAACAACCAATTGCCTATTATAGTACCAAATTGGACAATGTGGTCCAGGGGTGGCCACCATGTTATCCAGGGTTGGCTCCCGTCCATTATGCGTATGAGAAGGCATCGACAATCACCATGGGACATTCACAAGATCTCTGAGTTGATTAACCAAAATAAGTTTGTGATAACTCTGGCTCGATGTTTGCAGTATTTTCCGCTGTTGACATATCCAGACGTCACTATTAAGAGGTGTGTAACAGTAAATCCCGCAGATACTATGCTATTTAGTTTTGGAGAAGAACCACATGAGTGTCCGCCAGAGGCAATAAAATACACAAAACTGAGACCAAATTTGGATTTAACTCCGTTGTTAAATTCAGAAATGACATACTTTGTGGATGGAGCGTGTTATATTGTTAACGTTGAATTTGCAGTTGTCAAACAGGAAGGAAGTGAATTTGTAACAGTGAAGGCTGAAAAATGTGTACAACCATGTTCTGCGCAACTAGCTGAATTGAAGGCGTTGACTGAAGCATGTAAGATGACCAAAGGGAGGATAGGAAATGTGTGTACAGATTCGGCATATGCACATGGAGTGTGTCATTTCTTTGGGGCAGTGTGGAAGCAACGTGGATTTAGAAAAAGTGATGGTGCACCGATACATCATCAAAAACAAATAGTGGAACTTGTCTCAACAACGATGCAACCCGCAAGGCTTGCATTAATCAAATGTCAAGCACATAGGAAGGGAGATGGGGATGTTGGAAACAATGCAGCAGAGAAGCAGCAAAAGGTGCTTCCAAAAGCCAAGTGACTGTTTTGGCTCCATTGGTGTCAATTGAACACGCCGTTACTCCAGATGATATTGTGCTGATGCAACAGAAGGCAGGGTTAAGTGAACACACTTTGTGGCAGCAGAGAGGAGCTTCAAAAGATGAGAAAGAGTTACAGAGATCACATGAAGGACTGATTGTTGCACCTGTCCCTCTGCTTACTTTGCTAGTATCAGATGTGCACAGGTTGGATCACTGTGCAAGGGGGGAAGTTGTAAAGAACATAAAGCAGCAAGGATATGGGTCACCATTTTTGCAACAAAAGTAGATGGTAGATGGTAGATGAAGTTTTGGGTCAATGTGAAATTTGTGCACAGAATAATGTCAAAAAAGATGTAACTACACATATTGGACACATAGCTGTTCCGGAGGGACCATTCAGACATCTTGTGCTCAAATCGTTCAAATCAAATCGGTGCAGGGAAAAAGATATATGTTGGTGGTGATTCACCGATTTAGTCGTTGGGTCGACTCAACGCCATCAAAAGATCAGAGTTCAGAAACTTGTTAAATTCCTGTTAAGAGAAGTAGATCCGCGGTTTGGTATACCATCAGAAATAAGTTCTGATAATGGTCCGGCGTTTGTGTAAAAAGTAGCTAAAGGAATCTTACAACAGCTGCAAATAAAACAAAGGTTAGGTTGTGTCTACCATCCTCAGTCCCAGGGAATGGTAGAGCGGGTTAATGGGACAATCAAAGCTAAACTCAACAAAATATGTGCTAGCACAAAGCTAAATTGGGTGAATGCGCTACCACTCGCACTAATGAGCTATCGCATGCAAACCAACAGAATTTTACATCCAACACCGCATGAGATGCTTACGGGTCAACCCATGCCAGCACCACATTTAAGAGGATCATATAAAATACCTCCACTTGAGCAGTTACAGCAGGAACTAAAAGACTATCTAAAACAAGTAACTGCCATACATAGAGCCATCTATGTGCAGGAGAAAAGCAGGGTTCCTGAGTCCACGAAGGCGGCAGACGGTGTTGGAATGCGGCCTCCTGCGACTTCAGTTCCACAGTTCCCGTGGGTGTCGAGTTGGAGGAAAGGAGACTAAATTACTACCATGTGATTTAGATATGAATATTTATTTCCTGACAAACAAACCTAATACACGGAGCTACGGGGTGTCCGTCTGTCTCTATAGACCTACACAGAAGTTAGTCTTACTACAGAGACAGACGAGAACAACAGCTAACAGTCCCTTTTGTACATCACAAGTTGCAAATGTCGGTTGAGTCTCAGCCAATGGGAGAAGACAGCGCCCTGGTTTGCAGATGGTATGGATCCTGTCAGATGAGGCTGCAATGTGAGAATTGCAGCTCTGAAGAACCAATCAGCCAGAGGATGGTGACCCCCGTTGGTCCGTGTGAAGGTGGCCTTCGCTCTGGATGTTGGCCCCAGCCGTCTGGGACAGGAGGAGGTTTGCTATCGGAGTGTTCCTTCCCTGGGTAGTTTATCAGTTGTGAGTCAGGTGTTTGGGTGTGTGATTATGGGCGCAAGGTCTGCAAGCTCTATGTGTTTAGTAACTGCCTGTAACTATTGAATGTATGATGAATGCTTAGCTTCAAAGACATGAACCAGATGAGTACGATGCAACCACTCTCCATTCATTCACTATAGCAGAACCAACACCAGTACAAATTCCAGTACTAAAACCTAGGGATGATGGAGTTTGCAGAACTGTGGACCACAACATTTAGGGGGAGAGTGGAGGAGGTTCGTTCAGCCACAGTGTCAGTATTCAGTCAGGGAATATGTGGAGTCAACTTAAAAAAAAAAAGAGTCCCAAACTGGGGATCCGACCATTGTAGTTTAACAATACTTCAAAAGCCAGAGCTTTGGGACATGTGGGTATTACAATCAGCAATGGTACATCAATTATACAAATGAGGCCCTTAAAGCACTTGGAGAGCAGTTACACACAACGACCAAAACGTCATGGCAGAATCGTCAAGCTTTGAATTGGATGCTTGCTGAAAAAGGGGGAGTCTGCCACATGTTTGGTGAGCAGTGTTGCACATACATACCCATTAATACTGCAGAAGGTGGGTCTTTTACCAAAGCAATGTCCAGAATTAGTGAACTGAGTAAAGAGTTAACGAAAAATGCAGGAAGAGATACAATGTCACTTGGTTGGTTCACAACAAAGCTTGGGTACTGGGGTGCCAATCTGGCAAAGATGGGAATAACTGTGGTAGTAGTTCTGACACTAATATGCTTGTTACTTTGTCGCATCCTACCCATTCTGAAGAAATTACTAATTAAGAAGGATAGATGGCAGAGGCCCAGCTGGCGCAACTGGTGGTTGAACAGCCTGACCTGTTTCCCAATCTGGATGACTTTGAGAACGACAGGGACTCAGAGGACTCACTTAGCCATGAGGTATGATTGATAATATGATTGTGGAGGACACTGGACATTGAGCTGACCACCACCGTCCAAAATCACAATATGCTGAGGCCTCGCCACGAACTATTGCTTGGGAAACCGCCATGCCAAGGACTGGACTGACCTAGAAGGACAAGGGACTTGGTAGGACTGAATAACAATGCAGACACACATTTTAGCGACATCAGTCAGTTATTATCAATAACTATACTATTTCAGTTATTCAACATAATCACCGCACAAATGTACATAGATACTCAGCAGTTCAATTACGCTACAGCCTTGGCTACACACCTATACAATGAGTCAAGCAGTTATCTAAACTATGTTTTAGGGTAGCAAGAGTTACATTTTCTGTTCAGTATCATCATTTTATCACCTTTAGGATATTTCACTAAGTTGCAGAAGTCAATAAGACACAGGCAATACATATACTCAATAGTAATCCATAAAGCATAGGAAGTAGTTGACGGTCAGGCTAGTATAAGGCACACCACTAGCTATAGGAAGGGATTGTTCCACCAGAGATGGCGCCACCCAGTTGGGCTGCAACCATAGATTGGGACCAGGATGGCTGAGACGGGACATCCGGACGAGCCGTAGTCGGGGAGGGAGCCAGACCGAGAGGAAACAACGCCCAACCCGGATGCTGGCGACGAGGAAGGGGTGAGACGAGCGCCCTCCTCCTACATGTGACGTGCCAAGTCACCAACTCTTCTCTGCGAAGGAAGCCCCCCATCACAAAGGGTCCCTCCAGACGACAGCATGCTGATCATCGGCGGGTGATCGAAGACAGGGACTGAAGATGGCCAACACCGTTCTTACCGAGGCACAATAAGCGGTGAATTATGTGAGCTGAAACAGCGGTCACACCCCACTTTGCCCCTACCCAGGGACAACTCACTGCCCAAAAACTTTCCCCTCAACATCCACTTGCCAGGACAAGTATCACGTACTGCATGAACTTCACCCGTGAATGTGGTTCAGGAATGGACAAGATGAAACGATATAGGTCGAAGAGATGTGTGTGTGTTGTTTGGGGGTTTGGGACCCCCAAAAATGGGGGAATATATTGTGAAATTGTGATCTCCAGATGCTCTTGTAGGTATGTGATAGTTACATTTACATGAGTTACAGTTACATGAGAACATCCTGAAGTGTCGAAAAAGCATGTCCTGACCGAAGAGAGATTTTCTGGGAAAGAACGTGAAATTTGTGGGGTCTGCCAGATGTGTATATGAGGCATGTTCTAATAAACGGAAAGAGCTTTTCTCCTCGGCTACCAAAGTGGTGCGTTTGGCTTCCTTATTCTCCACGACAAAGACGGCCAAACTTATCCCAGACTGAAAGGGATGTTTTAGTCCGGGAGGTCCAAGTTCGCAGTGGCCGAAAAAATGGTCACGCAAGCAGACCTCCACGGGCTGATGATGCAAAAGTGGCCTGGGAGGAGATTACAAGTATGATAAATTAGGTTTGTGCTCTGAGCACCAGAGGCATACGGTGGCCACCGGTAAGGTAAACATTTTTCCCCACTGATAAAGACACTCGTATTTAGTAAGCTATATTTGTAATATGTATATGCCATATAATATGTATATGTAATATGAATATACCAAAACAATGCACAATGGGGATTAAATCCGAAGCAACTGTGAGTAAAAGACGCATTGCCAAGCTGGTGGTCTGGCCCTTGTCACTTGTGTTTGCATGTGACTTGAACTTTTATTACCCAATTCGTTATCATCATTTTTGCAATTCACCCTTGCACAAAAATGACAAAACATTTGATTAACCGTTTATTTACCACTAACCTTATCCATATCAGATCCACTGGCCACTGATGAGGAGGAGGAGGAAGGGGGCAGCAATTAGGGGATTCGGACAGATGAGATGGTGTAGACGAAACGGGACAGTCAATAGAGATAAAAAAGTATGTGTTGATTCAGATAGGTACTTTACACAGTGCTGGTTGTTGTGATTATTAAATGCATCCGAATGTGCCTGACATTGTGTAAAGTGGCCTGTGGGGTTTTGGGGACGCACGGTGTTACACCGGATGAAATTACCACTGCGCAGCCTGCGCCAAGCTACCCAACCCAGAAAATTGAAGCCCATCATCTTCACACATCTTCCTTTTTTAACCCACCTGTGGCGACTGGATGGCACTTGGTGGTTCTCACTTCTTGCTCCTACTCTGGCAGAGTTACGTGAAGTGCAGCAGACTGGCTCGCCGAGACTGGATGGCACGACAGCTAGTCTAGTTTTTGCAATTGTGATTATATTTTTGCGCACTGCTTTTCAATTGGACTCAGTACTGTAGTCTTTAGCTTATTTGCTACAAAGGGCATCAGTAAATATATTTTTGCCACTCACCTCCTATCGTCCCTGTTGCTTTGTGTAATCCAGTCAAGCTAAAGACGCAGAGCATCACACTTTGAAACTAACAATTTTCCAAATACCCACTTTTCAAGTGCTCACAGTTTTCCATAACACTAATTATTCTTTTAAGAATTCTAAATACGGCCACACGGTGGATGAGTGGTTAGCACATTGGCCACACAGTCAGGAGATCTGGAAGACCTGAGTTCAAATCTCCGTTGGGCATCTCTGTGTGGAGTTTGCATGTTCTCCCCGTGCGTGTGTGGGTTTTCTCCGGGTACTCCGGTTTCCTCCCACATTCCAAAAACATGCATGTTAGCTTCATTGGCCGCTCTAAATTGTCCATTAGAGTGTGAATGTTTGTTTGTCTATATGTGCCCTGCGATTGGCTGGCAACCAGTCCAGGGTGTACCCCGCCTCTCGCCCAAAGCCAGCTGGGATAGGCTCCAGCATCCCCGCCACCCTAATGAGGATAAGCGGCATAGAAAATAAATGAATGAATGAATTCTAAATACTTCCACTTTAATATTGTTATTATTATGTATTATCGGACTACAAATTGGAAATTAACAGTTAAGTATTATTTATTTATCTCTCTATTCAATTTTATTTTCTTATTTTTCTCCTATCTTTGCCGTCTTGCTGTAAATACGTTACCTCTGTGATCTTGTGATTAAGTTTTTAATGACATTCTTGGAGAGCTACTTGAAACTTAAACGCGACAGGAGAGCGCTTTGCTAAGAGACTGGTGGTAAATGGTGCGCATCTGGGGTAAAATATTAATTTAAATGCTTCGGTGTTTGATATAACTTTGATATGTTTAGGCAACATCTTAATAAGTGTCATATCTGAAGATTATTTTTATATTTCATGTGTAGAGAGAACGATTAATGTGGATTACACATCCTGGAAGCCGTTTGCAGCTCACGTAAGGGAGGGTCTGGACTGTGTGACGGCATGAGTGTTCATTATGAATGGGATGTAAATTGTAAGAATGTATATTTGTTTATTACTCAGTTTGTATGTTTTGTGATGATTCAGAGGGGCGATACCACCGTCCTGAGACGAAAGCACAAGCAGCCTTTGCATCAGACAATCAAACTATTCAAAGATTGTGCGATGTTGATATGCTATGTGCTCATGCGCGCAGATTATTTGCTAAGCCACTTGAAGAACACGATGGGATTGCAGACGGGCTCTGTTTTGACTCATTGGGTAAGGTTGGAATTGTCAAGGTGAAGGACAGCTCTACAGGTGGCTCATGTTCCCGTGTGAAACTTGTCTTTCTGATATGTATAAAAAAGGGAGTCGGAAAATAAAGAGGTGCAACTTTTCACCAAAGCTCTGCTGAAGTGTGTGTTCGCCCTGAGTATTTGGCCAGAGTGGTTCCGTTCACCAGAAAAATGAACACGCGTTTTGAGAAGAGCAGAACACAACACTATCTATCCATTTATCACAATTCATATATTAAACCGTACAAATTTACAAAACGTAAAAATTTTTCAACAGATTCAAACTGGTAGATTTTGTCGGTAGATCTGGAAACATTCCAAACCCTCTTGATGACAAGTATTCTCAAATGGGACTAGTGACAAATCTAGTGACTTTTTCTGGTGTCATTGGGGTTTTGTCTGGTATTTGTGGACTGGTGCTGTTGGTAATATAATATACTGTACATAGTATAATATGTAAATTAGTATATGCAAATTAGACGATGCTGTCATCTAGCGACTTCTAGGCCAGCCATAGCTACTTTTTATTTTAAATCAACAAATTCAACTCCTTTAGGACATCGATGCTACACTATAAAAATTCCCACTTTTCCCAACTTTCCCATTTTATCTAACAAAGATTCTCATTAATTGTGTCAATTCTTACTACTTCCACGTTCCAGCACAACACATTCAACTAATTAAGGACTTTTGTGCTATATTCCGCAACCCAACACTTTACACTTTTCCCAACATTTGTTTTCAAAAATCGAATTCTCATTTGTTGTGTATGGTTACATTCATGTTCTTACTACTTCCACATTAATCAACCCACTCCAACGTCACCACATTTAATTTTCAAGTTTTTTTTCATATCCCAACACTCTTTCCAACATTCCCATTCAAAAAACAAATTCCCTTTTAAGAAGTATGACTACTTCCACATTTCTTTAAAACCATTTTAGAGTCAATGTATTCCAGCATTACTACAATGCTAACTGTTGGCATGTTTTATCCATTATCATATGTTTAAACCTATATACTGTATTACTACATTATTACTATTACTAGGATTGTTAGTAGTAGTTTGGTAGTAGTTCCGGCTAGTTAATGGGGTCACAAAAGTGTTTAGCTTCTCAAAACAATATGTGTTACAATATACATTTGCATCACAAACCCTTTAGGCACTACAGTAAGGGTTTTCTCTCCTTCAGTATCACTTCCCGTTTTCAATGTTGTGTATGTGTTTCACAGTGTTTACATGCGCGGATGACAACCGCAAAGACGGGAGAGAGCAAGAGCGACACCACCGTGGGAGCACTACACTGCTGATGGGGATGCCATACATCTTCATGTCAAACAGTTAGAACTATCCCTTTAAGAGCCCAAAATGAATATGAAACAATAAGTCCTGGCTTATTTGCTTGTCTATCTGTTCCAATACTACAGTACAATTTTCATTTACCAACAGTAATCATCAGTAATTGTGCAAATACTAATGTCTGTATATCCTCTTACAATGTGTTCATTGCAAAGCAGAAGAAAGGAATTTATTTGGAATTTTGGAATAGAAATGTCATGTGTGTGACTCAGTGACACTGTTTGAGGTAGTTTGAGGGAGCAGAAAGTCTATAACCCTAAATGGTGTTTATCCTGTGGCATTTTGCTAACCAGTCTTTGCATGCCTATGTGTGTATCGAATGACCGGTTATGTCTGGTCGGTACAATGTAGCAAGTTAATGTTTTAATGTGCTGTGACAGCGCGTTAGTAGCGCGATGAATACTCATCTGACTGTCATGCTCCAGGCTGGCACACATGTGATTGAGTGAGACATGGTTTGTTTATCGTCATGAAACAACTTCTTGTTGCAGCTTCCGGGGAGAAAAACAATTATTATTGGGTGAATGACTGTGAGGTTGAGGAGATAATTAAATGTATCTTGTCTTAAGTAAGTGGGTTGTAATTGATACAGCTTCCTTGAAGGTAGCCTCATTCATACAATAGCGTTGCTGCATGCTGCCAAAGAAGGGAAGTAAAAAGTTAATCTGCACACTAATAGCACAGGATATAGGTACCAGTTTAAGTCTCAGTATTGTGTCTCAGGCCGCAAGTAATCTCATTCTGGCGTTGGAAAGTTGACGACTGTAATTTCACTGTGGATGAAAAAATAGGTAAATTGTTTAAAGTTACCAGAGATGTTAATCTGCCTTTTGAGCACTGTCAATGTGCAAGGAACTAACCTCCTGAGCTGCTCAATGGTCCATGTAAACTGGTGGAACAGTGAAATCCAAACCAAACTAGAGAAGCCAAAAAGCAATGGCCTGTGAGTACTGAAAGAGACTCACTACAGGTGCAAGTTACATAAGTGCTGAACCTTGTGGAGACCCTCAGGTGTCCAGGTGTTATCCATAGTAGTAGAGATCTGAATCGTCGACTGAACTGGGTAGTAGCATTGCAGACGTTTCGCTTCTATTAACAGAGGCTTCTTCAGCTAGCGTCTATGATACAGAGAAGTACCACAGGTTTGGAGACTTTACAGCTCCCTTTGACAGAATAAGAGGAATGGCAAGTACTGCGACATTCCTACATACTTGTTTGTCTCACCAATTATCATGGCCTTTGTTAGGAGCTACCTGATACTGGGCGGTGTCAACTACATTATCATTATCAAAGGCCTACCACGGAGGATGCCAAGAACAACCACCTAGCGTTTTTGGACTGTGATGTGGCCATAACAGAGAATGGATTGCTTCAAACAGAGGTTTTCCGGAAACCCAAGGTGGTCGGTGCCAGGCGTGGCGGCAAGACCAAAACCCGATGGCGCACACCAGGGGTAAGGGTTTGCCGTCAGCTGAAAAAGGAGTCCTATCAAGCATGGATGACTCCCGAAACAACTGACAGGTACTGGCAATCCAAGAGACATGCGGATTCCGCAGTGGTCGAGGCAAAAACTTGGGTTTGGGAGGAGTTCGGTGAGGCTATGGAGCACGACTTTCGGTCTGCCTCGAAGAGGTTCTGGCAAACCGTCCGACAGCTCAGAAAGGGGAAGCGGTCCGCAGTTCACACTGTTTACAGTTCAGACAGGGGCTTGCTGACCTCGACTGAGGATATAGTTGGTGGTCGGTGGAAAGAATACTTTGAGGCCCTTCTCAATCCCACTGACATACCTTCCATAGAGGAAGCAGAGTCTAAAAACACGTACGTGGACAGTTCTATCACCGTGGCTGAGGTATTTGGGGTAGTTAAAGCACTCCCCAATGGCTAGGCCTCGGGGGTGGACGAGTTTCGCCCTGAATTCCTCAAGGCTCTGGATGATTGGGGACTGTGTTGGTTGACACGCCTCTACAACATTGCATGGAAGTCGGGAACAGTACCTCTGGACTGGCAGACCTTGGTGGTGGTCCCCATTTTTAAAAAGGGTGACCGGAGGGTGTGTTCCAACTACAGGGGGATCACACTCCTCAGCCCCCCTGGGAAAGTCTACTCCAGGGTGCTGGAGAGAAGGGTACGACCGTTAGTCGAACCTCGGTTACAGTAGTTGCAATGTGGTTTACGTCCCGGTCGCGGAACACTGGACAGCTCTACACCCTTGAAAGAGTACTGGAGGGTATGTGTGAGTTCGCCATCCGGTGTGCATGTGCTTTGTAGGCTTGGAAAAGGCATTCGACCGTGTCCCCTGTGGTGTCTTGTGTGGGGTGCTGCGGGAGTACGGGATTGGTGGCCCGCTACTGCCCTTTGTCACCGATTCTGTTCATAATCTTCATGGACAGAATTTCTAGGCGCAGTCAAGGCTTTGAGGGAGTCCAGCTTGGTGACCTTAGGATCTCGTCTCTGCTATTTGCAGACGATGTGGTCCTTATGGCCTCATCACGCTCTGACCTTCAGCGTTTACTGGAGCAGTTTGCAGCTGAGTGTGAAGCTTCTGGGATTAGACTCAGCACCTCCGAATCCGAGGCCATGGTTCTCGGTCGGAAACGTGTGGACTGTACCCTCTGGGTTGGGAGTGAGGTCTTGCCTCAGGTGGAGGAGTTCAAGTATCTCGGGTTCTTGTTCACAAGTGAGGGAAGGTTGGGTGAGGTCGACAGACGGAACAGTGCAGTATCTGCTGTAATGCGGGCGCTGTACCGGACCTTCGTGGTAGAGAGAGCTGAGCCGGAAGGCAAAGCTCTCTGTTTACAGATCGATCTACGTTCCCACCCTCACCTATGGCCATGAGTTATAGGTCATGACCGGAAGAACGAGATCGCTGATACAAGCGGCGGAAATGAGTTTCTTTCGTAGGGTGGCTGGACTCACCCTAAAGATAGGGTGAGGAGCTCGCCCATCCGGAGTAGCTCAGAGTAGAGCCGCTGCTCCTTCACATCGAGAGGAGCCAGTTGAGGTGGCTCGGGCATATAGTCCGGATGCCTCCCGGGCGCCTCCCTGGTGAGGTGTTTCGGGCATGCCCAGTCGGGAGAAGGCCCCCGGGACCCCGCCTTGGTGTCCGCCTGGGGACCGGGAAGTATGGACTTCCCTACTGAAGCTGCTGCCACCGCGACCCGGACCCGGATAAGCAGTGGAAAATGGATGGATGGATGGATGAGGAACTAATGTGTTATTTCAAAACACAACACAACAACAGAAAATCTCATTATTTGTAGAAAAAAAAGACGCTACCCACTTAAATAAAGGCCGTGCATGGTAAATAAATGTTGCTATTGATGAAATACTTGACATAACTGTTTTATTCATGGATAAAATGGCCAAAGAAAATTGAGAAATGGAGCACTGAGGACATATGAGCTACGTGTCTTGTAGCTTTAAACCCTATGCAATTATTTATTTGACAATCTTTGTCTTCTTTTCCTTTCATTTTATCCCTTCCTATCCCATCAGGGGTTGCCACAGCAAATCATTTTGTTCTGTTCAATTCTCATGTTTTGATTTGGCAAATGTTTTACATCGGATGCCCTTCCTGACACAGCCCTCTACATGAGGGACATGATACGTGTGTATTTGTATATTTGGGTGTGACCAGGATGGACAGGATCAGGAATGAACACATAGCATAAAAATACATGTTGGTATGGTAGAGCACAGTGGAATACAAGAAAGTGGAAGAGGAGTAGAGTATTGTGGAGTAACATCAGGCGGAATGATTGCAGTGCATTAGTACAATATCGGCGAGCATGCAAGATTACGGTAAAGTACATTAAAGTTCAGTAAAGTAGTGGATAAAGAGTATTAAGTTTTGTGTTGAGTAGTACAGAATAGACATGTGATAAAAAATTTCCTCTAGTGTCCTCGTTAGTTTACTTTGAAAGCGGTGACTTCCGGCACAGCTTCCGGTATGTGTCGTGGTAACTTTATGGACGTCCAAGTCGCAGATTTGCAGAGTGACAATCTGAAGTTATAATTAATATCAATATTATATGACAGTCTCCCACTGTCAGCTGATGTAGTCACATTCACATCGCCCCGATAATTCTTATTGGCTGCCTGCTCTTCAGATTGAAAATCTGTGTTATCTCTGTAGCCGGTTAAGATATGGCTCCAATCTGTATGTTCTGATGCCCAACGCTCCCTCAAACACTCGTTCATTTTCTTCTACTTCATAAAAGTCTTAAATTACAGAAGAACGTTGTCAGTATTTAGCTCTAATTCCTCGCTCTGCTGTGCCTGGCTTGAGTGACTGGTCAAAGGGTTCTGGATGCCACCTCACAGCCAAGATGGCGGCGATTCAGAAACTCAGTGGGAGGCGTGTCAAACTAACCATTGTGCACATACTTGACTTATGTTTTATTGATTTCTCTTGTGAAAGACTTCTGTTATCACAGTATAAGTGGTGAGAAGAAATCACATGGCAGCCATTCTCTGACTCGGCCAGGCTGTGCACGTGTTACACGCAGTTGTGTTAGTGTCTGTTTGACAGTGATGGGCTCCACCACTAAGGTGGGACTAAAAGTAATTAATGTACAATATGGATGGATGGATGGTTGTTAACCTTATAAAACCACAGCATCCCAATTCAGGGTCACCGCTGTTGCCAAGATATGCTTGATATTGGCCTTCATTAACAAAACGGATATCAACAGATACCGATAGGCATCAGCTCTGCCCTTAAGGTATTGCTCATTACTTTGATGCTTTTTGGTGCAGCCTTGCCACTGGGGAGTGATTTAACTACCCCAATTACCTCAGCCACGGTGATAAAACTGTCCACGTACGTATCCTCAGACTCTGCTTCCTCCACGGAAGGCATGTCAGTGGAATTGAGAAGGGCCTCGAAGTATTCCTTCCACCGACCAACTATATCCACAGTCGTGGTCAGCAAGCCCCCGTCCGCACCGTAAACAGTGTGAACTGGGGGCTGCTTCCCCTTTCTGAGGTGTCGGACGGTTTGCCAGAACCTCTTCGAGGCCGACCGAAAGTCGTGCTCCATAGCCTCACCGAACTTCTCCTACACCCGAGTTTTTGCCTCGACCACCGTTGAGGCCGCGTGGCCTGGCGGTACCTGTCAGCTGCTTCGGGAGTCCCGCAAGCCATCCATGCTTGATAGGACTCCTTTTTCAGCTTGACAGCAGCTTTAACCCCCGGTGTCCACCATCGGGTTCGGGCTTGCCACCACGACTGGCACCGACCACCTTGCGGCCGCAACTACAACTGGCTGCCTCAGCAATAGAGGCTCGGAATACGGCCCATTCGTACTCAATATCCCGGTCCTCCCTCGAGATGCAGGCGAAGCTCTGCCGGAGATGAGAATTGAAGACCCGACGAACGGGAGACTCTGCCAGACGTTCCCAGCACACCCTCACCACGCGTTTGGGTCTGCCAGTTCTGTCCGGTATCCTTCCCCGCCATCTAATCCAACTCATCACCAGGTGGTAGTCAGTTGACAGCTCAGCCCTTCATTTCACCCGCGTGTCCAGAACATGCGGACGCAGGTCTGATGATACGACCACAAAGTCGATCATAGACCTGCGACCTAGGGTGTCCTGGTGCCAAGTGCACTTATGGACATCCTTATGTTCGAACATGGTGTTCGTTATGGACAAACTGTAATTCGCACAGAAGTCCAGCAACAACACACCGCACGGGTTCAGGTCAGGGAGGCCGTTCCTCCCAACCACGCCCCTCCAAGTCACACTGTCATTGCCCACATGGGCGTTGAAGTCTCCCAGCAGAACTATGGAGTCACCAGCTGGGGTGCTCTCCAGCACCCCTCTGATAGACTCCAAGAAGGCTGGGTACTCTGAACTGCCGTTCGGCGCATAGGCACAAACCACAGTCAGGACCCTTTCCCCAGCCCTAAGGCGTAGGGAAATAACCCTCTCGTTTACTGGGGATGACTCCAACACAGAGGCACCAAGCCGGGGGGCTAACAATAAGCCCACACCAGCTCGCCGCCTCTCCCCTGCGGCAACTCCAGAGAAGAACAAGGTCCAGCCCCTCTCAAGGAATTTGGTTACAGAGCCCAAACTGTGGGTTGAGGTGAGTCCGACTATATCTAGTCGGAATCTCTCCGCCTCTTCCACAAGCTCGGGCTCCTTCCCCACCAGAGAAGTGACATTCCATGTCCCAAGAACCAGATTTGACCACCGAAGACCAGGTCGCCCGGACACCCGCCCTAGACCACTCCCCAAATCACAAAGCCACCGGACCCTTATGCTTGCCCCTGCAGGTGGTGGGTCTGCGGGGGGAAGTTCCCGTGTGGCTTCTTCGGGCTAGGCCCGGGCAGGTCCCATGGGTGAAGACCCCGGTATCCCACGTCCGGGCGAGGTGTGGTCACTCTTGTGTTTTTTCATAGGGGTCTTCTGAATCACTCTTAGTCTGGCTCGTCACCTAGAACCTGTTTGCCTTGGGAGACCCTACCAGGGGAATGAAGCCCCCGACAACATAGCTCCTATGATCACTCGGGCACTCAAACCCCTCCACTGCAGTAAGGTGGTGATTCACGGAGGGGTGCAGAATATTCATTAACTTTAAGATCTGCAGATTAAATTTCATTCTAATCTGATGGTGCAAAAATTTTTTTTAAGAGAATGAGGTATCAAATTAAAGTTTGTCATGTATTATTCGATAGAATTAATCATTTAACCTGTTCATTCGTTGTTAATTTAACCTGAAGTGTTGGTTGGACTTTTTTCAAATAAAATCTGAATGCCTTTGCCATGAAGTTTTTGTTTACTTGTTTGTTTATATCCATCATTAATTTTTTCATTCATTCATTCATTCATTTTCTTTACCGCTTATCCTCATTAGGGTCGCGGGTATGCTGGAGCCTATCCCAGCTGACTTTGGGCGGGAGGCGGGGTACACCCTGGACTGGTCGCCAGTAAATCTCAGGGCACAAATAGACAAACAAAGACATACAAACATTCACACCTATGGACAATTTAGAGCAGCCAATGAAGCTAACATGCATGTTTTTGGAATGTGGGAGGAAGGCGGAGTACCCGGAGAAAACTCACACACGCACGGGGAGAACATGCAAACTCCACACAGAGATGCATATGTACGGAAATCTAGGAAAC
Source organism: Oostethus manadensis (assembly GCA_024372805.1). Classification (NCBI taxonomy): domain Eukaryota; kingdom Metazoa; phylum Chordata; class Actinopteri; order Syngnathiformes; family Syngnathidae; genus Oostethus; species Oostethus manadensis. Next base: position 978,660 of record QODF01000050.1, on the reverse strand, counting down.
TTTACCTGCACTGTCCAGTATCCGGATATTAATTTCACAGTCAGACTAGTTGAATTTTTGGCATTAAAAGTTAATAAATCATTTTCAAGTTATTGAATCATTTAGGATCATACCGTTCTATATGAACCAACATAGTCCTTGAATCAACCACAAATTGGGATACGAAATGAACTGTTGTTCAAATAAATCATTAAACCCCTAGTATTGACTAATCATTCAAGTCACGCATGCGCAAGAAACAAAAACCTTACACGGACACTCCCACAGACATACTTTATGCAGTCTATGCACGAAGCAGACACCTCATTGAGATGGTTGGCCCGTTGCAGCAATACATTTGCATGCGGCACATCTGCCCATTGGACAAATGCAACTTAATAGAGCTTTTTTCAACAACAAATTCTGTTTGTGAAATTATGTTATATTAGCCAAATACAATCAGAAGTGATATTTCACTGTGTCTTATAATAACTTTTACTACTCATGCACAATAGAGCAATGGAGCGAGCTAAGACTCTGAAATTGGCCTATATCATCTACAAAAACATGATCAATGACCTTTTTTATAATATTTCATTGTAATAATCAATATTCAATGTATGGAATTGTGAAAAAGTATTTGATCATTAAGCAAATTTAAATGTTAATCAAAGACAACACAACCAAACAGAAAATGCAGTTTTTCAATGAAACATTTTATTATTAGGGGGGGAAATGCAAATTTACACGGCCCAGTGTCAAAAAGTGCCCCTAATCCGAATATTTGGTTGGGCCACCCTTAGCAGCAACAACTGCAGTCAAGTGTTTGCGATAACTTAATGAGTCTCTTACAGAGTTGTGGAGGAATTTTGGCCCACTCATTTTTGCAGAGTTGTTGTAATTCAGCCACATTGTAGGCTTTTCCGGCATGAAGCACCTTTTTAAGATTATGCCACATCTCAACAAGAATCAGGTCAGGAATTTGACTAGGCCACTCCAAAAGATTCATTTTGTTTTTCTTCAGCCGGCCACTCCATGGCTTTAGAACCTTTTCCACTCGCATAGATCTCAATTAATCACACTTGGCTATGAATCTCCGTTGGGCATGTCTGTGTGGAGTTTGCATGTTCTCCCCGTGTGTGTGTGGGTTTTCTCCGGGTACTCCGCTTTCCTCCCACATTCCAAAAACATGTATGTTAGCTTCATTGGCCGCTCTAAATTGTCCATAGGTATGAATATGAGTGTGAGTGGTTGTATGTCTGCCTTGCCTTTGACTGGCGACCAGTCCAGGGTGTACCCCGCCTCCCGCCCAAAGCCAACTGGGATAGGCTCCAGCATACCCGCGACCCTAATGAGGATAAGCAATATAGAAAATGGATGGATGGATTTTGTGTTTAGTTGTCCTGTCATTGACTAATATTTAAATTTGTTCTGAAACATTTAAGTGTTTCAAACATGCAAACGAAACATCAGGAAGGCCCATAAAACCACTGCTGAGTCTTACAGCATGAGTGTCTTATAGTTCAGTCAAAAACATTCTTATTTGAGTAATTGCAAGTGGTAGAGGTTGCTGTCTTGGATCTGCAGAATTGATGTGGTCTACCTGGTCGACCCTGGCCAACAATTTAGGAGTAAGCACTCAAACAGAAAGATATTGAAAGAGCTATTTCTAACCAAATAACCTTCCAGCACCTTCCAATATCATTTTTTTATATATTCATTTTGAAAAAGACTGAATGTTTAATAAATCTTCCCCATGAGTCCTCCATCAGCAAAATTGGTTTAGTGGATTCACTGCCAACAATATGCTTGTTCCTGGCCGAATAGACCCTCTTTTTTTGAAAACATGTTTGGATATAGACAGACCAGCGGTTAAAAAGGAGATCCACAAATCTGATGGCGCATAAGTTCAAAAAATAGCAAGCTGAGAGTTGATGGAGCAATCAAAATAAATATTGCCTGAACTCATATTTTTATTTCGGTCAAATTGTGTGTATTGAATCATTTTCTTCTGAAAATATAATAAAACTGTGATATTCTGAAGTTGTGTTTTTTTTAGTAGGCCCCAAAACAAAAATGGGCATGGAAAAATATCAACGTGGGCTGACACCACACAGGATAGAAATGTCCCTAAAACGGGTTGAATCATGTTTAAGCACATAAGAAGCAGGAAGACATGCACTACATTACTACCCGTGTCCCTGAGGATGCAGGGAAAGATCTGAGCCTCATATACTTTCAAAGTCAAATCGGCCGTGTGCACTATGATGACGTGACATCAAGAGTGGTTATAGCTTACGTAACATGGACAAGGAGCCTATTCGTAAGTATCAGAGTGACAGTTAAAGTCAAACACACCACATGACCCCATCTGATATGCTCCCATTATCCATATTCTCCCCTACAGCTCCCTGGATGACTACCCAGTCTTTGTTCTGCACAATTACAATTACAGTCCCAGCACAAAATCGATGTTGTTTAAACAACACGCTCTAGACTAGGGCTGTCAATCTGATCTCAAGCAGGCCGGGCCCGTACACTCATTGCAAAATTACATAGAACTAACAATAAGTCATCTTTTAATCATTAGTGCAATGAATAAGTCAGTTAGAAAAATCTTCATATTAAATGTTTTTACTAAATACATTAGAAACAGCCTAAGAACATACAAAAAGTATGTGTAATTTTACCAACACATTTATTTAAGTGTGTTATGCATAAAAACTGATCCCAGTGATTGTAACAATGTTGCAAAACATTTAGTCACATCTTTGTGGAACTTAAAAACACTGTTTTTCAACAAGCAATTTGGGAAGCAATTTGAACAAATGAATGACTTTCACAACAATTACTCGTCTTGCGTAGTATTTGCCCCTGCAGCTTGGCATCGTTTACCCTGCACATGTGCATCAATATTAGGCATCATGTCCTGAGTAGCAGCCAATTTCATAATTTCATGTAAGTGCTTATTTGTGAGCTCTGAGCGCAGCTTGTTTTTTTTTATGTCCATTAGTGAGAAAACTTGCTCATTAAGGTAGGTAGTCCCAAACATGGACACCATTTTTGCAGCTAGTGCTGTCAATGTAGGAGGTACTTGTAATATATGTCCAAGCCCAGAGAGGCAAATGTGTCATTCTGTACATCACACTGCAAGTCAATGATTTTAAATTGCATGCCAATGGGCAAATCAAAAGCTCTGACTGTCAATGGTGAGCAAAAAACTGCAAATCATGTCTTGAGTTTGCTGAAAACCTGAAGTTGTTTGTCAAACGCCCTCAACAACCCCGAAATCTTGTCTTTGTACTGTTTTGCGTCAGAATTACCTTTTAAACAGGGAAAATGAGCAGGTTTCCCGCTTGCCATCTGTGTCTCCCATAACCTGAGCTTTAACTTGAATGCATAATAATACTGAGTTGCGATTTTTTTGCGCTCTTGCAACATTTTGCAAGTGCTGTGTGATGTCAACAATTAGCGCAAGGTCCTGCAGCCATAGTGGGCACTGTAACTCCTTAACAGGTTTGCCTTTTTTCTCCATGAATTGTCCAATTTTGCCACGTAAATCAAAGAAGCGTTCAGCGCAGCACCTCTGCTTTACCATCGGACTTCGGTGTGGCATGGCACGCCATGGGTAAAGTTGCAGTCACCGAGAAGGCTGTCAAACCGACGATGATTGAAGCTCTGGCTCGGATGAAATGACCAGTTGGGACAACCACCTCCATGACGTGAACCGTTTTTAATGATTTGTAGCATAATGCCTGCTGATGCAAAATGCAATGAAATGTCCAAAAATATCGATATCTGTGCAATAGCCGTGTAACTACGTACAATAACCTTGCAATAACAGTTCAATATGTACACAGCTGTAAATACTGTATATGATTTATATTATATTAATTTATCATTTAATAATTTCTATATTTCACTCCCCAAGCAAATGCTGGAGCCCACTCGTAATACAAATTCTGAATTTGTCTGTTCTTCAGTTTATTGAATAAACAGCAAGCAGGTGAGAAACCTTAGAAACATGCACTATTTACAAAGTTAATAGCATATAATAAACAACACCATAAACTACGTAGCTAAGAGAGCCAACACTGTAGCTATCTAAAACTATGCTTTATGCACTTAAAAGGGAATTTAGGATTTTGTGATAAGCAGCAGGATTCCAATATAGTTTAACAATATGTATTTTATCTTAACGTACGTTTACTACATTTTAACGACATAATTCATGCGTTACATTTTACAGGGATTTCCGCGAGTCTTATTACCATTTTATACACGGAACATTTTTACTTTAACAACAGTGTAGACAAAGTGAGATAATTTCTATAATTTGCCCCCATTTTTCCTATTGCTATTTCAGACTAAATCTTTAGCATGCAAATTTGAATGAACTTAAAAGCTGTTTTAAAACTGTTCACGTTCCACCATTTAATGTAATATTTATTTAGCACACAAACCCAAGTGTTGTGAACACTCCAGGTAGGTAAAAATGGTGCCACATTTCAAAGTCACCAAGTTACAAAAGCAGCAAAAGTTTTGTTCTGCATTGTTTAAGAGGGGCAGCGTCAAACCATTGCTTGTCTCGCGCTACCTGCGGCATGTCTCTGCAATGAATTAATCGTAGGATTTATGGCTGATTCCTATCAATCCATATCTCGTGCTTGTCAAACTGAATATCCAATCTGCTATAAATGGTAAACCACCTAAAAAGGCCAACAGTCGGTTACGTACACCCCCACCTTCAAGGTGACACCAGTGGGTGTTCCAAAAAAGAAATAATGGACCTCTTTCAAGAAGTTATGAGAAAGGATAATTGCCAGATGATTGCTGGGAAAACGGCCAAGACTCTTTCTTATAGGCACAAAATAGACCTAAAGATTAGGTATTCAATCAGGTATTCTTTCCTCCATTGTTTCAGCTTTTAGGACGGATGTTTATTTCGATCATTTTAAGATCGCAGAGAGGGTCATTTTGGTTTACATAACAGTAACACACATTTCCTGGACTTCTATATTACCACTGTTAGCCTTGAATCAAACTTTAAGGTCAAACTTGAGGGCCCTTTGATTTCCGACAACTTCCGCCATCCTTTCGAGCAAAGTTCACGGCCAGCTGCTCGCCCATCAGCGCCCCGAGCAGTCCGGCTTCGCTCTGAAACGGTCCACTGTATCCTTGCGCTATGAGCACTCACAGAGCGTCTTTGTAAATTTGATGTGGGTTTCTTTGCAGCCCATGTTGACTTCAGGAAGGCGTTCGACTCAGTCAGTAGGGATCCCCTGTGGAGGGTACGGAAACAACGCGGGATCCCGCCTGGGTTCATCCGGCTTATTGCCTCTCTGTATTCAGGTACTGAGAGCGCTGTGAGGTGTGGGGGAGCACTCACTGACTGATTCCCGGTTGATGCCGGGTTGAAACGGCGGTGCGTTCTTGCCCCTTTACTCTTCAGTGCTTGCATGGACCGGATTATGTGTCGGATGGTCGGCAGTTCGAGCTGCGGAGTGTTGTTCGGTGAGGACAGATTCACTGATCTGGACTTTGTCGACGGCGCAGTGGTCTTTGCAGACCTGCCTCTGCGGCGCGTGCTCCCATACCTGAACTGACCACATTTTACAATTGAGATGGATCTTTTCAGTGATTAAATTTGCCTTTTGGCTCTCCTTTGGAGCAGGTCCATGGTTTGTTGCTGTGGCTTTGCAGACGTTTTGTGTAAACACTTTGTACTGCATTTTATGTTTGGTCCCCGGGTGAATTCAGTTTCTGGTATTGAATGCAGCTCTGCTTGTACCAGCCCTGAAATCTTCATTTTGCAGAAACTGCAAGTGACAGTAGGACAGTGCAGATCAATACTTCATCGCAACAGACATACAGTAGCTTTGTTTACACTAACAAGGCACTTTACGGCAGCTGTGTCAAGAGCAGGTGAGCTCATCCTCCAATCAATAAAATAGGCCAAAATCGACTGTTGTATATAGAATTGGAAAATATGCATATTGGTGTGGACGTGGCCTTAATGTTGCCATCAAGACTCAAGGAAGAGCTGCTGACAAAATATTTAATTCCATTTCTGTCTTGACTCCCTAGCACCCAATTTCTGTGCTTAATGATATAGACTTATTTTTATCATACATCTTTTGTGTGTGCGTGTGAGACAGAGAGAGAGAGAGAGAGAGAGAGAGAGCGGGTGAAAGAAACAGAGGGATGCGAATTTGAGGACTAATGAGAGTTTTCCCACTGGCAGTTTCTGGTGTGACAGCACACCGCCATGTGAAATAATTTGATGCTTAAATGTGTGTGTGTGTGTGTGTTGTTTGACTGTTCTCCAGGGATCTTATAAGACAGGGAGGATCAACAGGTGGGGGGTGGGTGCTTGACTGCCTGTCAGGTAGAAGCTGAGTTCGTTACAGCTTAAGGTGTAAACTAAATTATTTTTAGATGTTCAAAACTAAAATAATAAAGCCTAATCCAGCTCATAGGGATATTTGCAGCAAGATGTTTCCATGGTAACCTGAGGGAGGAACTTTCATTCCTGTCATTGGTATATTACATAAAATATTTGCACTCGTCTGCTACTGTCAGTGGATTTTTCTATTCAGTGCTCACGGCTTGACACGACCAGTCCCCCGTTCCACACCTTCCCACCTTGGAATTTAACTGTGCAACTGTAGCCTTTCGCTTCTGGTCACTGGAGAGGAAAGATGCAGCCATTTTGGTTTTGATATGAATATACAACAATTCTTCATTCATTCGTTCATTTTCTATGCCGCTTATCCTCGTTAGGGTGGCGGGTATGCTGGAGCCTATCCCAGCTGACTTTGGGCGGGAGGCGGGGTACACCCGGGACTGGTCGCGAGTCAATCGCAGTACAACAATAGAATAGCAGCTGGGAGGCAGGGGTCCCCCCCCCCACACACACACTAACTAGAATTTGTCATTTGGACTCATTTTACTGAATATTGAAATGGTTCCTTGGTAATGAATAAACAATACAATGTTGAGGAGCAAGTTAAGTAGCAGAGACGCACCACTGCTGATTATTTACAAATTTTTACTCAAAAGTGCGGCCCGGAGGCCATTTGAGGCCCAAAACCACGTGGGATCTATCCGTTTTCCTCCGCGTGGGCAGTAACCTAAGCAGAGAAGCCCAGACTTCCCCGGCCACTTTAATCAGCTCTATCCGGCGGAGGCCGAGGCGTTCCCAGGCCAGCTGAGAGACATAGTCTCTCCAACGTGTCCTGGGTCTTCCCTGAGGCCTCCTACCGTTTGGACGTGCCCTGAACACCTCCCCAGGAAGGCGTTCGGGAGGCATCCTAACCAGATGCCCGAGCGACCTCATCTGGCTCCTCTCAATGCGGAGGAGCAGCGGTTCTACTCCGAGTCTCTCCCGGATGACAGTGCTTCTCACCCTATCTCTAAGGGAGAGCCCAGCCACCCTGCGGAGAAAACTCTTTTTGGCCGCTTGTACCTGCGATCTTGTACTTTCGGTCACTACCCAAGCTCATGACCATAGGTCAGGGTAGGAACGTAGATCGACCGGTAAATTGAGAGCTTTGCCTTTCGGCGCAGCTCTCTTTTCACCACGACAGACCGGTGCAGAGTCCGCATCACTGTAGACGCCGCACCAATCTGCCTGTCCATCTCGCGTTCCATCCTATCCTCACTCGTGAAGAAGACCCCGAGGTACTTAAACTCCTCCACTTGAGGCAGGACCTCAACCCCCACCCAGAGATGGCACTCCACCCTTTCCCGGGCGAGAACCATGGACTCGGAACTGGATGTGCTGATTCTCATCCCAGCCGCTTCACACTCAGCTGCTAACCGATCCAGTGAGAGTTGAAGGTCACGGCTTGATGAAGCCAACAGGACCACGTCATCTGCAAAAAGCAGAGACCGAATCCTGCGGCCACCAAACCAAAACCCCTCAATGCCCTTGCTGCGCCTAGAAATTCTGACCATGAAAGTGATGAACGGAATTGGTGAAAAAGGGCAGCCCTCACTTGAAACGAGTCCAACTTATTGCCGGCAGTGCGGATCAAACTCTGACACCGGGAACAAAGGGACAGGTACAGGGAACAAACCGCCTGGATTATGTGGTCCAATACCCCATACTCCCGGAGCACTCCCGGAAACATCGCCCACTCGGACTCAATGCCAACTATAATGCCAACTGTAAACTGACATGTTATTAGTTCACTGTCTGTCGCTACGTCACATGTGCAAAATGATGTTATATGTTTCTGTTTTTTTACTGTTTTCTATCCCTTTTTTTGCAGCCTCATTGTCCCCTCTTTTCACTCCCTTCCCTCACATCTTCCTGGGTAATGAACACCTCACTTTATTTGCATGCATTAACCAGAACACAGATAGAACTGAGGCCCAGCAGCATGTCCACACTATCCACACAACAGGCGTATTTAAAACAAATCTGCATGAGTCCGTAGTACTAACGCCAGTCAGGTCACGGGTACACTGAGGTTTATCTCAGGAAATGTGCACGGAGCTGGTTCCACGGTCAAGAGACTAAACATTTTTAATCACCTGCAGCATTTAAAGGCAGACATTGTCTTACTACAAGAAACACATCTAACAAACACATCTATAGATGCACTTTACACAACACACTTTCCGCATGTGTACTCAGCCTGTCAGCTTATATACAAAATATGTATATATATATTTATATAATATGCCCCCCGGAGACCCACCACCTGCAGGGGCAAGCATAAGGTTCTGGTGCTGTGTGATTTGGGCAGTGGTCGAGGGCGGGTGTCCGGGCGACCTGGTCTTCGGCGGCCAAATCTGGTTCTTGGGACATGGAATGTCACTTCTCTGGTGGGGAAGGAGCCAGAGCTTGTGGAAGAGCCGGAGAGATTCCGACTAGATATAGGCGGACTCACCTCAACCCACAGTTTGGGCTCTGTAACCAAATTCCTTGAGAGGGGCTGGACCTTGTTCTTCTCTGGAGTTGCGGCAGGGGAGAGGCGGCGAGCTGGTGTGGGCTTATTGTTAGCCCCCCAGCTTGGTGCCTCTGTGTTGGAGTCATCCCCAGTAAACGTGAGGGAAGGTTGGAGCGTGAGATCGACAGACAGATCGGTGCAGCGTCCGCAGTAATGCAAAGCTTTCTGTTTACCGATCGATCTACGTTCCCACCCTCACCTATGGTAATGAGTTATGGGTCATGACCGAAACAACAAGATCGCGGATACAAGCGGCGGAAACGAGTTTTCTCTGTAGGGTGGATGGACTCACCCTAAGAGATAGGGTGAGAAGCTCGGTTATCCGCGAGGAGCTCAGAGTAGAGCCGCTCCTCCTTCACATTGAGAGGAGCCATTTGAGGTCGCTCGGGCATCTAGTCCGGATGCCTCCCGGGCGCCTCCGTGGTGAGGGGTTTCGGGGATGCCGAGTCGGGAGAAGGCCCCGGGGAAGACCTAGGACACGCTGGAGGGACTATGTTACACACCTGGCCTGGGAACGCCTTGGTGTCCTCCCGGTGGAGCTGGAAGAGGTCGCCGGGGACCGGGAAGTCTGGACTTCCCTACTGAAACTGCTGCCCCCGCGACCCGGACACAGATAAGCGGAGGAAAATGGAATGGAATGGAATGGTTATTTGTTATTTGGATATTATGGTGTTTTTTTTTTATCACGTCCATGTCTGAGTCTATGGCCTGGAATCAGGCCAGGCCATGGACTCCTCGCCTGAAAAGGGTGGCGGTTGGAGATGAGATCCTGCCCCAAGTTTAGGTGTCTTGGGGACTTGTTCACAAGTGAGGGAAAGATGAAACGTGAGATGGACAGACGATGATGACTGCCTCATTGGTCCGTTGTGGTGAAGAGTGAGTAGAACTGAAAGGCAAAGCTCCCATCTCGATCTACGTTCCTACCCTCACCTATGGGCATGAGCCTTGGGTAGTGCCCGAAAAGACAAGATTGCGGGTACAAGCGGCCGGAATGAGTTTTCTCCGCAGGGTGGCTAGGCTCTCCCTTAGAGATAGGGTGATAAGCACAGTCATCCGAGAGAGACTCCGAGTACAACTGCTGCTCCTCCACATTGAGAGGAGCCAGATGAGGTGGCTTGGGCATCTGGTTAGGATGCCTCCCGGACGCCTCCCTGGGGAGGTGTTCAGGGCACGTCTTACTGGTAGGAGGCCTCGGGGAAGACCCAGGACATGTTGGACAGACTATGTCTCTCAACTGGCCCAGGAACGCCTTGGGATTTGCCGGGAACAGCTGGACAAAGTGGGTGGTTAGAGGGAAGTCTGGGTTTCCCTGCTTAGGTTGCTGCCCCCGCGACCCGACCTCGGATAAGTGGAAGAAAATGGATGGATGGATACATATATATTTTTAATTAATTATTATTATTATTATTAAATAAATATCTGTATAAAAAATTAGGTGCAATTTTTATGGTTGGGCAGGTGTCTTACAAGCCAGATTCACACAAATAAATGCCGTGCATGGAAAATAAATGTTAAATAAATAATAATAACCCTTGGTGATCCCCAACCACTTTGCTACACCTTGAGTGTGCCTTGAGAGATAATCAGGTGTGCACTGGAAATGTACTTAATGATAATAATTTCACTTAATTGTTTGAACATTTTTATTTACTACAGATATTTACCACCTGCTGCACCCTTAGGGAGGAGGTACAGTTCTTTCTAGGCCAGAACCTCCAAAATGACCAGCAGCCTCTATCCTTAGTCAGACTGGTGACTAAGTACTATTTACCTCTCTTTTCTCCACCCACCTGATCCATCAGGCTCCATTCTCCACAACTACATTAACTGTGAACTGGACTCTGCATTGCTCCAAAACAAAACATGTAATATATTTTCCTCTCTCTCTTTATCTAATTCACACCAAGGTCACATTCTGTTGCTGCATACTTCGGCTGTTACTAATAACATTTTCAGAGCACTGAGCTTTTTCTGAAACGTATCTAACTGGAGATTGGCATAAGAAAGCAATCTGGGAAGGAAGTCGTCCACCGCTAGGTTGCAATTTTACACAAATACGGGAAGAATTAAAAAAAAGCTTACATGGTTCCGTGTTTATTTTAGACGTGCCGCAGTGTTTTTACATCAGCATCTGCCTTCCTAGACACCTGAATGGCATTCAGCAAGTCAACCTACGGATGTCCTCACAACACATGCTTCCCTCTTGTAGTACACCAGCTAGGTTTTCTGCTCTTTTAGGTCTGCCCAGCCAGGCATGCCATTTTATTACTTTTTCTTTTGTGTTCCTTACTCTTTGGTGCTCCTTTTAGTTATCCACAAAGGCACCATAATTTTTTCTTCCTGAATTTGAAGGCTATTTGAGCTTATCTACATTGTCCCAGCATCCTGGGATCCAACCTCGCTGTGCACTCCTTCCATATACCCTTTGACTGTGTTGACTGATGCGCTAATATAATGTAGATGTTATCTATAACAATGACAATAAATGATTACTTTGAATTTATAGACATGTTACTTTTATTAGTAATGTGATAAATAATGTTGTTCATAGGGTTGACATAGAGTAATTCACTTAATCAGCATTCCTCATCTAGAAGATCCATCCTTTTACTTTCTGCCCTGTATGTGCTTCTTCTAGGCCTCTGTAACTGCAGTGCAACACTTGTATTAATACCCACATGTTATACAACTTTTGAATCTTCGTTGGGCATTTCTGTGAGGAGTTTGCATGTTCTCCCTGTGCGTGGTGAGGGTTTTTCGGGGTACTCCGGTTTCTTCCCACATTCCAAAAACACGCATTGTTAGGTTAATTGCCGACTCTAAATTGTCCATAGGTATGAATGTGAGTGTGAATGGTTGTTTGTCTGCCCTGCAATTGACCGGCGACTAGTCCAGGGTGTACCTCGCCAAAGTCAGCTGGGATAGGCTGACCCTAAAGTGGATAAGCGGCATAGAAAATGAATAGATGGATGAATGCTGTACAACCACCACAAAGCCCCACCAAACTACTTTTTGAAACCCAAAGACAATTTAGACCACAAGCCCTTAAATGTACAAATGTTGGAAACAAGCAAGCAAGCAGCCTGAGACCAGCTTATGGCTTGAATAATTTCATAAAACAAAACACTTACATTTACATTGCAGGTGTGTGAGCTGACATGCGGGTTATTTGATGTGAGGTAGAGACCTCGCACAGATCACACCTGAGATAAATGTTGTCATATTTTTTACTTTAGCTGGTTGGACCTTGCATTGTATGCTTAAGTGGGTATATACGGTACGCACCAAGTAATTCATGAGCAAAGAGCGTAATGCACGATAGATTTATGTACTTTTTTATATGATTATAACCTTGGAAGTGTTTTTACATGTGTTTTTACGTTTTAGAGTTGTTTTGAAGAGTGTGTTTTTTATTAGGAGAGTGGTTCCCAAGTTATTTTGGAAATGTCCAACCTGTGGCTCAAAGACATTGAGTGACTCAATTTTACCTGAAGTGGATCTACTGAGCTCTGTTACTAAAATCGCTACACTCCATTTTTTCAAGGATGCCATTGAAATGGTGAAAGCAATGGATGAAGGACTATAAAAAAAACATGCAGTCATAGCCAAAATTTTCTTCAATTTTGTACTTCAATAAAAAAAAAACATGTTTGTTTTAACAGATATGTAAAACCCATCCATCCATCCATTTTCCTCCGCTTATCCGGGTCCGGGTCGCGGGGGCAGCAGCTTCAGTAGGGAAGTCCAGACTTCCCAGTCCCCAGCAACCTCTTCTAGCTCCATCGGTAGGACACCAAGGCGTTCCCAGGCCACCTGTGAGACAAAATCCCTCCAGCGTTTCCTAGGTCTTCCCGGGGGCCTTCTCCCGGCTGGGCATGCCCGAAACACCTCACTAGGGAGGCATCCGGACTAGATGCCCGAGCCACCTTAACTGGCTCCTCTCAATGTGAAGGAGCAGCGGCTCTACTTTGAGCTCCTCCGGGATGGCCGAGCTCCCCACCCTATCTCTTAAGGAACAGAGAGCTTTGCCTTCCGGCTCAGCTCTCTCTTCACCACGACGGTCCGGTACAGCGACCGCATTACTGCGGACGCTGCATCGATTCGCCTGTCGACCTCACACTCCAACCGTTCCTCACTCGTGAACGAGACCCCGAGATACTTCAACTCCTCCCCCTGAGACAAGACCTCACTCCCAACCCGAGGGTACAGTCCACCCGTTTCCGACTGAGAACCTCGAATTTGGAGGTGCTGAGTCTCATCCCAGAAGCTTCACACTCAGCTGCAAACCGCTCCAAAAAACGGGGAAGCCTTCAACACTTCAAATGAGATCTTTAAGTAAAAAGTAGTGGTGGGCATTTATTAAACATCGTAATCGCAATAAATAATATGTCTTTTATGTACTAAATTGCAACCAATTTCATTGTTGCACAAAATGAAAAAGGCACAAAATGAAATTATTTCAAAAAATATACATTAAAATCTCAAATCTCCTTTCAAACACCTCTGTTTCCGTATGGTTCTGTTTTTGACTGTTTTTGTTCACCAGATTTTTGCGTCAGTTCTCATAGAGCAGAGGTCACTGACTTTTTTGAGCCCAGGATCCCTGATCTCAACCGTGAACCCTTGAAAGGTCACCCCTGCTTTAGTGGCTCTGCGTCTGGGTTTGTTGCATCAGCTCTGTAAGCAAACCACAACTTTCAGTGTTTGAGAAGAGCGGAGGAGTTTTGTTGCGGCTGGAGCTGGTTGTTGCATTACAAAAGTAAGGCTTCATGATCCACGTCACCGCAGGTGGAGGAAGGTGCATGTCACGCTAGTTGGTTGCTTGTAGATGTCATGTGTGCTGACACCTCCGGGCGGGTTTTTTCGGGACTGCGTTCATTCTGGCGAGGTGCGTGCCTGGAGAGCAGCAAAACATACAGTCATGTTTACTGGTCCAAATGTGTCCCTGTTGGTGTCTCTTTAGGGGGGAAGGGCACTGATTGTCACGGTGTGTGCATGGTGCACAACAGATTTCAGAGGCAGGAATAACAATCAGCAGCCTTCAATGTAAAAAAGTGGCAAGATAAAGCAGAGGTAAGTAACAAAATGAAAAAGCTGGAGCAGCCCACCAGGGAAAAGGTCGACTATACAAAAGGTCCTTTGGCTAAGAGGACTATACTCAGATGTGGAGACACTGGCTCAAAAAGTGCAGGTGAAGCTTGATTTACAATAGTACTATAAAAAATGGTTGTATACAGTATACACTTTGGTAGGGTGATAGCCTTGCTTGTTTATTTGGCAACTTGGTAGCCTGTTAGGGTCATTCATTTGGCAAACTCCAATGAGAAGGTTATGAACAGAAAATACCATAAGACACAAAGGAGGATGTCTAAGAGTCGAGGTGACACAAAGCCCAAAAGCAACGCTGTCGCAGCCAATAGAGCAGGGGAGATCAATGACTGTCATTTAATTTTTGAATGATGTCTGTTCTTTTGATATTTTACCGATCTCAATAATAGAATGTGTGTGTTTTATTGAAAGCAAGATTGAGTGTGTGTAGGCTATAAATGTTCTAATTTTTTTTACAGCTTTGTGTGCTTAGTAATAGTAGTATCAGTAGTGGTTGTATTAGTTGTAGTGGTATTAGTAATATTAATAGGGTAGAATTACATATAAATGAATAAACAATAATATAATAATGGCTGGAGGAAAAAATGAGCTTCCCATCCCTGAATGACCAGCCTTCGCCAGACAGCAACTGCAATGTTGAAGCATGCATGTGGAGGGAAATCCATTGATTCCAGTTGCTGTTCTCCATGTGTTTCTATATGTTCAGTCAGCATGTTGTGATAAACAATAACAGGTGGAGTTTATGTGCTTTGCTATCATCCTTTTGGGTCATAAACCACTATAATGGTGCGCTTACAGTAAAGTTTGGACACACACACATAAAACAAACTCAACAGATACATTAGAATCATGTGCTTAATAAGCTATCAAAAACTACCTGGTACTGCTTTTTTGATAGTAAGGAAATTCTATTTTTTAAATTATCATCACACTTAGCATAGGGAGCTGCAACAAGGAGACTGAAGAGCCACATGTGGCTCCAGAGCCAAGCGTTATCGAGCCCTGGTCATGCCTGTTGAATGTTTATAGGCAATTTATAAAGACTGAAAAAAGCATGTTGATCAAACATCTCCCCGTGGTTTTATTAGCATCTGTGTGGACGTTACAATATGTAGAATATTCCATCCATCCATCCATTTTCCATCCATCCAGGCCACAGCGTCAGTAAGGAAAGTCTAGACTTCCCGGTCCCCAGCAACCTCTTCCAGCTCCATCGGGAGGACACCAAGGCGTTCCCAAGCGAGCTGTGAGACATAGTCCCTCCAGCGTGTCCTAGGCCTTCCCGGGGGCCTTCTCCCGACTGGGCAAGCCTGAAACACCTCACCAGGGATGCACCCGGGAGGCATTTGGACTAGATGCCCAAGCCACCTCAACTGGCTCCTTTCGATGTGAAGGAGCAGCGGCTCTACTCTGAGCTCCTCCCGGATGTCCGAGCTCTTCACCCTATTTCTGAGGGTGAGTCCAGCCACCCTACGAAGGAAACTTTTTTTCGCCGCTTGTATCCGCAATCTCATTCTTTCGATCATGACCCATAACTCATGACCATAGGTGAGGGTGGGAACGTAGATCGATCGGTAAACAGAGAGCTTTGCCTTCCGGCTCAGCTCTCTCTTCACCACGACGCTCCGGTACAGCTGAGTCTCATCCCAGAAGCTTCACACTCAGCTGCAAATCGCTTCAGTAAATGCTGAAGGTCACAGGCTGATGAGGCCGTAAGGACCACATCGTCTGCAAATAGCAGAGACGAGATGCTGCACCGATCCGTCTGTCGATCTCACGCTCCAACCTTCCCTCACTCGTGACAAAGAACCCGAGATACTTGAACTCCTCCACATGAGGCAAGACCTCTCTCCCAACCCGCAGGGTACAGTCCACCCGTTTCTGACTGAGAACCATGGCCGCGGGTTTGGAGGTGCTGAGTCTTATCCCAGAAGCTTTACACTCAGCTGCAAACCGCTCCAGTAAACGCTGAAGGTCACAGCCTGATGAGGCCTTAAGGACCACATCGTCTGCAAATAGCAGAGACGAGATCCTAAGGTCACCAAGCTGGACTCCCTCAAAACCTTGACTGCGCCTGGAAAATATGTCCATGAAGATTATGAACAGAATCAACAAAGGGCNCGAGATCCTAAGGTCGCCAAGCTGGACTCCCTCAACGCCTTGACTGTGCCTAGAAATTCTTTCCATGAAGATTATGAACAGAATCGGTGACAAAGGACAGCCTTGGCGGAAGCCAACGTTGACCGGAAACATGCTCGACTTACTGCTGGCAATGCGAACCAGGCTCCTGCTTCGATTGTACCAGGACCGAATGGCTCGTAGTAGCGGGCCACCAATCCCGTACTCCCGGAGCACCCCCCACAGGACACCACGAGGAACACGGTCGAATGCCTTTTCCAAGTCCACAAAGCACATGTAGACTGGTTGGGCAAACTCCCACATACCCTCGAGTACCCTTGCAAGGGTGTAGAGCTGGTCCAGTGTTCAGCGACCGGGACGAAAACCCCATTGCAGCTCCTGTAACCGAGGTTCGACTAACGGTCGTACCCCTCTCTTCAGCACCCTGTAGTAGACTTTCCCAGGGAGGCTGAGGAGTGTGATCCCCCTATAGTTGGAACACACCCTCGGGTCACCCTTTTTAAAAATGGGGACCACCACCCCGGTCAGCCAGTCCAGAGGTACTGTTCCCGACTTCCATGCAATGTTGTAGAGGCATGTCAACCAACACAGTCCTCCAACATCCAGAGCCTTGAGGAATTCCGAGCGGAACCCGTCTACCCCTGGAGCCTTGCCACTGGGGAGTGATTTAACTACCCCAATTACCTCAGCCACGGTGATAGAACTGTCCACGTACATATCCTCAGACTCTGTTTCCTCTACGGAAGGCATGTCAGTGGGATTGAGAAGGGCCTCGAAGTATTCCTTCCACCGACCAACTATATCCACAGTCGAGTTCAGCAAGCCCCCGTCCGCACTGTAAACGGGGTGAACTGGGGGCTGCTTCCCCTTTCTGAGGTGTCGGACGGTTTGCCAGAACCTCTTCGAGGCCGACCGAAAGTCATTTTTCATAGCCTCACCGAATTCCTCCCACACCCGAGTTTTTGCCTCGATCACCGCTGGAGCCGTGTGCCGCTTGGTATCGTACCTGTCAGCTGCTTCGGGAGTCCCGCAAGCCATCCATGCTTGATAGGATGGCTTGACAGCAGCCCTAACCCCCGGTGTCCACCATCGGGTTCGGGGCTTGCCACCACGACTGGCACCGACCACCTTGCGGCTGCAACTACAACTGGCTGCCTCAGCAATGGAGGCACGGAATACGGCCCATTCGGACTCAATATCCCGGTCCTCCCTCGAGATGCAGGCGAAGCTCTGCCGGAGATGAGAGTTGGAGATGTTCGGAGATGTTCGAACATGGTGTTTGTTATGGACAAACTGTAATTTGTAAGTCTAGAAACAAAACACCGCACGGGTTCAGGTCAGGGAGGCCGTTCCTCCCAACCACATTCCCTTCCAAGTCACACTGTCATTGCCCACATGGGCGTTGAAGTCTCCCAGCAAAACTATGGAGTCACCAACTGGGGTGCTCTCCAGAACCCCTCTGATAGACTCCAAGAAGGCTGTGTACTCTGAACTGCCGTTCGGCGCGTACGCACAAACCAGTCAGGACCCTTTCCCCAGCCCTAAGACGTAGGGAAATAACCCTCTCGTTTACTGGGGATGACTCCAGCACAGAGGCACCAAGCCGGGGGGCTATTAATAAGCCCACACCAGCTCACCGCCTCTCCCCTGCAGCAACTCCAGAGAAGAACAAGGTCCAGCCCCCTCAAGAAATTTGGTCCCAGAGCCAAAACTGTGGGTTGAGGTGAGTCCGACTATATCTAGTAGGAATCTCTCCGCCTCTTCCACAAGCTCGCGCTCCTTCCCCACCAGAGAAGTGACATTCCATGTCCCAATAACCAGATTTAGCCGCCAAAGACCAGGTCGCCCGGACACCCGCCCTCGACCACTGCCTAAATCACAATGCACCGGACCCTTATGCTTTCCCCTGCAGGTGGTGGGTCTGCGGGGGGGAGTTCCCATGTGGCTTTTTTGGGCTAGGCTCGGCCAGGCCCCACAGGTGAAGGCCTGGCCACCAGGCGCTTGCCTGCGAGCCCCTCCCCCAATGAGGGTGAGGCCCCGGTATCCCACGTTCGGGCGAGGTGCGGTCACGCCTTTTGTTTTTCTTCATAGGGTTAATCCGAATCACTCTTAGTCTGGCCCGTCACCTAGAACCTGTTTGCCTTTGGAGACCGTACCAGGGGCATAAAGCCCCGCACAACATAGCTCCTAGGATCACTCGGGCACTCAAACCCCTCCACCACGATAAGGTGGTGATTCCTGGAGGGGAACTATTAACCAAATAAATAAAAAAACAAATACAATTGAATACCACACACAAAATAGAAAGCTGTTCTTCAGTGTTTAAATCCTGTAAATATAAACTAGAGCTTGCAATATACACACTTTTAAAGCCTGACCTTTCTGTTTTTACTTGATGCAAAGTCATCGATGACATGATGGTTATTACTGATGACTCGGGGTGCAAAGATTAGATTTTACAACCATTTAATTCGTATCACGTTTCGTGGTTGCCGATTCGATTTAAGGACATTGGTTCATTTAGAACGATACAATCCGAAACGATTTAGTATTTTAAATGGATTCAGTAACTTTTTAGCCAAAAGTTCAAGCAGTCCGACCGTGAAATAAATAGCTGCTTACTGGACAGTGGCCAGAGTACGCAGAACTTCAGCTTTAGCTACAAATTTGGGCAGAATGAGTGCAATTCCAAGCGCAGGCCACACATTTAAACAGACTTGTGATAGCTCAATTGCATGAATAAAACGCAATATCTCGAGCAGAGAAAGTGTTTGCTGGAACAAAGACAGAGTGACCCAGAAATTCCAATGCAGCCTCAAGGGCCTCAGTCTGTCCTGCCGGCTCCACTTCTGACAGACTTTGGATTTTGGATAAGTCTCCAAACTCATCTGCCACATGTTCCAGTGTGCTATAATCGATCTTCAAGTGCTGATGTTGTAGCATCAACAACAACACTGAAAAGTTCCACCCTCAGCTTTTTCCTTAGCATATCACTAAAAGCAGGGGTCTCAAACTCGTGCCATGGAGAGCCGAGACACTGCAGGTTTTCTCTTCTACCAGTTTCTCCAGCAGATCTATGAAATATCTCACATTAGTTTCTCATAAAAGAAATAAAATATAGCTAATATTTAGATGCCGTTAACTTAATGGAATCATTAAGTTCAATATTTTTAAACTATGCTTTAGGAATTTCAGCAGTTAAGTTTTAACATAATTTGCAAAGTTACTTGAGTTGAGGTGGAGTTGTGTGTGCACAATTCAAGGCAGAATCTATGAATCACAAATTGCATGCATGTGTGCATCTTTTTTAGGTCTGAATGTTGGATAAATAGCTGACATAGAGGCGACTGAGGAGAGAACACTCTTAGTGCACGTAAAACTGATCTGCTAAGCCAAACTTAGCAGATACAGTATAACAAAAATGACATTAACATGACAATGATATGACATTTTTTGTGATTATCATTTCGTTTGGGAAAGACAAAATGAATGCCTGCAAGCTCAATTATGGATAAATAGTCTTCACATTGATGCAATTATTTAAAATACCTTTCTAGAACTAATAACAGGCAATAAAATATATTTGATGACACACACTAAAACATGTACAACACAAACAAGTATTTAAATAGTGAATAAAGCAAAACACATTCTGGACAATGTTCCCCATAAATTATCCAGGCCTCTGAGTATACACACAAACAACCTGAGCATCCCATACGACTTCTGTGACCAGATGTGCGTTCACTTGGAGATGAATTAAGCATCCGTTTATCCATCACAGCTGTCCAAAACCTGAGAACTTGACATAGTCCAATTTCCAGTCTGTTGAATTTTGTGTTCAAAAGGACGGCAGTCCATCCATCCATCCATCCATCCATTTTCCACCGCTTATCCGGGTCCGGGTCGCGGGGGCAGCAGCTTCAGTAGGGAAGTCCAGACTTCCCGGTCCCCAGCGATCTCTTCCAGCTCCATCGGGAGGACACCAAGGCGTTCCCAGGCCAGCTGTGAGACATAGTCCCTCCAGCGTGTCCTAGGTCTTCCCGGGGGCCTTCTCCCGACTGGGCATGCCCGAAACACCTCACCAGGGAGGCGCCCGGGAGGCATCCGGACTAGATGCCCGAGCCACCTCAACTGGCTCCTCTCGATGTGAAGGAGCAGCGGCTCTACTCTGAGCTCCTCCCGGATGGCCGAGCTCCTCACCCTATCTCTTAGGGTGAGTCCAGCCACCCTACGAAGGAAACTCATTTCCGCCGCTTGTATCCGCGATCTCATTCTTTCGGTCATGACCCATAACTCATGACCATAGGTGAGGGTGGGAACGTAGATCGATCGGTAAACAGAGAGCTTTGCCTTCCGGCTCAGCTCTCTCTTCACCACGACGGTCCGGTACAGCGACCGCATTACTGCAGATGCTGCACCGATCCGTCTGTCGATCTCACGCTCCAACCTTCCCTCACTCGTGAACAAGAACCCGAGATACTTGAACTCCTCCACCTGAGGCAAGACCTCACTCCCAACCCGGAGGGTACAGTCCACCCGTTTCCGACTGAGAACCATGGCCTCGGATTTGGAGGTGCTGAGTCTCATCCCAGAAGCTTCACACTCAGCTGCAAACCGCTCCAGTAAACGCTGAAGGTCACAGCCTGATGAGGCCATAAGGACCACATCGTCTGCAAATAGCAGAGACGAGATCCTAAGGTCACCAAGCTGGACTCCCTCAACACCTTGACTGCGCCTAGAAATTCTGTCCATGAAGATTATGAACAGAATCGGTGACAAAGGGCAGCCTTGGCGGAGGCCAACGTTCACCGGAAACAAGCTCGACTTACTGCTGGCAATGCGAACCAGGCTCCTGCTTCGATTGTACAAGGACCGAATGGCACGTAGAAGCGGACCATCAATCCCGTACTCCCGGAGCACCCCCCACAGGACACCACGAGGGACACGGTCGAATGCCTTTTCCAGGTCCACAAAGCACATGTAGACTGGTTGGGCAAACTCCCACATACCCTCGAGTACCCTTGCAAGGGTGTAGAGCTGGTCCAGTGTTCCGCGACCGGGACGAAAACCACATTGCAGCTCCTCTAACCGAGGTTCGACTAACGGTCGTACCCTTCTCTCCAGCACCCTGGAGTAGACTTTCCCAGGAAGGCTGAGGAGTGTGATCCCCCTATAGTTGGAACACACCCTCCGGTCACCCTTTTTAAAAATGGGGACCACCACCCCGGTCTGCCAGTCCAGAGGTACTGTTCCTGACTTCCATGCAATGTTGTAGAGGCGTGTCAACCAACACAGTCCTCCAACATCCAGTTGGATGGAGATGTTGATGTTGGAGGACGGCAGTATTTCACAATATAGCTTTCTTTATTTTCAACTTCAGACAGAACAAGCTTTGAATCTCATCCAACAATCTGAATCTTGTTTACAATTTAATATCTCATTGAGTTTATTTTTTACCATTTATTTTGTGTACTTTGATTTGTTGTCTAGTTTGCAGCAGACTGTTCTGGAACTACCTCCAGTTTCTTCCCACATCCCAAAAACATGCATGTTAGGTTAATTGGCGACCCTAAATTGTCCATTAGAGTGTAAATAGTTGTATGTCTGCCCTGCGAGTGGCTGGCGACCAGTCCAGGGTGTACCCCCAAGTCAGCTGGGATAGGCTCCAGCATATCCGCGACCCTAATGAGGATAAGCGGTATAGAAAACGGATGGGATGGATGTGTTCGAGCCCCAGTGCTGTGTGTCAATAACTATTAATGGAAATGTGTCTCTTTTTAGAGAGCTGCTACTTTTGCCTCGGCTCTCTAAAAAGAGTTGGCTCTTTTGGCTCTCAAGTAGCTGCTCAGATTTTTTGTTGTCTTCAATTAATTATAGTATTTTAACATTGGTTCTGAGCCACAAATCCCTCCACTTTACTGGTGTTACCCTATTTCAATTACCGTGTAGAGGTTTGGTACAAACAATAATGGACACACAAACACAAAAATCCTGTATAAACCTACTCATAACCTGCCCCACAACATCCCCAAAGTATTTTTTAACTACCGGAAAAATTAAAACTTTAAACATCTCTGTGCCCGCATTACATGAAAGCAGGACTGAGCAGGACAATCCAGCAATTCCATCATGCATGAGTCAGTTAAAAAAAACACAATAGTTACACACAAAATTGAGAAAGGAGGACAACACACCGCTAGGGACAAAATTAGGAAAGTGTTTTTATTTGATGAGATATAAATGCGAGCATTCTTAAAATCAGACAGAGAGAAAGTGTCTAAAAGAATCTGTGGACAGTAAACAGACATTGAGTGACAGTCCAGGTCTTCTCTCCTTTAAAGCTGTTTCTCAGCAACCATATGAAAGTTATTTGTAGAACACAAGCAGTTGTTCCTCATCTTGAAGTTCTTGTCACATTGATACTAATTAGTGGTTACCATGGCGATGCCATTTAATGTTTCCAAACTTAAATAATTATCTGTCATCGTGAAACCAATGAACGCCTTATACATGACCATTAGATGTTTGGTTTTACTGGAGGAGGTCAGTGGTATGAAGTTCAGCTCTTTTCTGAGAACCGGCTCATTTGGCTCCCAAACAATTGTTACTTTTTTTTTCACTTTACAAAGGCCTTTAAAAAATAAAATCAGAAAAAAATGGACTGCAAATGGCCCATGGGCCGCACTTTGGAGCATATCTCCATAGCTCTTTGCCGGGGGGCAATCCATGAACTACGAGCAGCCACACCTTCAGTTTCTTTAACAGACCTTATAATTAGCTCGTTTTGTAAATATGTTACGTTATAAAAGCAGTCTTACCTTTGTTTAAACTTTGGGACTCAAACAAATGAAAGCAAGAAATCTACACTATCAAAAACCCAACCCAACTCAGTAGTATAAAGTGGAACAGTCCTTATCATGCTTGTTGGCATGAAGAAGCAGCTTGGATGGGCTGATGAAATTCCTCCTTTCTGAGACTGCCTGCCCTGATTTTGAAGATTCTTTCAAAAGGAACAGATGTCTCCTCTACTTTCACTGTTCCATGCGGCCTATTTAATGACATATTTAAGCAAAGTGTATGTATTTTTGGCCTAAATTAGCATTTGAACAATACAAATTGCTAAATGAATTTAAAAACAAATAAAATTTCAGGCATTCAGAAGACCAACTCAAAGACAAAGGTTTGGATACGTCCAGGTATATATAATGCACCATCATCAGCATTACACAGGTTGTGGTATTTTCCAGGCTAGTATATATCTGTTGGATACTCGTGATAACAAACCTTTGAGTCAATCTACCTCACAAGCTGAGGCGATAAGCATGGCTGGCAACAAAGATGACAACTAGTGTCTGATAATAGATATTCATTCTTATTAGTTATACTTATTAGATGGTAGTGGACCAGCCTTCCTCTCTGCACTCAGCAGCCCAGTGCAGAGAGGCAGGCTGGTCCACTACCATCTACCCAGCGGAAGTAGGCTGTCAGCATGTCAGTAACAAGGCTGCTCCGTGATGTGGGAAAAACCGGGGTGAGGCTCCGAAGGGGAACCAAGGCCCTCGCTGAGGAGGCAGAGATAGGAAGCTTATGGCTGTGGCTGAGGAGGAGGGACATAAGTTGGGGGTCAAAGCAATGAAATGGGTCAGCTGCCGGGGGTGGCAGGGAGACGTCCCCGCCACCGCTTCGCCACCAGGAGCCGTTCCGGGGTTAAAGAGAGCGAAACTCCAATGAGCGGTGGTCCCCGGCTGACGACCCTGCGCGCTGACCCAAGGCGCCGTAGGAGGCGCGTCAGGCATATTTGCCCAGCAGAAATAACACCATATCTGTACGATCAATACCATTAATATAATAATATGGAGAGGAAGTAAATGGATAGGCGAAGGTCTGAAGGTTGATGCAAACCATCTTAATTGTTCTGTCACTTCAGTTTCCATGACTCCATACATTACACAACCTTCCAGCTTTCCAGCTTTCCATCACTCCACAGGTTTTTACACGACCACCTACTGGCATGTAAAGCAGATCCCCAATAACAGCAGGTTGCATGCTGAGGTTGAAACTGTGTGATCTCACTTTGAACAAGACAAGATGCCTTCCTTAGTTTGAGGTTATCTGATGTTTACTGAGTGAGTATTTGTACAAGACATTCAGACAGATGTAGCAATTTCAGGAGGAGAAACTGTCTTTGGCACTCTCTGCACAGCGTGAGTAAGGTTTACCTTCACAGACCATGCTTTTGGATGCACACATTAATCCGCTTGTGTTCGCACTCTGAAATCCCAATTCACAGTACATGCACACAAAATACGACAATTTGATTGTTGGCCGAACTCCACAAAGAACAAAGGATGCTACATGACAATGAGTAAGAACTGTGTGTAGTTGAGTCGATGGTCAAAGGCAGGTTGTGGTTATGGTTATAGTTTAATTTATTTCAAACACGCACAAAGGTTTACACTGAAATGCTCCATGTTACAATTCACAATTCAACATGTGCGAAAAATGAGTAGGAATAAGCTTACAAGAATATCCCACCTCCTTTCTGTTTTACTAATAAATTGTTTCACTAACAAATGCTAATAAATGTGTTCACTTCCTGTATTCGGAATACACTAATTCATTACTGACATCGTTCTTCCATACAATCAAAGCAGTTGTTGTAGTAGTTGTCTGGACCTATACTAGTCTCCAATCGAATCTGTTGTGGCTTGGATAGCTAAAAGGTTTCCACTTCCAGGTGGTCCTGTTCTGCCGTCGTGTTCTACTGTGTATATACATCGGTTCCTAATTCCAGTACTTCATGCTGAGCATGCCCTTGTAACTTGGCATTCGTGTCAAACTGTATTGAATGTAATCCTTCCAACTGTATTGTTGATTCTTTGGTGCTGTATCTACGTTTTCCTTGTTGGCATGGTAAGGTGATCTTTAATATATAACAACAAGCACTCTTGTCTCTACTGGTCCTCCATTTAGCTCGATATTTCTTTTGCCATTGATGCTCAGTACTTTGTGTCGTTCCCTACTTCATCAAGGCTTTGGGTCATGTCAGATGCTCATCCATGTAGACATTTCTCTGTTGGTTCTCCTGATTTGGACTGCCCTGGCTTTTGTCTTGGGTATAATTCGGAGCCCCGCGAGGATCACAATTTTTGTTCATGCATTCTCATCCATCTCACAATTGCATTTTTATTTACTCAGTGATATTTTCCTTTGCTTCTTTCTCTTCCTCAAGAGTGGTGTGCATGACAGCACTATCATCCACTAGTACCTTATAGCATCCTGTAGTACTTTAATAACATTAGTGAAGCTCTATTTTCCTCCATAGGATTGTAACGTCCTTAAAAGCAGCATGCAGGGCAGAATTACCATCGTGTAGTATCTTGATATCATCTCATAGTGCCTTGGTATCCTAGCAGGTCTGTTAAATTTTCTGTCTTTTTGTGCTACAGTTTCTATCTGTAGCGCCTTCATCTCCTCTTTCCATGTGCAATATAACATCCTAAGTTTGTCACCTACAAGTTAACATGGTTCCAAACTCGGATTTACATTCTTAAAGGCACCATCTGTGATCAAATCCTCCTCACCCAACAAGCTGTTTGGCCCTGTTTCTGATTTTGGAACCAAATTTCCTGGACTGGTACCATTGATATTTTTGTTTGGCATTGTTCCTTGGCAAACACTTTGAACTTCAGCAGTTAGGCCAGGGGTGGGCAAACATTTTTGACTGGTGGGCCATATTAAGTTAAAAAAATTTGGCGTGTCTATAACAACAACATACTTGCTCACACTGCAACAAAACAAAAACAACACATCCACAGCAAGTTAACTACTACTACATGGGTAATAAACAACTACCAAGCACTTAACACTTAACATGTAACTTAAAACTGTTATTTCCAAATGGCCCCAAGGCATGCTGAGTAGCCCAGCGGCAGGAAAACTATGGACTATGAACAATTAGTATGGTTCCCAGATGTATATTTGTATGCCCACATGGTGCAGTTAAGTAGGTTACTTTGTACATTGTGTGTTATTGTGTGTGCACGTGTTGTGTTGTGGGACTTTTTGTACAAGCTACGTATTGCATCTGACTATTTTGGTGCTAAGGGGATATTTGGGGCCCGCGACACATAAAATATAATCTGACAAAAAAAATTAAATATAACAAAGCAAAAATGAAAACAGCAGCAGTGATTTGAGCAGAATAATGAAAATAACATTGTAATGTTATGAGGAAAAGTAAAATCATATAAGTAGCATAAAGTTAAAAAAATATTAAAGAAAGCTGGGGGTTTTTAAGTCGTAATATTGTGAAGAACAAACAGACCAAATAAAGTTGTAGTTTTTGAAAAATTATGTTTTGTAAAAAGCTGCTAGAATGAAGTGAAACATTATGACAGTTAAGACATAATTACGAAAAGAAAATTGATGAGGAAAGAAAAAAAGTTTGAAAATTAGAAAAAAGCTACAGCAGAAATGAAAAAACAGTCTTTAAGAATAAAGTTTAAAAAATGGATGAAAAAAGTCGAATTCTAATGATGAAGAAGTCAGTTTTACAAGAATAAATCAAAACACATAAATAAAACTCGTAAATGATATGAGAAAATATAATGTACATTTTGTAGCATGCTGTTTAAATATTACAGATAAAATATATTCTTCTTGAGTTATAATTTATACGAGAAACAAACAAAACAAAATCAAGTTTGGGGAAAATGCTATATTAATATGGGAATAAAGTCAATGTATTATGGTAATCAAGTCATATCATGAAAAGAACATTTACAATTGTTTTTTTTTTTCAATTTATTTGAACATAAACACAAATTTAACAAACAAAACATAACTTAAAAATAAAAATAAAATATATGTTTGGCATGTTGAAAATAGAGTAACTTATCTAGCACCACCCCTCCAACCTGCATGATGAATAATTAACACAATATTTAATAGTAATCACAACATAGATTGTTATTAATCACAACATTATTTAGAAGAGAGCTGAAATGTATGGAAAAAAGCAAAATGGGGAAAAAAGCTAAGTTTATACTAATAGGCTTTTCTACCTATATCACAAAGACGAGATGCATTTAAAAAAAAACATATATTCTTAGCACATTTACACAATATCAAAGTGGCCCTTGTATTCTTGCATGTATCTGTATGTGGCCCTCGGAGGAAAAAGTTTGGACCTCTCTAGTCAAATAGTATTACAACCAAACACTTACCATGCAAAGTATGCCTGCTTGACAGCCGTTTAAAAAAAAAAATCCTCAGATTAAGGTTTTTAACATTTTTTTTAAGCTGGTTTTAAATGATTTAATGGAATGTATTTGTTTTTTAAAGTGCATGTAGTCATACTAAAACATGAAGTGCAGCTGGCCTTTCTTCATTGCTTTGTCAGTAAAGACCTGACACACAGAACAATGCTCAAAGGAGTACCCATGGGTGAGGAATTTCTTCGTGTTGCATGATAGTTGCTTTGTGTTGCATCGTTGATGCACTCAAATATGGTCATAGTGGTATGCATAACATAAATAATGGGCCCACAGTGTATGAAGTATGATGACATAAAGCTCACACATCAGCAATGGTGAGACACTAAAAAGAATTGAAAAAAAGCTTAAAAAAAGCAGATTTCACACTTACTGTAATGTTGACCATTATAACTTTAAGTTGCATTAATTCCTTCTTTTCTCGCTGGGGCGGTAAACTGGAGCCGATCCCAGCTAATCTTGGGTGAGAGGCGGGTACACCCTGGACTGGTTGCCAGTCAGTCAATCACAAACCATTTACACCGACTGCAAGCATGCAGAAACAGTCAGGTCAGGCAGAGCCTTGCTTGTTATTATTACTATTATTATTTTTTGCATTTTATTTATTTTATATATTATTATTAATAAGTCCAACTGTATTATTTATGTGTTTTTATCACGTAACATTGATGTTAGCATTCTATTGGCTTGGAAGACAGGAAACCGAAGTCACATCCAGCGCCCGTCTATGAAGTCATTAGCAGTTGGCAGTACATGTCGGTACAAAGAGTAATGTGCTCTATGGCCATGTAAACATGAAACCTACCATCAGGCTAGTGGTTCTGTGTAAGATCTGTATTTGCTCACACTTTCCACAAATCCTCCGCGGCGGCTGGGCAGAGGGTCAAACATATATTTGTGTATGTATATATATCGAATTATTAGGCAAGTTGTATTTTTGAGGATTTATCTTATCATTGAACGACCATGTTCTCTATGAACCCAAAAAACTCATTAATATAAAAGCTGAATATTTTTGGAAGTAGTTTTTAGTTTGTTTTTAGTTTTAGCTATTTTAGGAGGATATTCGTGTGCGCAGGTGACAATTACTGTGCATAATTATTAGGCAACAAAAAACAAATATACACCCATTTCAATGATTTATTTTCACCAGTGAAACCAATATAACATCTCAACATTCACAATTATACATTTCTGACATTCAAAAACAAACCAGTTTTGCAAGGACAGTCAAAAGCCTGCCATCCATGGATTCTGTCAGTGTTTTGATCTGCTCACCATCAACATTGCGTGCAGCAGCAACCACAGCCTCCCAGACGCTGTTCAGAGAGGTGTACTGTTTTCCCTCCTTGTAGATCTCACATTTGATGATGGAGCACAGGTTTTCTATGGGGTTCAGATCAGGTGAACAAGGAGGCCAGGTCATTAGTTGTTCTTCTTTTAGACCCTTTCTTGCCTGTCACGCTGTAGAGTACTTGGACGCGTGTGATGGAGCATGTCCTGCATGAAAATCATTTTTTTCTTCAAGGATGCAGACTTCTTGCCGTACCGCTGCTTGAAGAAGGTGACTTCCAGAAACTGGCAGTAGGACTGGGAGTTGAGCTTGACTCCATCCTCAACCCGAAAAGGCCCCACAAGCCCATCTTTGATGATACCAGCCCAAACCAGTACTCCACCTCCACCTTGCTGGCGTCTGAGTCGGACTGGAGCTCTCTGCCCTTTACCGATCCCGCCACGAGCCCATTCATCAGGCCCATCAAGACTCACTCTCATTCCATCAGTCCAAAAAACCTTGGAAAAATCTGTCTTCAGATATTTCTTGGCCCGGTCTTTTTCAGACGTTTCAGCTTGAGTGTCTTCTTCTGTGGTGGTGGTTTTCCAGCCTTTCTTACCTCGGCCATGTTTCTGAGTATTGCACACCTTGTGCTTTTGGGCACTCCAGTGATGTTGCAGCTCTGAAATATGGCAAAACTGGTGGCATGTTGGCATCTTGGCAGCTGCACGCTTTACTTTTCTCAGTTCCTGGGCAGTTATTTTGCACCTTGGTTTTTCCACACGCTTCTTGCGACCCTGTTGACTATTTTGAATGAAACGCTTGATTGTTCGATGATCACGCTTCAGAAGCTTGGCAATTTTAAGAGGGCTGCATCCCTCTGGAAGACATCTCACTATTTTTGACTTTTCGGAGCCTGTCAAGTCCTTCTTTTGACCCGTTTTGCCAAAGGAAAGAAAGTTGCCTAATAATTATGCACACCTGATATAAGGTGTTGATGTCATTAGACCACACCCCTTCCCATTACAGAGATGCACATCACCTAATATGCTTAATTGGGCTGTTAACCAAAGACCTGTCCCTGGCCGGTGAATCTAGAAAACGGGTCAGAGATTCATAAACCTGGCTGCCATCAATCTCAAGTTACTCTCCTCACTCCTCACTCCTCAGATCCCGTTTCCACATTCAAGATCAAGCCTTTCCTTTCCAGCCATCACAACCCTTCTCTGACTTTTCCTCCTCCACGCCCGGTCAGTGCTTAGCAAGTCTACATGGTGAGGTCCATTTTCTCCGGAGGGCACGGCAAGGGTGTTCAGTATGCGTACAGTATGTAGTTGGCTGGGAGGGTTATGGGCTTGAGGAACGCCTCTGTGTCGCCCGCTCCTGGATTCGTCACTTATAAGCGACTTCCATTCATCACATCCAGGTAAACTCGGTGAGCCACCAATGAACATCCTATGATGATCCTGTTTTTGCTCTGTGCTGCCATTATTGTCTTGGTGTTTGCACAGAGCCATGTTTGGTAGTTCCTGGCCAGGGCCACACACTGCTGCTGTTGCACACTTGATTGGCATTGGCAATTAGGGCTTCTTATACCCACGCTGGACTGCAGTCTTCTTTCATCAGTGCTACTGCAGGCCTTTGTCTTGCCTTGTTATCCTTGCTCATAGTCTTTTTGCTCCTTATTTATTTATTTTTGTATGTGTGGGTTTGTTTCTTTTTGTTATGTAATTTGTTTACTTTTTCTTTGCTTGATCACAGTAGTTTTTGTCATTTAGGAGCCAAATACCCGCTTTGTAATATTCAGAGGTTTCTCTATATATTGCATGTCTGTGGTGTGCAATTTTAATTGAAGATAGAAAATGTTCAATGTTTTCCTCATCCATTTGAATATCGTAAGTTGGGTAAATGTGAAACTGCCTGTGGCTCAAATTCTCCCAAAGGATGCAATTATTTTTGGCAGAAGATGGGAGTCAGAGTCATATGTTGTTATTAAAAGCGCCGGTTATCACAGGACCTGCACAATGGACAGACATAGAGCTGATGGGGTACTGCTTGACTGATGCAGTCCACGTAGATGAAATAGTGTTTGTCCCGATCCTGATTTATTTTACTTTTTGGCGTGTTTTTCAGATTTAAATGTTTCAGATCATTAACACAATTAAATATTTGTCAGTGACAATACAACCTACAAGGTCTTGTGTGAAAAAGTGATTGCCACCTAAACCTAATAACTGTTTGGGCCACCCTAGCAATAATTATATTGCAGTAATTATAATTATTATTATTAACTTATGTTTGAATTTGTTTGGCCGCATGGTGGCTGAGTGGTTAGCACATTGGCCACACAGTCAGGAGATCTGGAAGATCTGGGTTCAAATCTCCGTTGGGCATCTCTGTGTGGAGTTTGCATGTTC
>QODF01000050.1:932522-947081 GCA_024372805.1 Oostethus manadensis | reverse complement strand
ACATATATATATATATATATATATATATATCTCAATCAATCACAAAAAACATTACATGACAATACCTGTCACGGCATGACACATGACAGGACACATGTGTGTGTGTGTTGTGTCACTCAGGGTTGACAACAACCCAAAAAGAACACGACGCCAATCAATGACAGTGTGTTTGATCACCCCCTTGTCAACCCAATTGGTGTTCGACTTCTCTTGCATCTTCCTCTACATGCTTTGCCTAGCTATTGATGGACGCAGCTAACAAGCTAGATAGCTAGAATGATTCGTGTAGCTTCTCGTCTTCAAACTCCAAATATGACATTTTCACCACCGTTACAGTTTAAAAAAACTAAAAACAAACAAAAAAAAAAAACAACCAAGCAATGCCTTTAGTTTGAAACTTGTTTTTCTTCCATTATAACGTGGATCCATCGCATCCATTGGGTGCGATCAAACTTTTTCAACTAATTTTGTCTTGTCCTCCAAGCACTTTTTGTGTGTTGTTGTTTATTGAACATTACATTATTGCCAAGGCCCCTTGCACTTGACTAATGATGGCCCTGGCCAACAACACTGATCATAAATAAACTGAAAAATGTACAGCTAATCCATGTGATTAGTGTTGGCATCGGCCAATCTCACTCATAGATGATCGGTATCCCGGTAGCAACCCTGACCAGAGCATGCGTAATATATACTGTATATGGGTATACGCACGCAACATGGAGCCAGCATGCCCTTCAACCGTGCACATGGATACACACAAAGATGGCAAAAAAGTGCAATAAAGGCAGAGATTGGGAAGATGAAGTGTTTGTTGCTTTCAGACCATAAATGATTCTATCAGTGCAGAGCTAAGATATATTAAAGATCATTGGCAAAGAGCAGAACAAATTCATATTGCATGGTTGATGTTAGGGAGAATTTCTAAACTTAAGCATAAATAGAAAAGAAACATCCTGCTTCTACGTGCGGTCAGTCCCACAATCTGACTTTGGATAAAACCCTAAAAAAAGATCCTACCTGAAAATATAATCCCATTCCAAAACAAAAACAGATTTTCAGTTGCACTCCTATTGTAAATTAGATATGGAAATAAAAAATATCTGCTGGTGAATTTTGCCAGGTTACAACTATTCAACAAAAATGAAAGGAAAGGTGAAAGCTGTGGTGAGACCAGCCATGTTGTTTGGTTTACAGACAGTGCTGCTGAGGAAAAGACAGGCGGCAGAGCTGGAGGTAGCAGAGATGAAGATGCTGAGGTTCTCCTTGGGTGTGACCAAGATGGACAGGATCAGGAATGAGCACATCAGAGGGACAGCACATGTTAGAGGTTTTGGAGATAAGGTCAGAGAGGCCAGATTGAGTTGGTTGGGACATGTCCAGAGGAGAGATAGTGAATATGTTGGTAGAAAGATGCTGAGTTTTGAAGTGCCAGGCAGGAGGCCTAGAGGAAGACCAAAGAGGAGGTTTATGGATGTAGTGAAAGAGGACATGAAGGTAGTTGGCGTGAGAGAAGACAGAGTTAGATATAGGCAATTGATTTGCTGTGGCGACCCCTTTATGGATGAGCCAAAAGCAAAAGAAGACTGGTTGTATTCAACTTTTATTTCTTTTGTGCATGGTGGCAACTGTCATTTGACTTTTTAACTATTTGGAGTCTCTATAGCGGCAAAAATAATATTGCCAAGTACAGTGCCTCCCAAACTTTTTTTGCAGCACCTCCCTTTTGGAGATACAACTATTTCCTGCCCCACTTTGAATGCGCATGGGTACACATGGAAACTTATGAGTGTTGTTGGGACACTCACGCTAAGTTAGTAGAGAATTTGAACACACCCAAAGTGGCAAAGTCATCATGACACAAGCCGCTAAGGTAAATGTGACAAAAGAAAACGTTTATTTGTAACGAGAAAACACGTAGCTCATTCCATAAACAAGGCGCCTCGTTATTAAAGCCGCGGCTTGTAGTCCGAAAAATACAGTAATATTTAAATGTGTTCATGGTATCCCCACAAAACCACTATCAAGTACAATATTATAGACGTAGTATGTAAATTAATTATAAGTACAATAAATCATACATGGCATAAAATAAAATGATAATAAATTTAAAACATGTATATAAAACAAGCTCATCCCTACTCATTTGACCACCTGCTGTGTGACTAGTATAAGCAAAACCATCAGTTCAGTGTAACAATGATGCCTGAGGTCTGAAATGCTAATGCTCCTTTGGAGGACAACCAGGGGATTATTCTCCATGGCAACTGAGCCCCATGGAGCCAAAGGTGTAGTTTCACACGTTTGCCAGGAGCCCCAAAGACGGTTCATATACAGGCATTCTCCCAGATTACAGCATATAAAAAGCCATAATTTTGTGAGAATCAGTGATGCAATGTGAGAAACAAATAACAATTTCAGTATCATGATTTTTTTTCACTAAGTCATAATATTGTGAAAAACAAAAGAAACAAACAAAGTTGAAACCCCGTATAACTGAAACCCTTTTTCACCAATATCACAAAGCTGAGATGCATTTTATATTTTAACTTATTTGCATATCTACATTTGCTTTACAAAACATTAAAGTGGCCTTTGAATACTTCTGTTGAATATTTTAAATGTATTTGGCACTCATTGGAAACACTCATTGGTTTCGACAACCCTGGTTTTGTGGTTGACTTGCCTCACTTGCAAGCAGGCAGCCTTGGTTCTGTTGAGTGGCAGTGTGTGCCGTCTTAATGGTTGTGCTTCTCCATTGCCTCACTCACACTGCAGGCAAATCCTTGCACCTTGGAACAGACGTGGCAAGTTGTCTGCAAACTTCCAGAACAAAATTATTGCCATCTTTCATCTTAATCTTCTACATGGAATAATTTGGGAGAGAAAATATTGACTCCCATTACATACAATCCTTGAAATTTGACACAAACACGTCAAGGAGCGCATGCTAATATCGTGCGGATCAATACTGAATAGTCGACATGTCTGATACCAGCGCTTCTTGCTCTAAGGTCGATTCTGAAATCACAGTAGTGTTACTTTCAAAACTTTGAGTATCTGATGTTCTCCTTTGTTTTTCTGATGTTGTATATAGCTTGGCTATATTGTAAATCACCCCACTACATCAACATGCTTCACGGTTTAATTCTTCTTCTTTTCTTTTCGGCTTATCCCTTCAGGGGTCACCACAGCGAGTCGATTGCCTCCATCTAACCTTGTCTTCTGTATCCTCTTCTATCTCACCAACTGCCTTCATGTCCTCTTTCACTACTTCCATAAACCTCCTCTTGGTAATGGTAATGGTTTTATTTGATTTGAACATGCATGTAAATGACATTGGAATGCATCTGTTAATATAATGGACAGTTCCACATGTCCAAAAGGAGTAGGAAGAAGCAAAGCTTATTAAATCCTACCCTTGTAGGCTCTCCCATATTTCAATACGTTTCTACACTTCCTGCACTTACTAAGTTTGTATGCATAAGTAAGGTCATGTGACCGTGTGTTACATAGTTTTCAATGTCCTTATCATCGCAAATAACTTATATTGCAGTCCTGATGGATGATACTCATAATAAATAATAATATTACTGAGTGGTATATAAACAATTATTACAAATATTTCTTGTAGTACACACAATGTTGTCACTAGGATGGAAAGTTCCTAGTACAAGTATAAGGTGATAGTAACAAACATAACAGTCAACAGACAGAAAATGTACTCTCCAAGGAATGTAGTAATATGACCTTGGATGTACACAATATTTTACCACTGTGTGTAATGTTTCTTGACATCACTCATTAAAGAGCATTGTTTTACTTCTTTACTTAATCCGCACCATACAGTAGTTTGATTCCACATACCAAAACACTAAAAGTTTTTAGTGTTGTTCTTGCATATACACTCCCAAACAAAATCGTAACACCAGTTGAAAAATTGCTAGACTTTACCTTTTGCACATTTGGATCTTAATGAGGTTTTAAGTATAGCTACAGTATGCAAAATCAGGAAGGGTGTGTGTGACAAAAAGCACTTTGAAAAAGTCATTTATTGAAAACAACGATTAAACTGAAATAGCCTGTTTATCAGCTGTTAAAAAATGTATATCAGCTGTTAAAAAATGTAAGACCATCGCTCCAAAAATGACAAAAAACTCTCAAAAACCATAACAAAAAAATCTCAGTAGGCCTCAGTAATGAGTAGCTCCACCGTTCTTGTTAATCACTTCAAAAATTGTTTTGGGCATGCTTGATGCACGTAACCAGCCGTCGTTTACACTTTGCCATGGAGCATCCAACATGGGACATTGAAAGGTGGAAGAAAGTTTTATTCTCACATGAGAAAAAAGTAATCCTGACAGACCAGATGGCTTTCAACGTTATGCCAAGGAGATCTCACCTAAGATGTTTTCTAACCGAGACAGTGGGGGGGGGTCCATCATGATCTGGGGTGCTTTTTCATTCAGTGGAACACTGGAGCTTCAGGTTGTTGAGGGTCGTCAGACAGCAGCTGGTTACGTGCAGATGTTGCAGCGGGCATCCCTCATGACTGAGGGCCCTTGTCTGTGTGGTAACTGCTGGGTTTTTCAACAGGACAACGCTGCAGTTCACAATGCTATCTTGACGAAGGACTTCAGAGAGATTATCATCACTCTTTTGGATCATCCTTCATGTTTACCTAATTTAAATCCCATGGAGAACATTTGGGGATGGATGGCAAGGGAAGTTTATAAAAATGGCTATCAAGTTCCAGACAATTGATGCCCTTGTGATTGGAATTTTTAGTTTCTGACACTCATAGGAAAGGAGATTACATGTTCCTATGGTTAATGGATCTCCAGCCAAGGTGCACTTACAGGTCAACACAAAAGGCAAGGAGAGGGTCAGACAAACCCCCATAAAGCAAGCCCAAGTCATCATGCCATGCAGAACTTCACCCCAATAGAAAAGCGAGATAAAAGAGGACAAACATAAACCATTTGGGTTCTTCCTTGATTGGACTGCTATGGCATCATATGAGAGACTAGAACCCACGATCTTGCTTGCACTACTCTATCTTCTCCTTGTAAATTCTCTTAGATAATAAAACGATTACAGTTCAATAAGAAATTATGAGTGTCATTTCTCTCTTTATAACGACTCAAAAATTTCCAATAATTTATGGCGACGCCCAATGTGATTCTAAACAGGAGGAAAAATTGAATTTTCAGGAACTTTTGGAGTCGACCTCTCACTTGGCTGCCCATCAACATAAGTGTAGAAAGAGACCTGTTAGATACAAACGTCTTTTTTTGACTATTCCAAATTTATAAGTGAATTGTTCTACTCCAAAGGTCGTCTCGGGTTGTTGATATGTAAAGGAGAGAATAGACATAGTCGCTTATTTTAGAAATAGATTGTCAGTTTAAAGTCCCTTGTATTAAAAATTAATACATAAAATTGTCGGTTTGAAGTCCCTTGTATTAAAAATTCATATATGAAATAAGGGCTACAGGTCCTTTTACCGGTGATAAAAGTAGGTTTAAAATCCCAGCAGACTAAAATCTGTGAAATTGAGGCCTGTGGTCTGAAATTAAGTATGAATGAGAAGAAAATGGGTGAATGTAAGTGGAAAGATGAGGTTATAAAAATCGATCGATGTAAAACTGATGAACATGCCAAATCATGGAGGAGTCAATTGGAGCTAGTTTGGTCATATTTCAAAAACAATGTTGGTGGGGGTCGATACAGAAAAAGATGAGATAATAAAATTATATAAAAGGTTAACAAACCTCCAGGCCTGTAAAATATTACCAAAAAATTATGAAAAACTTGATTTGTATCAATCTGTGATAGAATCTAGGCAGGGGATTATAAACCAACAGGATGAAATCTGGAAACAGCCAGAGACAGCCACAACTGGGGCCTTGCAAAAGGAGGGTTGAAGAGGAGACAGGAGAAACTTCAGAAAGTGCAGGTAATAAATTGGCCAGCTCAGCAAATGTTACAACAGTAGCCAACGAAAGAAAAGAAGGACATCACAAGACAAAAGACCATCCAACGCCTTATGAGGTCCCAGTAAATGAGCTTGCAGTAGGGGCTCCTATTGCAAATATTATACAAGGTACCATCATGTATGAAGTAGAGGGAGCGCCTATAGGGGGTGGAACCAATCATGGACTTTCATGGATGTTTAACTTCCTATGGCATTGCACTTCTCTGAAGCCTGCCTCCAACTCTTAAATGCCTATCCTTCAACACGGGATACAACCTGTAGATGGAACTCCGCTTGCTCGCATTGCTATTGCGTGATAGAGCTTCAATTTCCAATTGGAACCTTTGCTGCTGACAGTACCAAATGATGGTGAGGACCTCTGCAGACAGCTCGAGATGAGGTATAGTTATGACCTTTAATGGAGTTACTCTGGCCTTGCCCAGAAGAAAAACAACATGGATTAGGTTCTCATTATTTACCATATGCATGTATGTAACAGTCCTATAGCCTAATTCACTGGCATTTGAAAAATTGTCCAATTTTGCATGTTTTATAGCTCCAAAGGATTTATAAACAGGTTTTATACACCGGTCCACACTAAATGTTGCCAACAAATCAAATTCCTCCATCATCTTTTACAGTGATTTAAAATGTCTCGTGTTGAAGGGTCATCCCACTTACAGCCTCTTTGACAAAGTTCCTGCTGCATTGTTTTTGCTTGCAATGTCACAGGCGCCAGGAATCTCAGTGGATGATGAATGGAACTATTCACTGACAGCATTCCTCCCCTAGTCAAGGCCTGCCCTTTCAGCTCCATCTTAAACTTGAAGCCTTCAGTTTCCACACACCACTGTAACCCCAGAGCTCTCTTCATTGGGAGCTTATCAATATCCAAATCCAACGTCTTCAAATCCTTAGCTCATTGCTCTTCTGAAATGGGTTGCAAAACAACCCGACTGTTGCTTATCCATTTCTCCAAAGTAAAGCCTCCTTTATCACAACATAACGGTTCCGTCCAACAGTTTCTGTGACCTCTAATGGAAAAGCAGTCTGATTGTCTTGTGCAGTTCTCCTTAATACATAGGCTCCACAGCTGGGGGATGAAACCGCTCCAAATATATGCATTGTCATCCTGTTTGGTACTGGCTCATATGTAGTGTCTCCATTTGGCCACCAGATAAAGCAAAGGAAATGTCTGAACATTATTGCGATGCATTACCATCCAATGGACCATTAACCACCCAGCCAAGTGGTTTTAACTCCATACGGACCATTCCTCTTGCTGTTCAGAATCAGAATCAGAATCAGAAAAACTTAATTGCCATTGTAAGTGAACAATTCACAAACTAGGAACTTTCTTTGGCGACTCAGTGAGACATAGAATCCTAAATAAACGTAGAGCATTAAATAAACATAGAACTAACTAACACTAAATAAACATAGAACCCTGAGTAAAAAGTTGAATTCACTGATAAGTAAAGGCATGAGGGTGTTTTTTTAGTGCATGTATTATATGATGCCAATAGTACTGATTGTACAGTGACCATAGTGCAAATGTTATAAAGTGTTCATGAGTTCAACAGCAGCAGGAAAGAAACTGTTCTTGTGGTGAGAGGTTCTGGTCCGAATGGACCGTTACCTTCTACCAGAGGGGAGTGGCTCAAATAGTCCTCGCAGGGTTCCAATAATCTGGGTGCATTAGTACCGACCAACAAGTCGTCATAAATACGGCCACCTTATTAGATCTTCAGATGTTATCATGTCTTCCTTGCTGACAGGCATTTGATTTTGTGTAAAGACTTCTGGCAACAGATAAAATGTGTTGCTCCCTAAACCTGCCACCTCTAGATTACGCAGTGAGAATGTTGGACTAATCTTATCTTGGCCCATTGTTTTAAGCAAGACTTTAGTTTGATTCCCCTATTTCAATAAATTTGTAGACTTCCTGCAGTTATTAAGTTTGAATGCATAAGTAAGGTAATGTGACAGTGTGTTAAATAGTAGTCCTCGTCATGGTAAATAAATAATATTGCCGTCCTGATGGATGATACTCATAATAAATAATTATAATAATTGGGATAATAGTGATGAGTGGTATATAACAATTGTAACAAAACATTGTTGCAGTGCAGACAATGTTCTCACTAGGATGAAAAGTTCCTACTACAAGTATAAGGTGATAGTAACAAACATAGCATTGACAGTCAACAGACAGAAAATTTACTCTTCAAGGAATGAAGTAATATGGCCTTGGATGTACACAATATTTCACGAGTCTTGTTCCTTGTATTTTGTAAACATCAACTGTTTGTTATATTTCATTGTAGAGTATTGTTTTATTTCCTTACTTCATCCCTTCCATAGTTTCATTCCACATACAAAGGTAGTACAAGTTTTTGTTCTTGCATATTTGTGTTTTAAGTTTAGTTTATTCGTAAAACCATATTTCTCCTCTCTTGTTGAGAAAAATTGTATGACATCTTTGGTAACTGCTTCTTGTTTGCTTTATGCATCATTTTAGCACTTTGAAGGTTTACCAGATCAGCAAATTTTAATAATTGGGATTTTTTAAACAGTGGATTTGTATGCTCTCTATACGCCGCGTTATGGATTATCCTAATTGATCTTTTCTGTAGGGTGAGGAGCTCGGCCATCCGGGAGGAGCTCAGAGTAGAGCCGCTGCTCCTTCGCATCGAGAGGAGCCAGTTGAGGTGGCTCGGGCATCTAGTCCGGATGCCTCCCCGGGCGCCTCCCCGGTGAGGTGTTTTGGGCATGCCCAGTCGGGAGAAGGCCCCCGGGAAGACCTAGGACACGCTGGAGGGACTATGTCTCACAGCTGGCCCGGGAACGCCTTGGTGTCCTCCCGATGGAGCTGGAAGAGGTCGCTGGGGACCGGGAAGTCTGGACTTCCCTACTGAAGCTGCTGCCCCTGCGACCCGGACCCAGACCCGGATAAGCGGCGGAAAATGGATGGATGGATCTTTTCTGCAGTACATCAAGCGAGTGAAGTGTACTTTTGTAGTTGTTTCCCATATCTCCACACAATAAGTTAGATATGGTAACACCAGAGAACAATACAGAGTTTGGAGTGATTTTTGATCCAGGACAAATTTTACTTTATTCAGTATTGAAGTATTTCTTGCTACTTTATGTTGTATGTTTTTGATGTGAGGTTTCCAACTCATTCTGTCATCAATTATGACCCCAAAAATTCATGTTCATTCACACTTTCAATTTCATCCCTGTCGAATTTGTATTTTCTCACAAGTATCTCTTCTGCTAATACTTTGTCCTAATGCATTTTTCCTTGAAACTGTTTACATTGTTCTAGCGGATGTACTTCTAAACAGCAAATGAGCTTATCCTATATTGAACTCTCTAGGAACACTCACAGCTGGTACCGTACTGCCTACCACATTTCCCTTGCTCCCAGACTGTACTTTAGGACGACCAGATGTTATACCACTGCTGTACTCTTGTAAGTAACCAAAAAATGGATCTGAAAGAATCCTAACGTGCCGCTCAATAAATGCAACCAAGTCACTAAAACCCGCCCTGTGTCCTGTTCCTTCCATGATATCATGGGCTTTTCTTCTCCAATGTTCCCTAAGCTTATACGGTAGCTTTGCAAGGACTGCTCTCATGTTTACTGGCATGTCCAATTCCTGCACACATTCCAACTCATTCATCACATTGCAACAGCCACGCAGAAACAATTACAAACTCTGAAGAAACTCCCAGATCTGGACCAGGGCCTCACTGAGCTCCTGGACAGTCTGAGGAGCAACCAGGCGGCGCCGGATGGGCCTTAACATAATGTTCCAGAGGTGTTCTATTGGGTTTAATTCAGATGAATGTGGGGGCCAGTAAATGGTATCCATTCCAGGAACTACCTGCATACTCTAGCCACATGAGGTCAGGCATTGTCGTGGACCAGGAGGAATCCAGGTCCCACTGCACCAGCGTAGGTTCTGATTATGGCTCCAAGGATTTTGTACATATACCTAATAGCAGTCAGGGTGCCATTATCTAACCTGTAGAGGTCTGTGTCTCCTTCCAGGTAGATGCCTCCCCAGACCATCGGCGACCCGCCACCAAAACGGTCATGCTGAATAATGTTGCAGGTAGCATAACATTCTCCACAACATCTCCAGACCCTTTCACGTCTGTCGCATGTGCTCAAGTTGAACTTGCTCTCATTGATGAAGAGCACAGGGCGCCAGTGGCGTAGTTGCCAATTATGGTGGTCTATGGCAAATGCCAATCGAGCTCTACGGTGCTGGGCAGTGAGCACAGGGCCCACTACAGGACATCGGGCCCTCAGGCCACCCTCATGGTGCCTGTTTCTGATTGTTTGGTCAGAGACATTCAGACCAATGGCCTGCTTGAGGTCATTTTGTAGGGCTCTGGCGATGCTCATACTGTTCCTCCTTGCACAAAGGAGCAGATACCAATCGTGCTGAGGGTTTAAGGATCTTCTACGACCTTGTCCAACTCTCCTGGAGTAACTATCTGTCTCCTGGAATCTCCTCCATGCTTTTGAGACTGTGCTGGGAGACACAGCAAACCTTCTTGCAACGGTGCGTTTTAATGTATAATCCTGGAGGAGTTGGCATACTTGTGCAACCTTTGTAGCGTCCAGGTACCGCACCATGCTATCAACAGAGATTTTGATCCAAGTCAAATGAAAAACTACAGCAGTAGAAAGTCAGTCAGTAAAAAATCAGCCAAAAGAAATGAGGAGTCAGTGGCCTCAACTTGGAAAACCATTCCTGTTTTGGGGTCTGTGTTACGGTACCTTCTTGGCATGCTGATGACGACCCCGATGATGCAGGGATGCCACTCCAAATTGCAGGTAAGCTTAACCTTTTAAAGAAACGCAAACCAACTCAGCAACAACCAAACTACAAACAATCAACAACACTCCAACCACTAAGGTTGCGCACACCTGAACTTAAATAACGAGAGACTAACAAGAGGCAGGTGCGCGTGATTTCGGGAAGTGAACAAATCAGGAAAGGCAGGAAAAAATATATGAAAACAGGAAATCAACACCAACACAGGCCTAAGAATAAAAAACCAGGGTTCGGCCGGGACGGAGACGCAGAAGAAACCGGCGGGACCCTTCCGGGGAATGGCTGGGATGGAGACCCAAGCGTAGCCAGCGGAACCCCTCCGGGGGTTGGACGGACGGCGCCTTGTAAGGGCTGGGGCCTTGGGTGCGACAGGAGCGGACAGCGTCCTGGGAGGCGTGACCGGAGCGCAGAGCATCATGGAAGACGCGACCGGAGCAGCCAGTGCCCTGGGAGGCGCAACAGGAACCGCCATCGCCCTGGGAGGCGCAAATGGAGCGGCCTGTGGCCTGTGAGACGCGACTGGAGTGGACAGCGCCATGGGAGACGCAACAAAAACAGACAGCGCATGGGAGACGCGACAGCAGCGGCCTGTGCCCGGAGAGGCGTGACAGGAACCGCAAGCGTCGTGGGAGGTGCAACTGGAGTGGACAGCACCATGGGAGACACGACTGAAACGGACCATGGGAGACACGACTGGAACGGACAGTGGCATGGAAGACGCGACTGAAGCGGCCTGTGCCCTGGAAAGTGCCACAGGAACCGCCAGCGCCCTGGGAGGCGCGACTGGAGTGGCCTGTGCCCTGGGAGACGTGACTGGAGCGGACAGAGGCATGCGAGACGTGACTGGAGCGGACAGCACCATGGGAGACGCGACTGGAGCGGACAGCACCATGGGAGACGCGACTGGAACAAACAGCGCCATTGGAGACGCGACAGAAGCAGCCTGTGCCCTGGGAGGCGTGACATGAACCGCCAGCACCCTGGGAGGCGAAACTGAAGCGGTCCGCGTCATTGAAGACGCGACTGAAGCGTATGACCGGTCCTTCTGTGGCCACTTCCATGGAGGCTAACATTCTACTCCCAAACCAGGTATGAGGGAGATTTTGGGGACTGCAGACTTTTTTTACACACACAGTATGCCTCCTTGTGTTTCACAAAGAAGCCCTTACCTATTCCACTGAGTCCGCCAAGGTGGCAAATATTATTGGCTTGCTCTCGGGACGCGCAGCCAAATGGGCCATGGTAGTGAGGGAAAGCAAGCCAGAACACCTCTCCAGGTTGCCCCCTATCTTTGAAGAGCTGAAGATATTTTTTGATCATTGCAGTAGAGAGCGGCTGGGATGAAAAGGCAATGAGGTGCGTCTTCTTGGGCAGCTTCAGCTCCCGTCTGCAGGACGAATTGGCATCCCGGGATGAGACCCGTACCCTCGAAAAGCTCGTCTCGCTTTCCATTCAGCTGGACAATCATTTGCGGGAGCGCATCCATCAGTGAGGAATGAAACCTCCTCATTCCTCG
This sequence comes from Oostethus manadensis, assembly GCA_024372805.1. Classification (NCBI taxonomy): domain Eukaryota; kingdom Metazoa; phylum Chordata; class Actinopteri; order Syngnathiformes; family Syngnathidae; genus Oostethus; species Oostethus manadensis. The sequence continues at coordinate 934,732 of QODF01000050.1, read as the reverse complement.
AGCCAGCCGTCGACCCGCCTTTATGAGAAGCCGCCGGCGTCCCCTGCGGAAATCCACGGGGAGGTGGTCCCCATGCAGTTGGGCGCTAACCGGCTGTCTGTCGCAGAGAGGCTTTGCCGGGTGCGCTTTCACTTGTGCCTTTACTGAGGTGCGGCAGATCACGCTGTCTCTGGCTGCCCTAACCGGCCGTTTATTCAGCAATCGTCGTCAGATAAGGGCTCATCCTTGGGTGAAATGACTCTTCCACCTTCGCCTGCTCCTTTCTCCACGTTATCCGTGGGCCGCCTTTAACTGGAAGGTACGCTGATGTGGGATGGGCACTATTCTATTTGCACTCTTGTAGACTTCAACTTTATTGACCGTGGCTTAGTTGACTACTGTGTATGTTGAAAGATGCCTAACGTTTGTTCTCTCTATGGGCTCCACCTAATGAGTATCACGCAACAGACATGCCTCATTTCTCTCTCGCTTTCCGGTAACCACCAGGAGTCCATTAGTTTTTTTTAGTATTCCGTCCCACTCCGCTCTAGTCGTATTGGGTCTTGGCTGCACCGTCATAGTCCTTTAATTGATTGGTTGTTATATAAAATTACCGATTGGAGTACATTTTGTCATTTTTACTGTCTTTATTCTTCTTTTCCCAGGAGGCTGTTGCAGAGGTTCTTGGGTTTCGCCAACTTCTACCGGTGCTTCATTCGGAACTTCAGTAAGGAGGCCGACCCTCTGAACAACCTGACATCTCTTGCCGTGACGCCCTGCGGTGACACAACGGGACACTGACAGACTTTGGCAGACATTCCCAACACACCTTCACTACACGTTTGGGTCACCCAGGTCTGTCAGGCATCATCCCCTGCCACCTACTCCAACTCCTCGCCAGGAAGTGATCATTTGACAGCTCAGCCCTTCTTTTCACCTGCGTATCCAGAACATGCGGACAAAGGTCTGGCGATACTACTACAAAGTTGATCATAGACCTGCGACCTAGACCACTTGTGCACATCCTTATGGTGTTTGTTATGGACAAACTATGGTTCGCACAGAAGTCCAACAATACCACACCGGGCGGGCTTAGATCGGGGAGGCTGTAGCTCCCAATCACACCCCTCCAGGTCACACTGTTATTATTCACGTGGGCGTTGAATTTTTCCAGTAGAACTACGGCGTCACCAGCTTGGGTGCTCCAGAGCACCTGTCTGATAGACTCCAAGAAGGCTGGGTACTCTGAGCTGCTGTTTGGTGTGTAGACACAAACAACTGTCAGCACCCGTTTCCCAGCCCGAAGGCATAGGGAAATAATCCTCTCACTCACCAAGGATGACTCCAACACAGAGACACCAAGCCAGGTTCTATTAATAAGCCCACACCAGTTTGGCACCTCTCCCCTGCAGCAACTCCAGGGTAGAACAAGGTTTAGCCCCTCTTGAAAAATTTGGTTCCAGACAGCAAACGGTAGGTTGAGGTGACTGTGGGTTGAGGTGTCTGGCCCATCATCTAGGACAGGGGTCGGCAACGTTTACCATCAAAACAGCTATTTTGTCTCCTCTTCCAGTAAAAAATATGTTCGGGAGCCGCAAAACCTTACAGAACTTATAAACTTTTAAAAATTGTATTTTTTTTGTATTGTTACCTGTTAGAACCACAACATTCAACAAACATTAGTGCAGCTACACGAGTAGACCTACTCTGAGCTAATTTAAACACTGAACTGATTTGTGTAAAATAAAAATAAAAATTGCCAACTTTAAGATAAAAAAGTCAATCAAAGTTAATATATCTGCATATCGGTGTTGTTTGCTCAATGCTGTTTATTTCTGTACAGAATTGTCAATAACTATTCTATTGATCCTGTTCTTGACTGTCTTTGCAAAGAGAGACATCCATCCATCCATTCATTTTCCTCCGCTATCTGGGTCCGGGTCGCGGGCGCAGCAGCTTCAGTAAGGAAATCCAGACTTCCCGGTCCCCAGCGACCTCTTCCAGCTCCATCGGGAGGAAACCAAGGCGTTCCCAGGCCAGCTGTGAGACATAGTCCCTCCAGCGTGTCCTAGGTCTTCCCGGGGGCCTTCTCCCGACTGGGCATGCCCGAAACACCTCACCAGGGAGGCGCCCGGGAGGCATCCGGACTAGATGCCCGAGCCACCTCAACTGGCTCCTCTCGATGTGAAGGAGCAGCGGCTCTACTCTGAGCTCCTCCCGGATGGCCGAGC
>QODF01000050.1:899117-930787 GCA_024372805.1 Oostethus manadensis | reverse complement strand
CTCCCAACCACGCCCCTCCAAGTCACACTGTCATTGCCCACATGGGCGTTGAAGTCTCCCAGCAGAACTATGGAGTCACCAGCTGGGGTGCTCTCCAGAACCCCTCTGATAGATTCCAAGAAGGCTGGGTACTCCTAACTGCCGTTCGGCGCATACGCACAAACCACAGTCAGGACCCTTTCCCCAGCCCTAAGGCGTAGGGAAATAACCCTCTCGTTTACTGGGAATGACTCCAACACAGAGGCACCAAGCCAGGGGGGATAACAATAAGCCCACACCAGCTCGCCACCTCTCCCCTGCAGCAACTCCAGAGAAGAACAAGGTCCAGCCCCTCTCAAGGAATTTGGTTCCAGAGCCCAAACTGTGGGTTGAGGTAAGTCCGACTATATCTAGTCGGAATCTCTCCACCTCTTCTACAAGCTCAGGCTCCTTCCCCACCAGAGAAGTGACATTCCATGTCTCAAGAACCAGATTTGGCCGCTGAAGACTAGGTTGCCCGGACACCGCCCTCGACCACTGCCCAAATCACACAGCATCGGACCCTTATGCTTGCCCCTGCAGGTGGTGGGTCTGCGGGGGGGGAGTTCCCGTGTGGCTTCTTCGGGCTATGCCCGGCCAGGTCTCACGGGTGAAGACCTGACCACCAGGCGCTCGCCTGCGAGCCCCTCCCCCAGGCCTTGCTCCAGGGTGAGGCCCCGGTATCCTACGCAGGGGCCAGGTGCGGTCACTCCTCATGTTTCTCTTCATACGGGTCTTCTGAATCACTCTTAGTCTGGCTCGTCACCTAGAACCTGTTTGCCTTGGGAGACCCTAACAGGGGCATAAAGCCCCCAACAACATAGCTCCTAGGATCACTCGTGCACTCAAACCCTTCCACCGCGGTAAGGTGGTGATTCACGGAGGGGCTATTTTTAATATCGCAGGGGTGATATTTTTTAAACAAAGTTTTTAAAAAAAGCTTTGCTGGTCTTTTTAAAATTTGTATGTGTCATCTTTGTTTTTCCTTTATGCTCCATTATGTTTACATTTAGCCCCTGCTATCTTCACACTTTTTTGGTTATGAACTGACCCGGGCCCCCCATCAGAGAAAGGAAAAGTTATGTGGCCCTCAAATGAATAAGTTTAGGGACGCCTGGTGTAACTCATTGGCAACTATTTTCGCTAGGATTTTGGAGGTATTGGTTTGTAGTTAGCTATGACATGTGGATCATTGTAATTTTTTAAGAAGCCGCTCAGTTACAGCCACTTTGAATGATTGCGGCACGCAGCTTGTCACCAACGTCATATTGATTTTTTTGAAAAGCGCTGTGTTGACTTTTGGAGTAGTTTTGAGTAGGAATGGGATCTAACTCACAAATTGGAGAACTCCCAAATGTTGAAAATAGGATTGTTTATACTCTCTTGGGCCATGTTGTAGTATCAGTCCAATAGAATCATTTTCTCACTGGATGAGATCATCAGTCCCCAATGAGGTGCCATTACATCGGTAGATGTTAACTGTTTAAAAGTCCTTTCCTCCAATTGGATCATTTCCTCCAGTAGTGAGAACCAGTATGCATAAATACTGTATATTCAACACATAACTTTTGTATAAATCATGAATATACAGTATATGCTCCTACGGTGTTTTCATCAAGTATCAACCATCGACATACACGTTCATGGTTACTTCCCTGTTACACTTCACACGTTGTATTTGTAAGATTATAAAAAGAAAAATATTATGCTCAGGTATAGCAGTAGATTGTGTCACAATCCGTGTGTTAGTCGGCGTTACAACTTTTTTGGTTTCCCTCATGTTTCTGCGCTCTTATTTTGATAACTTTTCCTGTTTTCCTTGGTTTGTGTCTGCTTGCTTTGCTTTTCTTTATTAGTTGCACATGTTGCTAATGTTAGTTTCCTTTCTATGTAGTTCAGGTGTGTTCTTCTTAGTTTTTGTCGTTGCATTATTTCGTGGCTGTTTCATTGTTGTTTTTGTTTGTCTGCTGTTGCTGTCGCTGCGTAGCAGCAATTATTCAAAAAAACCTTTGTTCTCACCTGCCACAGCGTCCAGCTCTTTGCATCCTCGGAGTCGTCGCCACCATGCTGAAACCAAAACGCAACAGATTGTGCAAAAATTCCTAATGTGGTAGAATGTGTGTTTGTTTTCCCTACTACTGCACGTTTGTTTGTTTGTTTATTTGTTTATTTACAGCCACTATTATTACACATTGATTGGCATTTCCAGCCACATTATTAATAATGTGTTACACCTTGTACAGCTTGTGACATTACTCATTAATATACCATCATCACATATCAACATAACATAAGTATTAAAGATAATTCCTGGATTTACTTAACAGTAAATATACAGTATGTATATACATATCTACACATACCCACGCATACACATACAGTATACACACACACATACAATTTTTATGCATCTAGAGATATTTCATCAAAAGATATAATAGTAATCAGTGTTGACGGTAATAATAATTAGTTTGGATAGCATGTGTCCCGCACGAAGAAAAGCCAAGAACTTTGTGGAACTGTTACCAGGGAGGGACTGCGCTCTAGCAACACCAACGCTCCTGGCCAAGTGTCCTATGCTGTGCATTAAAAAGACAAGATTTCGGAGGTCTGTTGCTAGGAGATGGATAATCTCCTGCAACCAAGTCTCCACTTGTCTGCCCTAATCTGGGGATGTTATTGCATGTGTCCTATACTGTGCATTAAGAGAGACATGATTTTGGAGGTTTACTGCAAAAAGGTGGACGATCTCTTGCAGCCGAGCCTACTCTGATTAATTTTGCTCTGTGAGTGTCCTATTCTGTGCATTAAAAGAGACAAGATTTTGGTGGTCTGCTGCAAGAAGGTGGAAAATCTCCTGCAAAAGAACCTTCACTCATCTGCCCTGATCTGTTGAGTTTATTGTATGAGAAAAAATCCAGAAAAGACAACATAGTAATGACAATATGTATATCTTTCATGTAATAAATTATTACCATCATCACCTTTACCCTCTCTTTAAGATCAATTTAGTCTATAAACCTGAAATCAGGATTTAGGTTGTTATGTATGAATATAATAGTGGTAATAATAATGGTAATTGCCACCAAAAAGCAATGAAATGATGCTTCTATTTGGAATCATATATAAGCAAAATATGTACTATACATGTGTGATATAAGGTATGATATTCCTATTCTATTCTTAATATAATGCACTGTGATGCAATGACCATATTACATAATTGTGTGAATTGTGTCAATTTCCATGCCACTGTTTTTTACGAGGCAAAATTTTTCAATGATGTATTACATCAATAAATTGATGTAGTACAGTGAAGTTATTCACTAACTCGAAAAACACAGTCTATGATGGTAAAATAAGTGTTACGGGTAAAAAAAAAACGGAATCCTAAAAAATTTAAAAAGAAATATTGTGTTTTTGGGAAAAATGAAATTGGATCGTGGAAAAAATTAAACAGATTTCATAGGGTCCTACTGGTGAGCCCTTTTTACAGCAGATAAATACAGCTTTTATTCTGAAGGACAACATAGTAATGACATTATGTTTATCTTTCATGTGATAATTAATTACCATCATCACCTTTACCCTCTGCTTAGGATCAATTTAGTCTATAAACCTGAAATCAGGATTTAGGTTGTTATGTATGAATATAATAGTGGTAATAATAATGGTAATGGCCATAATCAAGGAAGTAAATGATGCTTCTAATAGGACATCATACAGTATATATACAATATATGTACTATACATGTGTCACATGAGGTATGATATTCCTAATACATTCTTAATATAATGCACTGCGATGCATTAACCATATTACATAACTGTGTGAATTTTCCATGCCATTGTTAAATAAAAACGTCTTGACTTTAAAACATAAAGTTTATGTACCTTGTGGCATATGTTTTTGTTTCAACTGAAAAGTGAAAGAGATGAGCAAAATAAAAAAACATTTCTTTTGCTCGTCTATTTCTGCTTGTTCTTCTCTCTGATAGCATCATAAAACATGTCTGTTTGCTCTTCTATACTTTGCATCACATAACGTTCCACTCCTCCTTCCAGTCTATACAGTATTTCCCTTCATTGTCTCCTGCAGGGTGAGCATTGGTGTCCTCTGAAGTCTTCTAAAGCGCTACTAACCTATCCTAGCTACTACTATTCTACCAAATAAACAATAAATTAGACTATCACTTATCCCCATTCAATACCATTAGGCGGTTCTTCTTATGAGTTCAATAACTTGTGACTCAACCTGACTGAGTGTTGGTGAGTTTGCTGCTATCTCTGAGCCTCTGCAACCTGCGCGTATTTTAATTCACAAAGACCCTCTGGACACGGAGAAGTTGTAGCCATGCTTTATAAAAAGGCTTTTGCCTGCAAACAGTGCTCAGCCCCCTCTTTTGCCAGCTTTGAGCTGTGCCGGTTTGAGCTGGATAGCTCCTTCCCAATACTGTGCACAGTGATTTATCACCCACCTCAGTAGAGCAAGAACTTCACCAATGACTTTTTCTGAACTCGTCTAGTTGTATGCTGTGCTTTGAGGCCACTCTCTTACATTCTTTGAATTTTCTACATATGCCCATGATCCCACAATAGAATCTGGCCACATTTGGATCTAGTAAAGATACCTACTGGAAAGTATGTGATCCAGTCTTCTCTGACCATGTTCCTCTGTTGTTTGAGTTTTCTTTGCCATGTCGGATAAGTATAAACCCGTCTCTCCGGCACATAGTGAAAGCATTTCTGCTGCTGTGCTGCTGAATTGGTGAATGTTACATATTAGATTGGGTTGTTGTATCAAAGCCACAAAATGTAACCCGGGCCTCCACTTGACACAACTTTTCCCTGCACACACATTTTATCAAAAATCCCTAATAATAACATTGGTTACGCTTATTACCCACTCCAAGCTGAAACTCAATTCTGAAAACCTGATGTCACTTCCTGTCCATCCTTCACTCAGCTCCCCAAAGGAAACACATTTATTGTAACACACCCGAGCATTAATCTTATTTATTTCTTAATTGGCTTATTTTTTCTTATGTCTTATGTCTACTATAGGGCCGCACGGTGAATGAGTGGGTAGCATGTTGGCCTCACAGTCAGGAGGTTCAGGGTTCAAATCTCCGTTGGGCATCTCTGTGTGGAGTTTGCATGTTCTCCCCGTGTGTGTGTGGGTTTTCTCCGGGTACTCCGGTTTCCTCACACATTTCAAAAACATGCATGTTAGGTTAATTGGCCACTCTAAATTGTCCATAGGTATGAATGTGAGTGTGAATGTTTGTTTGGCTATATGTGCCCTGCGATTGACTGGCGACCAGTCCAGGGTGTACCCCGCCTCCCGCCCAAAGTCTGCTGGGATAGGCTCCAGCATCCCCGCGACCCTAATTAGGATAAGCGGCATAGAAAATGAATGAATGAATGAATGTCTACTATATTGGGTAAAAGGAGTGTTATTTCATGTGTAGCTCTAATAATGTTACAAACCATATTTAGAATTTAATTTGAAATAGCAAGCAGAAAGCAGCCTTACAAAAATGGACTCAGTGTAGCTGGCATTCTAGTAAATCTCAGCTAAATTTAATTACTTGGCATATAATAAATGCATTCGGTGACTGATCCATGCAAACAACATTACACTCAGTGACTCGATCAGTGACACATGGCTGCAACTGATTTTGGAGGAGGCAAAACAGCAAGATAAGTGGGGCAATTTAGAATGACATTTGTAGTGTCTGGTTAGCAAATGTGGCAAATGTAAGATGGTTATTTTATTGTTAGTCTTGGTGCAAGAGTCTAAAAGCGGAGGGAGTGTTTACTTACCACATGCTGTGAAGCAAGCATTGAGCATAGCTACTTTCTGTGTCATCCAGCATTGCTCTGGTTGGTTGATCAGAGGAAAACTGTTACACCTACAGTGGCTGACTGAGGTGGGGAGAAAATTACATCTTTGGTGAGTAGATGTATTTTATTTGAACATTTTATGTTTTTGTCATGATATTAGATAAACTGTTCCAGATGATATTGTTAAGTAGAGGTTCGGAGTTAACATGTTAATAAGGCGCTAATGAAAGTTTCCTTTAAGGGCACTAGCTGTGTGGCACCACACGCGGGAACGAATATTAAGTAGAAATGGAGAAGAAAACGATTTTTTGATTGGTAAATTTAGCTTTGCTTGTGAATCTCTAATTTATGAAACTGGTTTGAGCATGTTTCATGCCAATGTTTCCAGGAGGTTAGTGCGAATGTTGCTCCCAGTGGTGCTTTATGGAGGGCATCAACTGTCTGGACTTGATACCCATTTTTGTAAATTCACCTTGCAATCCAGCCCCAAATGTTCTCAAATGGATTTATATCAGGAGAACACACAACATGGTCCAAAAGGGTGAGCTTATTCTTCTGAAGAAGTGTTTTCTTAAAGTGGGCACAGTGAAATGCAGCATTGCCCTGTTGAAAAACCCAGTCATTATCTCACAGAAGAGGGCCTTCAATCATCAAGGATTCCCCCTGCAACATTTCCACATAGCCAATTGCAGTTTGAAGCCCCTGCACAACCTGAAATGTCATTATTCCAATGAAAGAAAAAGCACCCTGACTAATGATGGAAACCCCTCCACTGGCTGTGTGGAAAACATCTCCAGTGGGCTCTGCTTGTCATGCCACTAACGCTGCAAACCATTCAATTTTCTTCCGCTTATCCGGGTGCGGGTCGCGGGGGCAGCAGCTTCAGTAGGGAAGTCCAGACTTCCCGGTCTCCGGCGACCTCTTCCAGCTCCAACAGTAGGACACCAAGGCGTTCCCAGGCCAGCTGTGAGACATAGTCCCTCCAGCGTGTCCTAGGTCTTCCCGGGGCCTTCTCCCGACTGGGCATGCCCGAAACACCTCACCAGGGAGGCGCCCGTGAGGCATCGGGACTAGATGCCTGAGCCATCTCAACTGGCTCCTCTCGATGTGAAGGAGCAGCGGCTCTACTCTGAGCTCCTCCCCGATGTCCGAGCTCGTTCTTTCGGTCATGACCCATAACTCATGACCATAGGTGAGGGTAGGAACATGGATCGATCTCTAAACAGAGAGCTTTGCTTTCCGGCTCAGCTCTCTCTTCACCACGACGGTCCAGTACAGTGACCGCATTACTGCTGACGCTGCACCGATACGTCAGTCCACCGCATGCTCCAACCGTCCCTCAATCGAAAACAAGACCCCGAGATACTTAAACTCCTCCACCTGACGCAAGACCTCACTCCCAACCCGGAGGGTTCATTCCTCCCGTTTCAAACTGATAACTATGGCCCTGGATTTGGAGGTACTGAGTCTCATCCCAGAAGCTTCACACTCAGCTGCAAACTGCTACAGTAAATGCTGATGGTCACAACCGAGGACATAAGGACCACCCCGTCTGCAAATAGCAGAGATGAGATCCTGAGGTCACCAAGCTGGAGTCCATCAAAGCCTTGGCTGCGCCTAGAAATTCTGTTCATAAAGGTTATGAACACAATCGATGACAAAGGGCAGCTTCGGCGGAGGCCAACGTTCACCGGAAACAACCTCGACTTACTGCTGGCAATGCGAACCAGGCTCCTGCTTCGGTTGTACAAGGACCAAATGGCACGTAATAGTGGACCACCAATCCCGTACTCCCGGAGCACCCCCCACAGGACACCACGAGGGAAACAGTCGAATGCCTTTTCCAAGTCTACAAAACATAAGTACACCGGTTGGGCAAACTCCCACATACTGTCCAGTACCCTTGCAAGGGTGTAGAGCTGGTCCAGTGTTCCGCAACCAGGACGAAAACCATTTTGCTACTCCTGTAACTGAGGTTTGACTAATGGTCGTATCCTTTTCTCCAGCACCCTGGAGTAGACTTTCCCAGGACGACTGAGGAGTGTGACCCCTGTATAAATAGAACACACTTTAGGGTCACTCTTTTTAAAAATGTGGACCACCACCCCGGTCTGCCAGTCCAGAGTTAATGTTCCCGACTTCCATGCGATGTTGAAGAGGCGTGTTAACCAAGACAGTCCTCCAACATCCAGAGACTTGAGGGTTTCAGGGCAAAAGTCGGTCCACCCCTGAAGCCTTGCCATTAGGGAGTGTTTTAACTACCCCAAATACCTTAGCCACGGTGATTGAACTGTCCACGTACGTGTCCTCATACTCTGCTTCCTCTACGGAAGGTATGTCAGTTGGATTTAAAAGGGCCTCATAGTATTTCTTCCACTGACCAACTATATCCTTAGTCAAGGTCAGCAAGCCCCCGTCCGCACTGTAAACAGTGTGAACTGAGGACCGCTTCCCCTTTCCGAGGTGTCAAGACGGTTTGCCAGAACCACTTCGAGGCCGACCGAAAGTCGTGCTCAATAGCCTCACCGAACTCCTCCCACACCCGAGTTTGGGTCTACCAAGTGGTGATCAGTTGACAGCTCAGCCCCTCTCTTCACCCACGTGACCAGAACATGCGGATGCAGGTCTGATGATACGACTACAAAGTCGATGATAGACCTGCAACATAGGGTGCCCTATTGCCAAGTCCACTTATGGACATTCTTATGTTCGAACATGGTGTTTGTTATAGACAAACTGTGGTTCGCACAGAGGTCTAGCAACAACACACCGCACGGGTTCAGATCAGGGAGGCCATTCCTCCCAACCACGCCCTTCCAAGTCACACTGTCATTGCCTACATGGGCGTTGAAGTCTTCCAGTAGAACTATGGAGTCACCAGCTGGGGTCTCATAGACTGCATGAAGCCGTTTGTAGGAGACGAGGCCTTGGAAGATGTTTTTTCTTCTTAAAACCTTTCTCTCGTTTCTATATAATGGTTATGTGACTGCAACCTTCATTTGGGCCGAGTATCATCCCGTGTCTTGATACACACTAACAACCACTTGGTCTATGTACAAGTTCCTTGTTGACGTTGGCTACATAGGTAGAGTTTTAGTGGGAACTTAAACCTATATTAACATTTCAGACTTGAATTAAAGAGATCCCACTGTACATACAACACATGGAAATATCAAATACAGTAATAAAAATATGAATTACAATAATTAAAAAAAAAACTCATGGCTTGCACACTGAAAGGGGCGTTGTGAGTGAGGAGAGAACAGGCTTAATGGGAGGATGAATCCTCAAAGATCACCATGCTGCTTAGTTTTCACTGTCCATGTCGTAGGAGCAGATATTTTTATGTTCAAAGACACCATCTTTAACCTTTGAGATGGACATGGTGTTTGAGCAACTTCAACAGTGCATGCTTCTATTGTTGATTGGCATTTCTCCACTTTCTAAACATTTGACTATGCCTAATTCAAGTTCACTTTTCACTTTCATTTTTGTTGCACTGCCATCAGAAGTCTGCCTGTCATTTGGGAGACATGAAAGAAAAAAAAAATTTTTTTACGGTGTAGACACATGCCATCCATTCATTTTCTGTGCCTGCCGGGTTGCAGGCGTTTATAAACATTGCAGGGATTGGAGCCAATGCCAGCATACTAGAGGTGGGTACATCCTGGACTGGTCGCCAGCCATTCACAAGGCACATATAGAGAAACAACCATTCACACTCACTTTCATACCTATGGACAATTTAGCATATGCCAATTAACCTAACATGCATGTTGTTGGAAGGTGGGAGAAAGCCAGAGAAAACCCACGCACACATGGGGAGAACATGCAAACTCCACACAGGGATGCCCAAGATGGATTTGAATGTGACGCATCTGTACATCTGGTCAAAAAAACAATATTTATATCATCTTGTCTGGAAAACATTCTGCTTCTAATTGCAGCACAGGAAACTAAATTCCAAACACTCCGTCTTTGCATCTCATTTCTTCAGAATATTTCTCAATCAATCAACGCAGCTCATTCATCAGTTGTTTGTCATGCCTCTCAGAGATTCCATTTCATCTCCTACCAACTCAATCAATCATCGGCTCCATTGTCTTTCTATCTTTTTTCACTGGGTCTGATCCTTTTCACTCAGGCTAATGTAATATCAATCATGTTCTCTCCAGCTACCTTCATATCCCTGCCACTCCCTTTCTCCACTCTTCTGTTATTGATCAATCAATCAATTAGACTATAGCTGTCCTTCTTACCACCCAACAGTTGGGGAAACATTTGCTATACCTTCCTTGCTCGGTTACATTTTGTTCGAACATGCACATGTCCATTTGTCACACTCTTCATGTCAGAAAGTATTTTCTTAGACATTGTAATCATCTGGTTTGACAAAAGTAAATAATAGGAATAAAAATAGGTGGCATAGAAAATGGATGGATGGAAAATCACACTTTATTTATCCATTGTAAAATAATACCTTCAAATGTATGTGCTTATTTCGAACTGCAAAATTTGAACTGTTTCTTCCAACTTCTCTTTGTCAGAAGAATACTGTCAAATAGTTCATATTGTATGTATATTGTCTTATATCTAACACAATTTAGCGGAATATGTAAGTGTTCTATTTAAAACAGATTATTTAATGATGTCAAAATAAAGGTCAAAATATTTTTGCCAGATGGCTGTGTTATCCAAGTGTGAATAGTCATTAGTCAGTTTACTGACTGATCCACTGTTAGTATCTATTACTGGGATAAGCTCCAGTTCTCTCAACGCCTGTACTCCAATTTGCACAAATGGTACACCACCATCCTTATGTCTGTTATGTCTATCCTTGCAGGGGGTGGGTTTACAGGGAGAGATCTCATGCGGCTTCTTTGGTCCCGGTGTCCCATGCCTACCCATGGGTGGTGCGGTCTCCTTCTGTTGTTCTTCATAGGGTCTCCTGAATCAATCTGTCTAGCACCATTTACTTTGCCTTTGGAGAAGCTTAGCAGGAGCATATAGCCCCGGACAACACAGCTTCTCATGTGGGCACTCAAACCCCTCCATCATGATGAGATAGTGATTTGCATAGAGGTATACAGAAGTCTATAATAACATTCCTGCCACACCACCTCTTGTTTTATTTGTACTCTTGCTGCTGTGCAGCCAAGTGCTTTTGGTGGGTATTATATTCTTAATGTAAAATCGGAGCGGAAAAACCCAGAGGCAGAATCCAGACATGCAATAGGGCAGTGGTTTCCAAACTTTTTACAGGTGCGTACCCCTTCAGACATTTGACCTAAAATGTCAAATGCTTTGCCTTCTGGCTCAGCTCTCTCTCTTGCCACGACAGTCCAGGGACCGCATTACTGCAGACGCTGCACCAATCCCTCTGTTGACCTCACACTCCAACCTTCCTCACTTGTGAACAAGACCCTGAAAATCAAGCACTTGATTCACTTTGACTCATAAAAAGTAAGTCAGTAAAAGTAATCGTGTTTCCCATCACTAATTGTCATGGCAACATCTCCATCAGTTGACCTGCCAGATGTAATCATGCACATACACTACTGGAAGCAGTGCGGCCAAGAAACACGCTACTAAATGATGACAATTGACTGGAATAAATTACTACAATTTTATGAAACAAATATATATAAAAAAACAGTTGTTATTGTACATGTATGTCAGTGTTTGGGTAAAAAATGTGGGTTTATGTACTTTTCAGTTTTTTTCTGACCTTTTAGAATTGATTATTGACAAAAACCAAGGTTCCACTAAACAGCTTATAGCCCTTTTAATAAAGGCTGTGGGCGGGCCAAAAGTTTCCAAAAGGGTTTAAGTTACTTCATTATCTGTTTCACCTTAACAAATATGTTCTAAAAATAAATTATACAAAATAGTACTGAACCTTTATTCTGTGCATTTACTGAATTTGATGGAGATTGGAATTTGTGTCGTATTGTGTGTCAACTGTATAAAATGCACTCATAATGCACACTGAAAAGTTAAACAGTTTAATTTTGCTATAGTTTAGGATTTGAGGTATACACAGTCATGAGCAAGAAGGAGGTGCTGCTTCAAGTGAGTTGAATTTGCAAGTCGACACAAAAGGCAAGAGAGGGGACAACTGCTTTGCAATCAACTTATAGCCCTGCTTGACCTATACTCCATTCAACATGGATGTGATTAATTTCATTTACATTAATGGATTTCTGGTCCATTATGCTTCAATTAAGGGGTATGATGTCACGTATTAGTCATTATACAGCAATGAATCATTGTTAACTCAATTCCAGCCTAAATTTACCTTGCTATTGGTAATGGCAGTTTTATTTGAACATGCATGTAAATGACATTGCAATACAACACTTAATACATTTGACAGTTCCACATGTCCAAAAGAAGTAAGAAGACAAAAAGCTTATTTAATCTTACTCTTGTAGGATTTTCCCCTATTTCAATACATTTGTAGACTTCCTGCAGTTAGTCATTTTAAAATGCATAAGTATGGTAATGTGACAGTGTGTTAAAATAGTAGTCAATGTCATTGTCATGGTACCTTAGTTAAAAACCTCAGACCAAGTAAAGGTGGTGTTAAACAATTTTATGGAACTATAGAGAAAAATGCTTTCTTCATAATACTAAAATACAGATCCAGAGCGTGATCAGATAGGAACTATTTGATCAAAGTTTTGTGCTGCAAGAAGGATTTGCTTGTAAAGCAAACATAGGTACAGTAGACTGCTTAGGACAAGAATTCTCAAATTGTAATACAAAGCTTGGACACAGAGCTCTGTGAACAGCCAGCTTCTTTAGCATTGACCTTTTGTGTCTTGCCCTCCTTGTTCAAGGTATCGTCTTTCGGGCAAGTGTGAGGTCAGCAGTCTTCCTCATGATTGCGTAGCCTACAGGACTAGACTGAGATGTTTTGAGTTAAGTTATGGTTTATTAAAAAATAATGAATATGAAATACTAAATCAATAAAACAAACACTCTGAACACTCACTAGCATTAGAGTTAGTGAATTTAAAACTGATGTTTCTGTGACGCACCAGGCAATTTCATTTGTTTACCATTTTCTTGCTGTCTTTAAAAATTTATTTTGTTTATGCATTGATGAAATGACAAATGAGCCACGGTCCGCGGATGGCCCTGAGCCACACTTTGGCCAACCCTATTTTTGTGGACCATCGTCGGTGTTGGCTTGTGGAGACGGCCCCTCACTCAGACACACAGACAATACAAAAAGTCCCATGTTGCAGGCCTGAGCGGTGCTTGGGAGCTGTGAGGCCTAAAACCAAATGGCCGCTTCACTCAACGAGCCAAATAAATCAGAATATCAAAATGTACCTTTTTCCTAAAGATCGCATGTTGGGAGTTACCCCATATGGAAGCACAAGAAGGCCATAGCGTGGTCCAAGATGGCGGCGCGGTTTCATCCACTTGTCCTCGCTACAGTGCCCCGCAAGGGCAGCCTAAGGCGTGGTCCCGTCCCCTGGTCCTCTCTGTTCACCAGTTCACACACGTGTCCCGTTGCAGCAAAACATCCACCGATTACGTCTCACAAATGTACAGCTCCTCACTTTTACACACTCTCAAGCGCCAAGCCGAACACGTGAGAAAGTATTTTTTATCAAGATGGTTTAACTTGACTGATTTACATGACATGCTAATGACAGGAGCTAACAGCAAAACTTTCAATTCAAATACTTAGCTGGAGATTCGTTTTTGGGCTGAAAACTGTCTGTGTGCACTTCAAAAAGGTGTAAACCATTTATGGTTTTGGACTTGAGTAAACAGCAAGAAAATAAGCAGCTGTCATGGTCCACAGGACAGGGATTATCACTTCCTGTCCTACACATGCTGCATTCTCTGCTGTGGGTGGGCTGCATCCGCTTCACCACAGAAGAATTAGGCACGTCTGTTTTCCATTGCAATTAGTTGGGTTTTTGAGGCCAGCATCATCACAGGGGCGGCACTGGTTCGTCACTTCAGTTTTCCTTGCCCAGGCTGTCACCTAGATCCTTACTTGTTGCTACTGTCAAGCGCTCCATGTGACCCTCACAGTGCATTCTATGCTCTGTCACCTTTTGTTATTTGTTTCTGCACACGGTGAGTACTTTGAGAACCTTCTCGCGCTCAGTTAACATGTTAGCATTGTTGTTGTTTTTTTTGTTTTTACTTCCGGTAGAACGGGCCGCACGGTGGCTGAGTGGTTAGCACATTGGCCACACAGTCAGGAGATCTTGAAAAACCTGGGTTCAAATCTCCGTTGGGTATCTCTGTGTGGAGTTTGCATGTTCTCCCCGTGCGTGTGTGGGTTTTCTCCGGGTACTCCGGTTTCCTCCCACATTCCAAAAACATGCATGTTAGGTTAATTGGCGACTCTAAATTGCCCATCGGTATGAATGTGAGTGGTTGTTTGTCTATATGTGCCCTGCAATTGACTGGCGACCGGTCCAGGGTGTACCCCGCCTCTCGCCCAAAGCCAGCTGGGATAGGCTCCAGCATCCCCGTGACCCTAATGAGGATAAGCGGTACAGAAAATGAATGAATGGACTTCCGGTAGACAGTTTTTCCTGTGGTGGCTTCTTTTCTCATCAATTTATCATTAGTGACAAGTTATGTAGTAACTAGTGCAGAATACTACATATCATGTCTTTGAATGTGCCTTCTGAATGCCTTACTTTAATTAGCCATTTTTGTGCTTGAGCATGCTTAAGGCAAAAAATTTAAAATTTGCTTAAGTATGCATATTTTGACCAATAATACTCAACCATGAAACAGCGATGATTTATTAATGAATATAATTTGGAATAAAACATTAAAATGAAACGACAAAATTCAATGCGCTATGTGGCAAGGGCGACTAGTTCTTAGTCCCATTTGTTTATTCATCCATCAGTTGCCATGATCCAGCTCAGTGCACTAACTGATTGTACTCAGACGGTAGGCAGGGCTTCCGCACTAAACCCACAAGAGGAGCTGGTGACAGCCTTGTTTTAAATTCCTGCCCTGTATTTGATAAGAAAATGTGCCAATTCAGCCATTTCTGCTCAAGATACTTGCATACTTTACTTAAGACAACTGGAATCAAACAAAAATACATCCATCCATCCATCCATTTTGTATGCCGCTTATCCTCATTAGGGTATTAGTGATGCGAATTCCCGCTCTTTTTAAAGAGCTCGGGTCACTAAAAAGAGCCGGCTCTTTCGGCTCCTAAACGGCTATTAAGATTGTTTTTTGTTAAAATCGATTAACTTAAACTATGCACCAAATTAAGTACTAATAACTAATGAAAAAAACTTTTTTTTTAATATACAAAAATCTAGGATTTACAGTTCAACTTTTAACTATTTAAATTTTTCAGCTTTTTCTTTTTAAAAAATTTAAAGTGAACCAATACAGAACACTGCAATTCTTTTCTTGCAAAATCTACATTTTGACAATATCAAGTGACAGATCACTCATTCTGCATGACTAAGCTGCCTAACAGGACAGGAAAATATAGTCTTTACATATGTTGAAGTCTACAACCTACTGGTCTCGATCAAATGTGGCAAGATTGAAGGGACAGTATTGTGTTTCTGCTGGCTCCTTATTACCCTCTGTGCCAGTGTTCCAGCATGGACGGCAGCATGCTGGAATACAGCTGCTTTTGGCTTACACCAGAGAAGCAAGTTCCATAGGTGGGAACACAGCTTTGTGGGGGCATGGCATTACAATGAAACACCAAACGCCCACACACAAAATACAGTTTCCATAAAAAGTTCTGGGTTCCAAATGTACTCTCACATGGAGGCTTTCAAAGCAGTTCAACTTGTGCACAAAGGAAACTATAAATCTCATCTGATGACAAAAGTGTCAGGGTTCTCTGCCGCAGACCTGACTAATTAGCAGATGTTACTCCTTAATTACTGTCTGAAGCTTCTCATCACTGAAACACAATCACTTATCTCTGTCTCACCTGCCCTCACTGTGCACACATCTTTCCTGTCCATGTATTTCTTGTTTTTTATTGCTAGGTACTGTTTACCCACTAAAGAACGAATACAGTAGGCCCCCACTTTTTGCAGAAGGTACGTTCGAATGGCCAGAACCTGTGAATAATTGCTACGTCCATAAAAATGTCTATTTATGACACACTGCTAACAAACGTGGACATCAACGCAGAAACCAGCAGGTTGGGAGACAACAACTATTACCTGAGCCATGTCATTGTGTGCAGAATAAACGTAAAGTTATGTTAAGTTAAATGAACATGGAAGTTTCACCAATATGGTGCAACATGAAAATTGTTGATTTATTGTCACTTGGAAAAATTGAGAGAGGGCGAGCTCATTTGTGGCCGGTGGTTAACCACTGCAATGCCCACGGCATTGGCCACTAACAATGAAGTAAATTAATTGGTAGTCCCAACATGCCATGTTCAGCAAAATTTGGATTAAAACAGATTGCTTTCGAGTAAGGCAATTGGAAGATGCAAAGCACTGTAGTGATTTGCCTATATCCTTTTAATAAACATTTTGTGAAAACATATTGTCCATTTTTTACAGTAAATTACTGGCTAATAATTGCATGACATTAACAGTAACATTATAGTAATTTGCTGTGAAGTATCTCCACAGTAACCTATTGTAATTTCACACCGGTAATTTTGTAGTTAATTACAGTGTTTCCTGAAAGCAATGCAAATATTAGCCAGTGAGTTTACAATTCTGTAAATTTAACACATTTAACTTACCACACTGATGAGTAAAAAACTATAACAATGCTGAATTTACCATTTTTATTGATATTCAAATATGTTTTGACAATACAACTTCATAATTTCAACATATCAACAAATACAAAAATAAAATGAATATCCTCCATGTACAGTACTGCACATTTTCTTCTGCTTTAAACAAGATAATAGATGGGCAAAATCCGATCAGAACCTTGAAAATAGCCACTGTACTCTATCTTTGAACATCTTGAACACCTAAACAGACAGCTTTCATGGTATTGCGGTACCAACAAGACGTTTGACCAACTCAGCTCAAGGATGCAGGAAAGGACTCGGTAAGCTTGGTGCTTGAAGACGTGGTGAAATGGAGAAAGCAGTACACGAGTGGAATGAAGGTAAATCAAATTAAATCAACTCCATTTAGATTGTTACTAGCTGCTGTATGAGAGTAGTCAGTGACATGATATTTGTTTGGCTACAAAAGTAGAGAGAAATTGAATGCTGATGATAACAACTACAATTGAATGTTTTTGTGTGATATTTTTGTGTTGTGATTTTTATTCCCTATGCATTTTCAGATGAAATGGAGCATAAGGACTGGTCTGAACCTCACGAGGTCATAATTCACTGAGAAGACATGTTTCTGGCTGGGTTGTACAACATTTTGAACATTTTGATGCTTGTAATGTTTTGAATAAGCTGCATAGAAAATGGATGTTTGGAGTGTTTTTTTCACATATCGTGTGAGCCATGTGTTTGCATCCAAAAGCAGAAAAGGTGGAGAGAAAAATAGTTTAATACAAAAAGAGTCCTCCAATCGAGTCAGGCACATACAGAAAAAGAACACAACAGGGAGTATTCTAACAAAAAAACAACACAATTGCACACACAAACACTCCTAGAAAAAAGGCTCGTAGGAAAAACTCTAGCAATAACTAAGGTGCTGCTGAAAAATCTAGCAGATGGCTAAAGATACTAAGACAAGCAAGACAGAGAATACAGGTGTGGCCAAACAGAAATACTCACAAGTCAGAGGACTAACACTAGGACCAGAAAGTATCTCAACTAATCAAGGGAAACGGTCAAGGACCTTGACTGAGGAAGAGCTGATGATGGAGTCGATGACGTATGGTTTCGCAAACCTCGGTGCAGGAGAGGCTGGACTTCATTCCACTCTGGTGTTGCCAGCAATGAGAGGCGACGGGCAGGAGTGGCAATTCTTGTTGCCCCCGGGCACCAAGCCTGTACGTACGAGTTTAACCCAGTGAACGAGAGGGTAGTTTCCCTTTGTCTTCGGGTGGGGGGACGGGCCCTGACTGTTATTTGTGCTTATGCGCCAAACAGCAGTTCAGAATACCCACCCTTTTTGGAGTCCTTAGAGGAAGTACTGGAGAGTACTCCCTCGGGGGATTCCCTTGTTCTGCTGCGTGACTTCAACACTCATGTTGGCAGCGAACGTTGGCCTCCGCCAAGGCTTCCCTTTGTCACCGATTCTGTTCATAATCTTCATGGACAGAATTTCTAGGCGTAGTCAAGGCGTTGAGGGAGTCCAGCTTGGTGACCTTAGGATCTCGTCTCTGCTATTTGCAAATGATGTGGTCCTTATGGCCTCATCAGGCTGTGACCTTCAGCGTTTACTGGAGTGGTTTGCAGCTGAGTGTTAAGCTTCTGGGATGAGACTCAGCACCTCCAAATCCGAGGCCATGGTTCTCAGTCGTAATCGGGTTGATTGTACCCTCCGGGTTGGGAGTGAGGTCTTGCCTCAGGTGGAGGAGTTCAAGTATCTCGGGGTCTTGTTCACGAGTGAGGGACGGTTGGATTGTGAGATCGACAGACGGATCGGTGCAGCGTCTGCAGTAACCCTTAGGCAGTTGCCCCTGCGACCCGACCTCGGATAAGCGGAAGAAAATGGATGGATGGATGGATGGATAAAATGATGAAGCACTGCGCTGCGTTTTTCTTTTAGTTGTGATGCTATAAACTGATGCGTAATGGTGTTACTGATAAATGACCATCATTGTCATGTCAAATAACACTTTCTACAAATGTTGTCATGCAATGATGGTTAAATCTTTATTAACATATGATTTCACCTCACCATTTAAAATGTGCCTTGCCTTTTTGCAATGTCTGCAAAAAGTGCATATCCCAACTACAAAGATGGCGTACTGTTGCGCACATTCTTATGTCAAGTTGTGCTTTTACTATCATACTTTGCGTGGAAAATGGCGTATGGAACTGTTTGGCCCCATTTTGTGCATATTCAGACTGTATACGTCAGACCCTTGGTCTGGATAAGCTAGTTTTAACATTATCAAAGAAAAATTCTGTAGCCTATGGAAGAACTGCACCATAGCTACTCTCAAGAGGTTCTTTTTTATTCACTCCTCTCAATGAACGCTAATACTGGAAATGTAGTTTTACCGTCAGCACTTGTGCACTTGTTATTTCCAAAATTACAAATAAAGACGACACTACCATGGCAAAAATATGTGTTTTGTGCTTAGAGGTCACTAGTGCAATACAAAAATGTATCATAAGATGCATAATTACAAACAGAATAAAACCGGAAGATAGACAGCACTACGCAAGTGAAAGCTTACTAAAATTTACAAATTTACATGCAGCAAAAAAATTTTCTCAAGATATAATGAAGAAATGTAAATTTTTGGTCCACCTGGACAAGGACAAAATAACTCAACCACTATGGCCTCGTGTTGTGGGTGTTGTGGGTTGAACATTAGCTTCCTCTTCACCACAATGGACCAAGAAGGGACAAAACCCCAAGGCTTGGGGCAGGATTTTATCCCATTTGTGGAGATCGCAATCCACACTCTTCCGGGCCAGAACCATGGGCTCGAACTCTGAGGTACTGATTCTCATACCATCCGTTTTACACTGGGCTATGAACCAATCCAGTGAGAGTGAGAAGCCAGCAGGACTAGATCATCTGCAAAAACCAAAGACCCAAAGCTGCAGCTATCAAACCGGAATCTCACAAAACACTGCTTGCACCTAGAAATTCTGTCCATAAAAGTAATTAACAGAATCGGTCCTAAAGGGCATCTCTGGTGTCGTCCAGCCCTCACTGGAAGCGGGTCTGAAGTTTGCCGGCTGCGAGCCTGACTGACACCGGCTCAAACTCATCACCCTCAAGGATGGAAAACAACTTTGCTCCTCCTTGATTTGAACTTTGGATCTTCCTCTCCAGAACCCCTGAATAGACCTTACCAGGATGGCTGAGGAGTGTTATCCCCCTATGGTGGGAACACATTTTCCAGTCCCCTTTCTTAAAAAGGGGAGACCATCTCCCCAGTCTGTCAATCTAGAGGCACTGCTCCTGCTGTCAAGTCAACCAAGACACGCCCACAGCATCCAGTGCTTGAAGGAACTCCGGTTGGATCTTATCCACCAGCGGGGCCCTGCCATCGAGGAGCTTTTGACAACCTCAGCAACCTCAGGCCAGGACACAGAAGAGCCCACAGTGAGTCCCCAGGCACTGTTTCCTCATTTGAAGACGTGTACTTGAAGGTCTTTGGAGGTCTAGGATGTCTTTGAAGTATTCCTTCCACCGATCAACAACATCAAGGTCACCAGCACACCATTGCAACGATACACGGTGTGCAGTGCTTTCCCCTCCTGAGACAGCAGATGAATTTCTTCAAAATCATTCTCTATGGATTTCCCAAACTCCTATCTCCAAATTTTTGCCATATGCAAGATTGCTGCACCCTTTACCTGATGTTTACCCACCACCACCATGTTAAGCAGGTTGGCCATTACCAGTTTATTAGTCTGGCTCTGGAAGTCCCAAAGGATCTTGATCTGGTTGTTCTCAAACACCCTTGGTAGTGTTTGCCATCTTGATTCTGGGAGCTCAATGCTCCATGTATGCCCTTCCTGCGAGCAGCTTACGCCCTGCTGTGATGTGCTGCACTCTGCTCCTGGGGTCCTGTCTGATGTGGCCTCTATTGATCTTGTGTTTTAATATTAATATTTGATCTCCAAGACTTCTACAGTTAATATTTCATTAAAAGTATTCAACTGTACATTAACCAATACTTCCATTATATAATTATGACAACAGAGGAGTCAGTAAAATAGGGATGTGCCCACGGATGACCTCAGACATGTGCCACAAAAAAGTCACCAGCTGGAAACATTGTGACAAAGATGAATCCAGACAAACCAATGACTAAAACATCAGTTTGTCACTGCTCTCCTAAATCTGTCTAAACCATTTGCTGCCCCGCATTCTGACTGACGTCGTCGTCCATGATTCCAGTCCAACAGAGAGTTGCATGTTACCAGGCTGCTGCATAATCAATAGGACAAGTACTCTACAAAAACGGTTTTAACTTTTGAGTGCACTGAAAAATGTGTTGCTTGACTATTGACACTTCACTGCATTTAAATGCATCGTGAGGAACAACATCACTGGGAATATTTTGCGCCCCGTACTGTCTTCTTCTTTTCCTTTTGGCTTATCCCTTCAGGGGTCACCACAGCAATTGTACAGTGGGGAAATTATGATTTCATACTGAAGATGGTGTAAAATTACCTACTTACAAAGACATGAGCAGTTCAATGTGTTTATGGTTGGCTTATTTTAACAGTGATGGTACATTTGTTGTCATTTGTGGTCTACGACTACGACACGGGACGACCCGTGTCACATTCTAAAACTCTAATTAATATTCTGCCCTCCCTAAAGTGTGAGTGAAGTTTAGCAGATGGCTAACATTCGTGCCTCTTCATTGACGACAAAGGCTGCTCCAGTTTATTGCCCCGCTCCAAGAATCATTACTCCTTTGTAAAAACTTGAGAATAATCCAGGCAATTTACAGGCAAATGTTTTCAACAGCTCGGTTGAAGATATATGTTTTTAACAACATCCGACTTCTGCTCACAACCACTTTTTGAACAACATGGCTGATGAGGAACTTCCTGTTAACAAGAAAAACAAAAACAAAACTTCCTTATACTACCACCAGAGGGCAGAATTACACTGCTATTTCCCAGGGGGCAGCACACTCCCTGCCTGGTATAATGCCACATACCACTATTAATTGTTACACCTCTTTAAGAAACAATAGCATTACTTCTGAAATTGGCCTTAAGTAGATTTTAGGAACACCTTGCTTTGAAACCTTAACCTCAATCTTGCGCACCTTATTATCTTGACCAGTCCATTCTTTTGGCCTGTGAATCCTTCAGTAAGACGACGTCTCCAACTTGAAGATTGTCTTTTTCAGTATTCCATTTTCTTCTGGGTTTTATGTGTTGACATTTAGTCCATCCTCCATCGCTTCCAGAATGTATCTGCTAGTCCTTGCACTCTCTTCCAATGTTTGTTTGAGATCTCCTGCATATTCTCCTGCAGGTGCGGAAAGTGAGTTAACAGCATTGATGGGGAAAGAACTATTGGTGATTCTGGGTCTGAAGATACTGGGATTAAAGGTCTTGAGTTCATAATAGCTGTAACTTCTGCCGTCAAAGTGGTTAGCATTTCATGAGTTAACGCTGACGTACTTGTTCTGAGGAGAAGAGCTTCCAAGATACGTCTTGCAATGCCAATCATTCTCTCCCACACTTCACCCATATGGGAAGAGTGTGGAGGGTTGAACGTCCATGTGCAGTGGTTGTCCTGTAGGTACATTTGCAAGTCAAGATCATCTGAGTTCCGGGTGAGCTTTTCACATGCTCCAATGAAGTTTGTTCCTCTGTCTGACCTAAGCATTTTGTTAGGTTCTCGCAGAGCAGTAAAACGTCTTAATGCGTTCATGAAGCTTGAAGTTGTCATGGATTCTATTACATCAATATGTACTGCTCTGGTGCTGAGGAAAATATTAAAGCCCATCTCTTACTTTCAGCATGACCTCATCTGGTTTTGCCAGTCTAATGGCCAAAAACATCCAAACCGACACGTGTGACAGGTGGTTCAGGAGGGAGTCTGTCTGAGGGCAAAATGGACATTTGTTGTGTTTCTTGTTTGCCTCTTAGTTTTTTGTAGACAACACATCTGTGAATCACACTTGACACTAGTCGCTTTCGTCCAATTAGCCATGGTCCTGCTGACCAGACAGCTCCTTCAGAAAGATGATGTCCCTGATGGGCAACTTGTCCGTGATAATGCCTTACCAACAGAGTGGCAACATGATTCTTAGGGATAATGAGAGGGGGTTTTTCTTCAAAACATAGTTCTGCTGAAGATGTGCGCACACCTACTCTTTTTAATCCATCTTTGTCAAGAAATGAAGTCAACCATTTGAGTGGTTCTCTGTTTTGAGATACTTTTTGCGATACATTTCAGTTTTTTTGAGAAACAGTCCTGTTGTATAGCTTTTTATAATTACTGTTGTTGCTTGTTCACTGTCATTACTGTTGTTTTTGTCAAATTGTGGATTTTTTTGTCAAACTCTTTGCCTTTTTGGTTAACTCCTTGTACTAATGATTTTCAAGTGGAAAATCTTTTAAATCTGTTACCTCAAAGAGTACTCTTTGTCAAATTTGTGCTCAATGTTGTGACTACAGGACGGATCTCTTGGTCTGTGTCTGGCTGCATTAATTCAAATCTTGCCTGAGTAGCGTCATCACGCTCTAGTTTCACCAATAGTGAAGGCCCTGAAAACCAGGTGGTGACCCTTAAAGCAGCAGCAGTAAGCGGACGAGTCCCATGGTCTGCAGGGTTTTCTTCAGTGTTGATGTAACACCACTGGTTAGGGTCAGAAGACTTTTGGATTCTTGCAAGTCTGTTAGCCACATATACATAAAAACGGCGAGAAGGATTGTGAATATAGCCTAACAAAATTTTACTGTCTGTATAGAATGTTACTTTGTCAAAGTCAATGTCCATTTCATCTTTGATAAAGTCTGCCTTATCCACTGCAGCACACAGCTCAAGACATGGAATATTATGTGCTGGACGTGGGGCAAGTTTTGATTTGCCCACAATGAAGCCTACATGACGTTCTCCAGAGATAGACTCAGTTATTAAAAAGCCTACTGCAGCGATGGCGGCCTTGGACGCGTCTGAAAAGATGCACAGTTCTCTGTGTTGTGTTTGCAAAGAGAGCGAAACAGGATTGTTTGGTCTTGGGATTTGCAAGTATTCTAGCTCTTTTATGGAGTCTCTCCACAACTTCTATTGCTCTTGTTTTAAAGCTGGGAGCTGGGCATCCCACTCATTCTGCTCAGTGGATAGTTCTCACATTATCACCTTTCTGCCTAGTGTAACCGGTGCCACAAACCCAAAAGGGTCAAAAAGGCGATTAACTGTTGATAATATTCCTCTTTTTGTCACAGGATTTTCTTCTTGAGATACACAAAAGGTTCCAAGTGAGACCCAGGCTCCTTTGCATTGGTAAAGGGTCAGCACTGAGATCTAAGTCCCTAAGGTCTTTGGCTCAGTCTACTGGTGGGAAAGCTTGCATGACATTGTTACAATTGAAAGCTACCTTGTGCGGACTGACATTTGACTGCTAACTTTTATTGTGATGTCTGCAGGATTTCAGTAGCTGTTTCTGCATTGGGGAAAGATGCAAGCCCGTCTTCAACATAAAAGTGACGTATGATAACCTCTTGATTCACAGGTGATGTTTTCTGCCTCAAGAGCTGCTCGGCACAGAAATTATATGGCTATAGCTGGCGAAGGACTGTTGCCAAACACATGCACTGTCATCCTAAACTCCCTGATGGGTTTCTTAGGGTCATTGTCCTCAAACCACAAAAACCTTAAGTAGTCACGATGTTTCTCATCAACTGCAAAACAGTAAAACATCAGTTGCACATCTGTCGTAACGGCGATTAGCTCTTTGCGGAAGCGGATCAGGACTTCCAGGAGAGTATTGTTCATGTCGGGCCCGCTGAGAAGCATGTCATTTAGTGAAACTCCTTCATATTTAGCACTGGAGTCAATCACTACTCTTATCTGATCCAACTTTTGGGGGTGATACACACCAAACATGGGCAAATACCAGCACTCCTGGTCTTCTCTCATAGGCGGGACTGAGTCTGCTTGACTTGCATCAAATATATTTTGCAAAAAGTCCATAACATATTTTTTCATTAGAGTTTTTTTGTTCACTGTGTGTGATTGTGTTACGTTCACGTCGTGGCGGCATGGTGAAACGACCCTGGGGATGAAGAGAGCTGGACGTCAGGCAGGTAAGGTTTGCAGGAATCTTTAATAATAGTGCTCCGAAGCAGCGGCAGGAACATAGGAGCGACACGTTACAAGGAAAAAGCAAAAATGAGCCGACAAAAGACTGGCACACACACCGGAACATAAATAGCCTGGCACACAAACGAGAAACAGGTACGCGTAATTAACAAAAGAGAAAAACTAGCATGCAAGGAAAACATGTGAAACTAGGAAAATAACAACAACAAAAAAACAAATAGAACGAAACCAAAACTACCACGAACACAAAACACAGATCGTGACAGTACCCCCCCTCAAGGACGGATTCCAGACGTCCGAAAAGTCCAAGAGTCATGAGGAAACGGGAAGGGCGGTGGGAGGACTAGAGGTCGGTCTCCTGTGGAACCCCTCCGGGGGTCGGCCGGGACGGAGACCCGAGCGTGACCGGCTAGACCTCTCCGGGGGTCGGCCGGGACGGAGACGCAGGCAAGGCCGGTGAGACCCCTCCAGGCGTCGGACGGGACGGAGACGCCGGCGAGGCCGGTGAGACCCCTCTGGGGGTTGGCCGGGGCGACGCCTAGGCAGGACTGGAACCTTGGGCGTCTCTGGAAGCGCTGGAGGACACTGCGCCGTGGGAGGCGCCGCTGGAGCACACTGCGCCGTGGGAGCCGTGACTATTGCACACTGCGCCGTGGGAGGCGCGACCGGAGGGACTGGGACCGACGCCCTTGGAGGCGCCACTGGAGGGATTTGGACCGACGCCCTGGGAGGCGCCACTGGAGGGACTGGGACAGACGCCCTGGGAGGCGCCATAAGAATGGCTGCTGCCAGCGGAAACTGCCGCGTGTGGGCGATCGGCGGAGTCCTGCTGCGCGTCGCCAATATAGAAGCCGGCGAAAGCTGCCAAGGATGAGAAGTGGGTGGCGTCCTGCAGCGAGGCTATCGGGAGGTTTGGAGGAGGGCACGAGACTCACCGCGACAACGTCCTCACGTCAGCACCGCCGGGTTTCTCTGTCGCCGGCGGGCCGGCCTGTGTGTGGCGGATCCAGGCCACACCGACGCTATGGGGACCAGCGAGCCGCCTGGACCCTACATCATGCCCTCCAGCTCTTCCGGCGAGTACTTGGCCGTCTCCTCCTCCATCGCCTTCAAAACCTGGATGGCCCAGTCGCTATCCGGGGGGTAGTATTGTGGTCGGCTCATACTGTTATGTTCACATCATCGCGGCATGGTGAAACGACCCCAGGGATAAAGAGAGCTGGACGTCAGGCAGGTAAGGTTTGCAGGAATCTTTAATAATAGTGCTCCGAAGCAGCGGCAGGAACATAGGAGCGACACGTTACAAGGAAAAACCAACAATGAGCCGACAAAGGACTGGCACACACACCTGAACATAAATAGTCTGGCACACAAATGAGAAACAGGTACGCGTAATTAACAAAGGAGAAAAACTAGCAGGCAAGGAAAACATGTGAAACTAGAAAAATAACAACACAGGAAAACCAACTAGAATGAAACCAAAACTGTCACGAATACAAAACACAGATCGTGACAGATTGTAGTCTTTTCATGGCATATGGTTTGTTATTTGGGAGGCGACTTCGTGGCTTTCAGAATGGTAAGATAGCAACCCATGTGTTTGAATTTTCCTTGTATACATGTTTGCCCAATATCTCCAAAAACATTTGTATTCAACTGAGAGTGCAGGTTTGTCATCGTGTTTTGTTCTTTGGAAAAACCTGACTTCCAAAGTTGTTCGTTTCTAGCTCCAGGAGGAGAGCAGATATATTGAGGCTTGCGTCAGGGGCTGTCTTTCTTAGCTTGTCTTTCACCTGGATGACAATTTTGCATGGACTATGAATAGATGGAGCACGTCCACCTTGAAAAATGTTTGTACGGTAAACATAATTGTTTTTTGTTTTGTGTTTTTTGTCCGAACAAACTTCTCCTACAATGTCCCATTCGAGGTCGAGACGCTGTGCGTATGGTTTGTTTCGGGGCCCATTGTGCTGTTCACGAACTTTGTGCACCGGGAGTATGTCTCTGCCAAGGAGGAGGAGAACGTCTGCATTTGGGTCAATTACAGGTATTTTGTCTGCAACTGGCTTTAAATGAGGATAGTGGCTGGCCACTTCTGGAGATGAAATCCCCGTTCTGTCATCAGGTATCATGTCACATTCCAAAAGAGCAGGAAGCATGATTCGTACTGAACTGTCCGGCGATTCAATTACAAAATTGTTTGCAAGCCTGCCCGTGACGTTCATGACCCCTGCACAAGTTTTTAGCGTGCATGTCTATAACAGTCCATTGACATCAAAAATGTCAAAAAAGTCAGATTTTGCTAATGAGCAATTGCTTTGCTCTTCAACGACAGCATACTTTCTCAATGCTCTGTCTGGCTGGCCAACAGGAAACACTTTAGCTAAGCATATTTTTGAACAGGAACTTGGGCTTAATGAATTTCCGCATACCTGAGTTCATTTAGATGTCACGTCAAAAGAACGGGACTCAATTTGCTCCCCACCATTATCTTCAGTGGTGGCAGAGCTCTCTGGTTTAGGGGGAAGAGGCTCAGGGTGTAATGCTGTGCCATGGTTTTCATTATTACACTGCACATTTTACAGGCCTGGTACAATCTTTGGCCTGGCGACGCACCGAAGAAATGTTTTTCTCTTTAAGAATGTACTTCTAAATAGCCTACATTTTTTCAGCAGATAGGGCTTGTGGTGAAGTGGACAGTCTTTTTCAGGATTTATATTCTCTTGTTCATTTGTCTTTTGGTTTGTCCTTGTTAAATGTGACACATCAGTCTTTGTAACGGGATTTTGGTATTTCTGCTTAAATGTATTTTCTGTTCTGTCGGTTACTCCTGTGATGCATGCACAGCTGGGATCGTTGTGAGTTTTTGCTTCTTCATTTATGAAGTCTACGAAGAATGTGAATGGGGGATATGACACTCTTCTCTCTTTTTTTATCTAAAGGCATTAGTCACCCACGTTTCTTGCAGATTGTATGGAAATTTGGCTAGGATAGGGTTAACTCGGTGTGCTGTATCCAGATGGGAGAGTCCTGGGAAGAAGCTGTTTAACTTTGCTGCTTGGAGTTCTGTCAGAATGTCCCCGAGTTCTCTTAAACGTTGGTACTCCCTGTTTGATATAACAGGGAAGTTCTCAATTTTCTTTAGCAGGGCATGTTCTATGATTTCTGGAGCACTAAAACAGTCGTCTAATCTCTGCCATACCATGTATAGGCCTAAAGTGAGGGTGGCCGAAAGCGGTCAGTCTAGGCTGCTGCTCTCTAGGCCTCAGGCCTGGAGGCGTGAGTTTGTAAACACCGCGTTCCTGTCATCGTGAGGAAGGGTATTGGCTCCATCCAGAACAATTCGGCGCACGATGGCCACGGTTGCTTATGTAGGCTGCTCTTATGCGTTGGTCTTGTGCAGCAGACTGAGGTCCAAGCCATTTGGAAAGCAGGTCTAACTCCTCTTGTGGTAGCAAGTTCAATTCTTTAACAGCACTCTGAAAGGAGGCTTTCCACGGCCAGTAATTCTCTGGTTTGTCGTCAAATTTAAGTAAGCCTGAGCTGACCATTTCTCTTTTCAATATATACTTATAAACTATGCTCTACTGGAGGTAGCGGTTGAAAGTCTTGACAAAACTGATGTTCACTTAACTAGTAAAAGTTGGTAAAGGTTGGCAATGGAGGTTGTGTCGGCTCAGGATTAGTTTTGTGTAGGTTTGCATCTTATTGAGTAAATCTGTCTGTTGCTGGACGTAGTCTTGTGTCCTTTTTGTTGGATCGATAGGTGGCAAGTTGTCCAGCTGGGCTGGCTTCACAAGCTTGAGCATCAGCTACTGCTGCTGTTACCTCTTTTGTTGATTTGAGTAGGTGCAGATCTGCATCCAGTTCAGCCTTCTTCTTGAGCTGTTCGGCTTGCTCCTTCAGCTTCTTTCTGAGCATAAGAGAGTTGAGCAATGGCGGCCTGTGTCTATGCCTGTGCCTGTTTGCGGTGACAGATGAGGTGGTGAGCTGGCTGGACCTGGCCCATCTCGATCTGGTCTCCAGCGTCTCCTCCTTCAAAGCCTGATCTTGCAGGGTTGCCATTGCTGTTGCAGTCTATGATGTTATATCTTTGCTGTAGAGCTTGACGGATGGATACCTTTTTTTACTATCAAAAAAGGTATTTAGGGCATTTTTTTTCTTCAACCAGAACTGTATATGTTCGACAGCGTTTTAGGGCCACATAAAAAAATAAATAAATATGATTTTGAGTTTAAAAGTCGTAATATTACGAGATTAAAAGTTGAAATATTACGAGATTGTAAATCATAATTTAAAAAAGTTATAATTTAACCTCTGACCCAGGTCAAGAGTCACACAAACCCCCTGTGTTTATAGCTGTCTCGGGCAATGCCTGTTAAATGAAGAATTAAAATCATCAAGATTTTGAGAATATCGTAATTTCACGACAATAATGTTTTATATTTGCAAGAAAAGATCATCATGTTACGAGAGTAAAAACTTAGATGTACAGGAATAAAAGTTGTAACTTCATTTTATAAGCATTGCCTGAGACTGCTATGAACTGGCGAGCCGTATATGGAGGGGCAGGGTATTAGAGTGTAGCGGTGAGACGACGCTAGCCCACGTTAACCTGGTGGTTGCCAACTGCTCTGTTTTGTTGTCACGTTATAAATAAAAGCTCGTCTGAAGCCAGAGGAAAGTTTTCTTCCTTGCCCGAGACACCTATGAAAGGGGGGCTTTACGTGAAGGAGCGGGGTATGTGAGGGTAACGGTGAGATGACAATCACGATGCCAACCTAAACTAATCTGTTTGTGCCAAACTGCTCTGTTTTGCTGTCCCATTTTAAATAAAAGATTGTCTGAAGCCAGAGGAAAGTTCCTCTCCCTACTAAAAACCATGCAGTGACACTTTAAAAGTCGTAATATTACGACTTTATATCTCGTAGTATTATGACTTTAAATCTCGTAAAATTAGTTTTAAAATCATAGTATTACAAGATTAAAAGTTGTAAAATTACAATTTTAAAACTTGTAAATTTATGAAATTCAAAGTCATAACATTACAACTTTTAAAGTCGTAATTTTACGAGATTAAAAGTCGTAATATTACGCGTCATTGTGTCCTACATGTCCAACGGAAACTATAGCATAATTCTACAGTTGAATTTTTTACTCTCGTGACACGATGATCTTTTCTCGTAAATATAAACATTATTGTTATAAATTTACGATGTAATTTTTGAAATCTTGATGATTGTAATGCTTTATTAACAGGCGTTGCCCGAGACAACTATAAACACAGGGGGCTTCTGTGACTCTTGACCTGGGTCAGAGGTTAAATTACGACTTTTTTTCTTGTAAAATTACGACTGTAAAACTTGTAAATTTACCACTTATTTCTCATAAAATTACGACTTTTATTCTTGTAATATTACGACTTTTAAACTCAAATCTTTTTTTTATTTTTTAATGTGACCCTAAAACGCCGTCATATAAATGAAATAAACACATTACAACTTTTTCTGTACCATTTTGCAATGCCACTTTGTGAGTGACAGGCAACAAGTAACAACATGTAGCACAATGATGAACACTGTCCAGGCATTTTAACCGCACTATCAAATTTTTATGTAGTAGATAACTAGCCAGCTGCACCATTACTAATGGTGATTTAAGAGTTATGCTGCTTTCTAACCAGTATAATGGCGAAACGAACAGGCAGCATCCAATCACCAAGACAAAGTAAAACAAGCAATTACAGCACTACCCATAAAATTAGAATATCCTGTAAAGATTGTTGTATTTCTACAATTCAACTTGGTGAATTTGACATATTAAATAATCGAATAATATTCAAAGTATTTTTTCCGTTGTTTGTGGTTTTTATAATATGAAAATCTTAATGAACAGCAAACAAGGAACTGCTTGAGATACGTCAATTTGCGTGTAATGGCTCAATACAATTTATTGGTTTCAACTTTTATGTTAAATTGCCAAAACAAAACAACTTTTACTTGATATTCTAATTTTTCGGGTAGTACTAGATTTTATGGTGGACGGGCTGTTGGAGTAGGTGCACACAGAAGAAAGGAAGGTGAGACTGAGTGAGATTTTGATTTTTCAGTCGAGAAAGGGTTGCTCTACAAAACATAATGCAAATGCAAAGTATCATGCCAGTTTTCGGACTGAAAAGTGTGGAGTGAATGCATTGTGTGGGGTTAACAGCTCTTACTTTGATGGCCGGACAAACCGGAGACAGGATGTGTTGCACCGAGTTTGTGACCTGAGTGAAGTTGGCCCCCCAACCTGCACAAAACTCTGCTCAAATAGTCTCATTTGTTTGTGCTGTTTTGTGCAATTAAAATTAACGTTTGTGTTACTTTTGTTTTTGGGTTATTACAGTTTCTTTTATAGGTCAACCAAAGTTTATCCCCCCCCATTTTCTCCAAATGAAACAAAAAAATTTCCATTTGATTGTGCTTCGTTTGTGCTGTTTTGTGCAATTAAAATGAACGTTTGTGCTACTTTCGTTTTTCCCCTCCGTGAATCACCACCTTATCGTGGTGGAGGGGTTTGAGTGCCCGAGTGATCCTAGGAGCTATGTTGTTGGGGGCTTTATGCCCCTGGTAGGGTCTCCCAAGGCAAACAGGTTCTAGGTGACGGGCCAGACTAAGAGTGATTCAGAATAGCCCTATGACAAACAACATGAGGAGTGACCGCACCTCGCCCGGGCGTGGGATACCGGGGCCTCACCCTGGAGCCAGGCCTGGGGGAGGGGCTCGCAGGCGAGCCTCAGTGGCCAGGTCTTCACCCAGGGGGCCTGGCCGGGCATAGCCCGAAGAAGCCACACGGGAACCCCCCCCCCTGGCAGACCCACCAACTGCAGAGGCAAGCATAAGGGTCTGGTGCTTTGTG
>QODF01000050.1:826339-898041 GCA_024372805.1 Oostethus manadensis | reverse complement strand
CTACGTGCCATTCGGTCCTTGTACAATCGAAGCAGGAGCCTGGTTCGCATTGCCAGCAGTAAGTCGAGCTTGTTTCCGGTGAACGTTGGCCTCCGCCAAGGCTGCCCTTTGTCACCGATTCTGTTCATAATCTTCATGGACAGAATTTCTAGGCGCAGTCAAGGTGTTGAGGGAGTCCAGCTTGGTGACCTTAGGATCTCGTATCTGCTATTTGCAGACGATGTGGTCCTTATAGCCTCATCAGGCTGTGACCTTCAGCGTTTACTGGAGCAGTTTGCAGATGAGTGTGAAGCTTCTGGGATGAGACTCAGCACCTCCAAATCCGAGGCCATGGTTCTCAGTAGGAAACGGGTGGACTGTACCCTCCAGGTTGGGAGTTAGGTCTTGCTTCAGGTGGAGGAGTTCAAGTATCTCGGGTTCTTGTTCACGAGTGAGGGAAGGTTGCGTGAGATTGACAGACGGATCAGTGCAGTATCTGCAGTAATGCGGGCGCTGTACCGGACCGTCGTGGTGAAGAGAGAGCTGAGCCGGAAGGCAAAGCTCTCTGTTTACTGATCGATTTACGTCCCCACACTCACCTATGGTCAAGAGTTATGGGTCATGACCGAAAGAGTGAGATCGCGGATACAAGCGGGGGAAATGAGTTTCCTCCGTAGGGTGGCTGGACTCACCCTAAGAGATAGGGGGAGGAGCTCGGCCATCCAGGAGGATCTCAGAGTAGAGCCGCTGCTCCTTAACATCGAGAGGAGCCATTTGAGGTGGCTCGGGCATCTAGTCCGGATGCCTCCTGGGCGCCTCCCTGGTGAGGTGTTTCAGGCATGGGGAGACCCCCTGGGAAGACCTTTGATACGCTGGAGGGACTATGTCTCACAGCTGGCCCGGGAATGCCTTGGTGTCCTCCTGGTGGAGCTGGAAGAGGTCGCTGGGGCCCGGGAAGTCTGGACTTCCCTACTGAAGCTGCTGCCCCCGCGACCCGGACCCGGATAAGCGGAGGAAAATAGATGGATGGGTTTTTAAGATATTAACAATTAAAGTTTTGCGCTATTACATAATCAGCCAGTAAACAAGCTCCGAATGAAACCAAAATAGACTCATTTTTACTGTCCTTTTTGTGCTATTGGGTTCAGTTGAAATCAAAGGTCGTGCTGCTTTCATTTTGGAGATATAACGCGTTTCTTAAAGGTCACCCAAAGATCACGTAGCCCCCTCGACATGCTGCGAATGAAACCAAATTAGTCTCATTTTTTTGTCTCATCGAGTGGAGATTTGTGCAGTTAAAATGAAGATTTGTGCCACTTTCGTTTTGGAGTTATTACACATTTATTTAAGGTCAACTGAGGTCACTCACTTGTCAACAAGCTCCAAATGAAACAAGAATGGTTTAATTTTGACCGTCCTTGTTTGTGCTATTAGGTTCAGTTGAGACCATCATTTGTGTTGTGTGTTGCTTAAGGCACTGCAAAGTTGGTTGAGAGTTAAGTAAGACTAATGTAAACATATACAACAAACATGGCTTCAATTTCAAGTAAATGAACAGGATGAAATAGTGCCACAACATGCCACTTTAAAACAGAAAGTGAACGTCAAATATGGAAATGAAAGCTACCTGATTAATATATAAGTAATACATAATATAAATAAAATAAAATATACAATATATATAATGGTAAATGGTCTCTTACTTGTATAGCGCTTTTCCACCTTTAAGGCACACAAAGCGCTTGGACACTGATCGAACCAGCAACCTTCAGGTTGTGAGACAACACAACTCTTACCACCTAAGCCATGCCACCCGCATATACATGGTATAGGAAAAGTATAGAATTATAATTAGGGGTTTTCTACAAAATTCAGGTGGTTAATTGTTTGAGACTATGTCTTGTTTTTTCTGAGGTTGAAAATAAAGAAGCTACATTGTGGAATCTACCTTGCCGTCTGTTTGAAACCAATTATATACGAAATATGACAGAATGGAAGTGCTCAGTTGTCAGGCTTTGGACAGGTGCGATACTACAGTTTGCACACCTGATACAACTCAGAGATCCACGGAATGCTCAGCTCGTTTTTGTGTCTGCTTAGATACTTGGAAAATTAGGGGGAACATTGTTCCCAAGGTTCTCATTTAAATATTAGAGTTGCTACAAAGTCCACCCCAGGGTGAAAATCATCTATCACATATATATATCATCATCGACCCTAATGAGGATAAGCGGTATAGAAAATGAATGAATGTATCCCACTGGATAACCAGCCCTTTTCTATTGTGCAAGATGCCAGATTCAAACTTGATGAATTCCACTAGCCACGTTTTGCCATACCCAATTGCGAGTATTTCTCAGATGTTTGCTTACCCGAGTTGTACAGAGTTGTTTACAGCCACGTTGCTGTATCCATTAGCATAACAACAAATATCTAGTCGTCAAGCATTGGCCAGGTTAACATTTTGATCTTGTCTGTTCATTCATTCATTCATTTTCTGTACCGCTTATCCTCATTAGGGTCACGGGGATGCTGGAGCCTATCCCAGCTGGCTTTGGGCGAGAGGCGGGGTACACCCTGGACTGGTCGCCATTCAATCGCAGGGCACATATAGACAAACAACCAGTCACACTCACATTCATACCGATGGACAATTTTTTTCAGAATCGCCAATTAACCTAACATGCATGTTTTTGGAATGTGGGAGGAAATTGGACCCGGAGAAAACCCACACACGCACGGGGAGAACATGCAAACTCCACACAGAGATGCCCAACGGAGGTTTGAACCCAGGTCTATCAGATCTCCTGACTGTGTGGCCAATGTGCTAACCACTCAGCCACCGTGCGGCCCCCATGTCTGTTCAATGGCTAGATAAAGACTTTGTCTTAATTCCACCACAGGAGATATGCCATAAAGGGTCATATGAGTATCGGTTGATGTGAGAATCGGAAACTGAAAGTTTGACAGTATTGGCCAATATTGGACATCCCCAGTGAATTCAAAACTCAATAGTTCCAAAAACGTACTAAAATACTATAACTGTGGGTATAAAAACAATAACTACTATAACCTGAAACTTTACCTTTACATAAGGGGTGTCTGTTTTTCCAGTGTTGATAAATGAAAAGTAAGTAGGGTATATTTATTATAATAAACTGTGTTGACGTGGGCCGCATGGTGGATGAGTGGGTAGCACATTGGCCTCACAGTCAGGAGGTTCAGGCTTCGAATCTCTGTTGGGCATCTCGGTGTGGAGTTTGCATGTTCTCCCCGTGCGTGTGTGGGTTTTCTCCGCGTGCTCCGGTTTCCTCCCACATTCCAAAAACATGCATGTTAGCTTCATTGGTGACTCTAAATTGTCCATCAGAGTATGAATGTTTGTTTGTCTGCCATGCGATTGGCTGGCGACAAGTCCAGGATGTACCCCGCCTCTCGCTCAAAGTCAGCTGGGATAGGCTCCAGCATACCCGTCACCCTAATGAGGCTAATGAGTGTTGACGTGCACATTTACACGCTCACCGTTATCCTACCATCAGCCCACCCCCACTTTATTGGCGGCGAAAGAGTTGCTTTTGTTCTTTAACTCCTCATGATGCCCCATAATAATTACTTGCTTACTTGCTAAAAAAACTGGCTGGGAGGGCTTCATTTTTGCGCAGAAGTAGAATAATATCACACTACCCTCATCTGAGCACAAAGCCAAAAAACAGACTTGACAAAGTAACCACAGTTGCTGTACCGTTTAACTTTGTTTGGGGAACTTTTTGTTGGTTTTGTTGAGCTGCATCTTGAGCGCAAAGCCCGAGTTTGTCGAGCCACTTTGTGAGTTTAAGCTGATGTGTAAATGTCATTATAGCCCACTTGTACTGAGTTATAGCAATTGTGGAGATGGCCACAACGTTTAGTACATTCCCAAGAAGCCCACTCGAAAAAGGATTCTCGTCAGGGTGATGCAAGGTGTCAGCTCTTTAAGGACAAGCAATCTACTCAATGAGACGGGATGACAGAATATGGGCATATGGGCTTTTTAAATAATAAATACCACAGCAGCTGACACCAATATGTGTTATTCTGCCCAGCTGCCTGCACATCCCAAGTCGGGTGGACAACTTTCAAATGGGGTTGATCCTTGCAAGGCTGATCAGCAGGGAAGGTGGAAAGAGATGAGAAGAGACCAAAGACAAGTTCCCTTTTTGTTCTGCAGTGCCCTACTTTGAGGAATTCAAACGTGTTGCATGCTTACGTATGATTCAACAAAAATCTGCCTCTACAACAGAAGGCACTCTAGTGACTGCAAAGTTGTAACACAATAGTCCCCTCTAGTACTCTGTAACATGTATTTCAAAATGGCACCAATTGATTGCAGTTTCTTTTGATCTTTAGTAAGGCTGAACGTCCGTTATAAATAATGCATTTTTGCCGAGTACAGCTCATCATATCTGTGCTCTTGCTGAAGAAACATTGTCATCGGGTAACTATGTATTCACTCCTCACACTCTGTGTTGGCCAGCGACACACAGCGACCGCCTTCCATAGACAGATTGCTCCAGTGAGCCTTGCCTCACTCTTTCACACACGGACAGACAGCTCACGTCAGCACTCTGTTTTCCTCAGCTCCCCTCTATTCCGGTTCGTATGATAACTAAAGTTACTTGTGAAACTTGTTACGTAACATACACTGTGCGTTTGACGAGACAGAGCTGTAAATGGCCTGTGTTGCATCGGTCACTGCCTTGTTTTTTTGTTTTTGGTTTCCAGTCTACCTGCTTCTAATTTGGCTGGTGATGTAAAGTCAGTTGGAAACATTTGCTCATAGTACTGAACGCGGTGCTTTTGAGAACAATACATTGAACAAGACTGATACATTTTACTTCCCTGTTTGCCATCGCTGGATGTTTGCATGAATCACCAACTCCACACAGATCATTTCAAAATAAATAATGACGATTACTTACACGCATACACAAGTTGAATCCCAATTTTGAGGCTGTTCTGTAAATATTTTTTAAATAAACAATAAATTTAGCAACTTTTTATCAATCCATGTCAATTTCAGACTTAATGGTCCCAAAGTATACTTTGTGATCAGATGGTTTGCTTGTAACAACTTCAAGTGCCGTAGTCGCTGATGGGGTTAACCCAGCCCTGGTTCTGTGCCACTAGCATAATAAATCTATTGTATATGATTAATTATTTTTATTTATTATTTTAAGAGCAGCAGTACGGTTTTATGCCAAAAAAGAGTACAGCAGATGCAGTATTTGGTTTGAGGATGTTGATGGAGAAGTACAGGGAAGGTCAAAGGGAGCTGCATTGTGTTTTTGTATATCTGGAGAATGCTTATGACAGGGTGCCCAGATAGGAACTGTGGTATTGTATGAGGAAGTCTGGAGTGGCAGAGAAGTATGTTAGAGCGGTGCAGGACATGTACGAGGATGTAAGGCAGTAGTGAGGTGTGCTGCAGGTGTGACAGAGGAGTTCCGAGTGAAGGTGGGACTCCACCAGGGATCAGCTCTGAGCCCCTTCTTGTTTGCTATGGTGATGGACAGGCTGACGGACGAGGTTAGACAGGAATCTCCATGGACTATGATGTTTGCAGATGACATTGTGATATGTAGTGAGAGCAGGGAACGGGTAGAAGAGAAGCTTGAGCCCTGGAAAGGAGAGGAATGAAGACAGAGTACATGTGTGTGAATGACAGGCACCAAAGAGTGAGGTTATAGGAAAAAGAGATAAAGAAGGTGCTGTGGTTTCCACACATCAAAACCCAATTCAGACTGCAAGGAATAACACAGCACATGATATTTCCACACTGGATGCCTCAACGACGGCCAGTACAGGAACCCATTTGCCTTTATGTACTTTACCAGTTATTTTAAATCAGTGTTTATTACAGGAAATACCCAATATCAATGTAACATTTTTTTAAATTTAATATGATATTGATGGTCCATTATTATTCAACATTTCTACCCAAATTCCAAATAAAAATTTTTTTAAACTTGGGGAAAAAAAATTAAAGCAAAAAAAAAGGAGGGAAAATGTATGCAGTGAGAATGCATTATGTATATTAATAAGTTTCAGGTTCGAGAAATATGTTGAATAAATTAATAATTTGCATGATTTACCGCTCCCACCTCCATTTTTGTTTCTGGAACTGTAAAGGTGGGTTTATATAACTTTTACTATGTGCAATGGTGGATCAAATCAGCTTTGTGACTTGGAAATGCAGCCTTCACAAATGTTATGTCCTTAAAAAGAGTAATCATATGCAACATAAAAAAATAACCCTCGAGCTAATGCACTGTGAAGTAGAAGATCCTTTTCATTTTTTGCACATTTTCTGGCAGTGAACTGGATGACACTGTAGGAAGAGCTCTCTGCACTAGTTTAAAAAAAACATTTAGACTCCATCCATCCATTTTCTATACGGTTTATCCTCATTAGGGTCGGGGGTATGCTGGAGCCTATCCCAGCTGACCCAATGAAGTTATTTGCCACGACTGTAATAGTGATAATACTTTGATGTGTATATTTTCATCTGGGTTTTATCACATTCAAGCAACTAGCGGCGCAAGGGCAACAATAGTCTGCCGACTAATGAAAACCTGTGATTTGTACTTGCATATATACTTTGCCTGTGGGTTCCTGCATGTGTTGCTTTTATTAAAATGCTGTTAGATTAACTTTTGACTTCATGGAACTGTTTGTTCAACATCAAACAATGTGGTCACAGACATTTGTTTCATGCCAAACCATGCATATCTTTCCTTTCCTAGTTTGACTCATTTAGACCTTAAATTAGCTCCCCCGGCCCTTTTTAAAAAATATGAGAATCATAGAGGAAGAAGAAACACATAAATCAAATCTACATTTAGTACTGTGTCTGATGTGCAGCTGGAGTGTTCAGAGCAAGCCTGACATTTGAATGCATTTCAAATCGATGCATCTCTGTTCCAGAACCTGGAAACCTTGGCTGCGGGCCGGAAACAACGGTGCTGAGCAGAAGAGCAATGTGATCATTATTCAGTGAACTAAAATAAAACCAAATCATAAAAGTAGAGCAGATGCTTAAACCCAAATAAACATTGAATACATTGATAGGGCGCATGAAGAACCAAACTGTGGAATGGACCGAGTACCGTACGCATACAATAAGAAACAACTTAAGTACCCATGACATCAAACCTTGCTTTTGTTATTTTTGCCACCAAAAAAGTCACATTAAAAGGCATATTTTGGTGTTAGATGTGTGCTCAAATGTAGAAATATTTACAATTGTTTCATTGTTCACAGAGCATAGAAACCTTTTTACAACAAATTTGTTTTTAACATTAGAAGCCCCCGAGACATGAAAAGCACCCCTATAGTCACATTTACACTCATATTACCCACAAATACTAGGCCATTAAATACAAAAGACTCATGCTTGTGTGTTTTATTAAAAATCCGTTCCTGTAGGAAGAGGTCACCAACCACTAAGCCACAGCCTGGAAGTGCTCTGCGGGCCGGCCCAAACCAGGCCGTGGAAAAGAAAAAAAAATAGGCCTACATAAAATTTTAGGTAAATGCACAAATTTTGGAAACAGTTACTGTTTTATTGGACAAACTATAGACGACACTAAGGAGCACAGTTTGTTTTGCTGCATTGTTTTCTCAGCGCATTTTTTCATTTAGCCTTTTTTACTCTTGAAAATGCTTCACTAAAACATGCATTTCTTGTTTACTAGGCTGTATTCAATCACAAAACAAGATTAATTAATTCATATATTTGTCAAAAACTGCTAAATTATAACCTTGATGTGGGAAAGGACAACTTTTATTGATTCCTGCCTGCATTCATTCATTATTTGTAACACATTATTAATTTATTTTACCAGGGGTGTTACCATTCATTCACTAGTTCGACGCATCGATTGATATTCTTATGATCCAGTTACATTTCACGTCATTCTGTGGTCCCCAAACTGCCGTTCCAGACCACATTTATCGATCTAACATGGTTTGAAAGGTAATCCATCAATTTAATTGATACTAGGAAATAAAGCATTGGATTTAAGTTCTGCAGGTTTTACATGGATGTGTTTTATTTTTAGCTATTTTAATGATAAATGTTAAACGTTACCAATGCAACAGTTTGATTTGTCGTAACGCGATTAGTCATGCCTGTTTACTGAGGCGCACGGATGAGCG
Organism: Oostethus manadensis; assembly: GCA_024372805.1. Classification (NCBI taxonomy): domain Eukaryota; kingdom Metazoa; phylum Chordata; class Actinopteri; order Syngnathiformes; family Syngnathidae; genus Oostethus; species Oostethus manadensis. The sequence continues at coordinate 889,866 of QODF01000050.1, read as the reverse complement.
TGCATGCTCTGTTAGAAAAGTACGTGTGGATGTCTTAAAATATGGAATTTTTCATAGGATATGGGATGTATTTTCATTGGTATGCATGCTTGTTAGGTACATGACTTCTTCTTCTTCCATTTGCTAAGGGATTTATACTGAGTGTTGGTCCACATCCCAGGTTAAGTCCAACTTGAAGCCTTTCAAACTCATGGATGGTAGATAAAAGGGACGTAGCGAGTGTTAAGGTTGTGCATGTTTGTGTTCTGGTTGAATTGTTGTTTGGGAGCCACTGTTGTTCTGGCGTGTGCTCCATTTTTTCTTGCAATGATAAGCGTGTTGATCAAACGCCGCCTCGTAGCTTTAACAGCGTCTGTGCAAACGCTACAGTATGTACTTGAATATCTATTTGCACATGACATTTCATTCTAATCTGCTGGTGCGAAATAACTTCTTTGGTTAGAGAAGTGAATGAGGTATCACATTAAAGTTAGTCATGTTTTATCGGATAGAATTCATCATTCATTCTTTGATAATTCAACCTGAAGTGTTGGTTGCACTACAGTCAAATAAAACGGGAATGTATTTGCCATGAATTGTTGTTTACCTGTTTGTTTACATCCCTACTTCATGTGTAGCTGATCCTCTTACAAAAATCAAAGGGAATTTAGGAAACTTCAAATGCACTGTCCAGTATCCCGCTATTTATTTCACAGTCAGACTGCTTGAATTTTTGGCTAAAAAGTTAGTGAATCGATTGAGAGTTACTGAATGGTTTTGGATCGGATCGTTCTAAAGGAACCAATTTTGTCCTGGAATCAAACCGGCAGTCAAGCGCTTGGATACAGTAGTGGTACCTGATAGTGAGGAGAACTGATCCCTGACTGGCTGATATGTACCAGGGACACTCCTGTATGTTCCTTTGAAGACTTTTGGCTTGATCTACCACGTAGCTCAAGTAACCAGTCGAGACAGACGGCCGCCCCACATAACCTTGCCTTCCCAGACTCTTATAGCAGTCTCTTTGTAGTGAACGAATCAGCATGTTTTGTCCCTTTTTCTATTAAAGCCACGCATGATTAGTCCAAATATGCGGCTCTGTATGCATGAACACTGAGCAGAAGAGGGAGGGAGGAGTTACACATACACTCCTGATAAATATTGCACAAATGTACATTTTGCACTGTTGGATCTTAAGGAGGATCTAAGCTGAGCATCGGAAATGCCAATGGAAGGAATGGGAGTGAGTAAAAAAAAGAACTTGAGTAAGCAGTTTATTTGGAAATGACCATTAGCTGAAATAAGCCGTTTAAGTTTAAAACAAACAATTCTGAAATAGACATAAAATTGTCCAGAGGGCATCTGATGTCTGGAACAAATGTCTATTTTTGCAAATTTCCTTTCAGAAGAAGTCCTTTGTCAGGCAGGCAGGCATTTTGAACCACGGGATTGCCCCCAGCATCTCCCAGGCAAGTCTTCATACTGCCATCGCTGGAACGCCTGTACTGTATTACTGGTACTCAACTGATCTTGATCTGGACCAGCTGCATCTCTGCTGTGTTAGCGCAATCACTATAGAGCGGCTGGACTTTTTTTTTGCAAGTTTGCAAAAAAAGCTAAATTACATTGACCATGATTTTATTTATAAAACCAAAACACTGAAATATCCAAGGGGGGTGCATATTTGCACCTGCAGCATGCAGCCAATATGCAAATATCCTCTTGAACTGAGAAATGAAAAGCCGCATCTAGAATGGAAATGAGTGTATTATGCAGGACCATGCTGGTCTTGCATACCAACATGACACACAATCACACTTTTTTTACTTTTTTACTTTGTTTTTAATTGTATTTTTATTGTTGGTTCTATTTGTGTATTGTGTAAACATGCATGTTAGCTTCATTGGCGACTCTAAATTGTCCATCGGTATGGATGTGATTGTGAATGTTTGTTTGTCTATATGTGCCCTGCGATTGGCTGGCGACCGGTCCAGGGTGTACCCCGCCACTCGCCCAAAGTCACCTGGGATAGGCTCCAGCATCCCCGCGACCCTATTAGCAATTCATGTGAAGAGGGTGCACCATTAAATAAGCTCTGCTCTGCTCGGAACTGTGGAGTGTATCACAAATCATTCATTGTGCAATGTATGCATGTTCCAAACAAATGAAAACCATAATCATAAGGAATCATAACTAAGCCAGCATCATCGGCAGTGAAGGTCTATTGTCATTCAGAATAAAACTTTTTTTTTTAGGCATGTATTTGGTTAAGGATAGCTTACAGCTGGGTGCACTTGCAAGACGTCTTCCTTTTTATTTTATCTTGCTCATACCCCCTTTCCCTTGCTCCCAATCAGCAGTCAGAAAGCAGTCTAGATGCATTCACGGACTTGCAGAGAGTCGGATATTTCAAATATAACAGATCTTGGCAAAGGGAGCTGCAAAGAGAGCCACAGAACTGAGCATCCCATTCCAAATTCTTGCTAATGATGTTATTGAATCTAGGAATGTCCTGATCCAATCTTCAGGATCAAAATCGGCTACCAATCAGCTATATTTTGAAGATCAAACAAAATTAGCTTCCACCACGTGAGAGTCGAGATCCGGTTTATCCCATATATTATCTTTGTACAATTCATAATTTGTGATTATTACATATTTCTTTAAGAAAACTAATAAGTTCATTTTTTAAATATGTTTCTGTGTAGATCAGGGCTCTCCAAATTGCGGCACAGAGGTCATTTGTGGCCATTGGCTTGTTTTTTCATTGGCCCATGGCACGATGTAGAAAATGAAACAAAAATTGGCAGAATGTGATGAAAGCCGCAATGTTGATACTAATAACTAATAGAACAAAGAGTATGTGGCAATCCGAGGGGTTCTTTTTGGTGAAAAGAAGGGGATTGTTACCCCAAGGGTCAAACTATTTAATATTAATATATAATAATACTATTTAATTCACGTTAAAGACACACAGGTAAAGTTCTGAAAATAAGTGACGGACAATAAATGGTTAAAACTTTTTTTTTTGTTCAGCAGACCACAATTTCACAACCAGCACTCACAATTAAAACATGAGCACGGCAGAAAGGCACCAGCAGCAGCAAAGAGACTGTCAAGTGTGACCCGGTGGCTTAAGTAGGCTGGCTAACAATGAGGCGGGACCACAGGGCGGAGTCCACATGGGTGCTTCAGAGGCAGCAGGGAAACTGGCCACCTCGCTACTTATAGTAAGCTATCAGTCAAACTTCTGGGATACTGATGTGGTCAGTTAGGTAGCAGAGGGGGTTGTTAATCAGTTTCAGCTGCTTTGTTGTTAATGACAAGTTCATTAGAGGGCCAACAGTGAGACAGACCCCAAAACTGGAATGGTTTTGCAGGTTGAGGCCACTGACTCCTCTTCTCTGTTGGCGGATTTTTTACCGACACAACCTCAGCAGGCCACCATACCTCCAAACCACATCAACAAGGGTGAGGGCTGTGTAAAAGATCATATAAATTATTGGTCACCTTCGGTGTCTGGCCTAGAAAAACAATCATTCATCTTCTGTTGCAATAACCAGCCTGAACAATCAAGAAAATGAACACTTGCTCCTCCTTTTTGGCATGATTGCATGTAAATGTTAATATTTGTTTCTAGTGTTTTCTATGCAAACCTGTCAAATAAATTCTTTGATTTGATTAGTTAGCCTTACTGTCCATGCTATTACGTATTTTGAATCAAAAGTAAAGCAAACATTAATCCGAACTCATTGTATGTGTGCCACTTCAAATATTAAATAATTATAAAAAATATGTGCGCAAGTATTCTTACATTTTCTTCTGCCCTTTCACCTAAAAACATAATTTCACTTTTGATTAACAGACCCTTTGCGTTGAGAGGTTGTGGCCTGAGGTGAACAATTGTGTGAATTATCCACTGAAAGGGGTTCTGGTGTTCCTGCTGGACCAAGAGGTTGTGAACATGGACGACAACCTCACTAGATTCTGCATCTGGAACTGGTCCATTTTCATCTGAAGAGGGCAAATGCCATGCAGAACAGAGCTTTTCAGAGAACCACCCTGACATCTCGCTTCTTTTTAATCAGGTGGTAAACAACAACGGTACGAAAAAATGAGTTGTCCTTTCTCACAATCAGTGGTGTTTTTAAGTAACTGACAATATACAATTTGAAAGTGCAAATAGGAGGTATTTTGGCACTTACAACACTGAAAGATTTTGCCAAAATGAAATAACATTATGAAGATGCAAACATTTTTAAAAGTCAAAAGTGCTTTGAATGCAAAAAACATTCACGTGGGGGAAAAAATGAACAATGAAGAACAGCATGCGCACAACTGCGTCCTGTACCGTTCTATTACAACAGTATGTTTTTCAGTGCAGCCACTGCATCGGACAGTCCGGTTAGTTTTTGTGTACTGAGGTCAAAATCACCCGCTTGGCATTTTGGGCAAAATGCAGAATTTTGATGCAGCTCTTGCAGCCAACAATGATATGGCAACACCATGAAACCATGGGCTCAACCACTGGACCTGCAAATTTGATTCAGAAAATAATTGTAAACATACAATTAAAGTACAGTTTTTGCATAAGTGGTTATATTATCATTCGTGTCGGGGTCTATTATCTTCATGGACATAGGTAGATGAGTTGCACTGATATCTGCCTACAGAAGACAACATTTTTTTAATTTACCCTCGCTGACAATACAGGCTAAGGCATCTTTCACAGCAGCTGCCTCAGCCTCCGTTAATGACACTGTTTTTCTTCGGTTGGAACTTGCCAGATCAGTCAGCTCCTTGATTGTAGTTGACGCCTCCTGTAGACCCTGTGCTGCCAGGATCACCTCTTCAATTGTTTCAAACACTGAATCTGGACCTTTATCATCTCGCTGACTGCAAAACAGGAAAAAATTACATGCTATAATAACCTACTTGGTCTCAAATAAATCCTAACCAATAAAAATGCAGTCATTGTAAGCGGTTGTTCTGGTGCCTGTGTCATATTTCAAGACAAGCATTCTAAATGCAATAACTCCAGTGGTCTGTCAAACTAATTCATAATCCATCCATCCCTCTTCTATACCCCTTATCCTCATTAGGGATGCGGGTATGCTGGAGCCTATCCCAGCTGAGCCATGAGCTGAGCCCGCAGCAGCACTTGCTGGTCGGCGGAAAGAGAAGCGAGTATGGAACTGTCCAGGCATCAAATTCAGTCCTGTGCGCCGTTTTTCCAATTTGTACTTTTGAAATTGAAATATGAAAAAACAGGAATTTTTTCGTGTTTTGTGTTAGTTTAAAAAACAAAAAACAAAATAATGTGTCACTTTAAAATTTTTTGATTTACAATTGAAAATAGAAAAGAACGAATGATACACAGATTATTTTTGACAGCCCTAATTTATATTTATATATAAAAATATATAGGTGTGCGTGTGTAGGGTGTGTGTGTGTGTGTGTGTGATGCACATTTTTGATGATATTTGTTGCTTTCTGGTAAAATCAACCTACCATAAACACTTTAGACTAGTGACCGGCGAACTTTACAATCAAACTAAAGAAAATATGTACGGAGCCATAAAACAACAACTTAAAACAACATCTTATAAACTTTTAAAAGTTTGAATCCTTCAAAAATTGTGTCAGTTGCGACAACAGAATACAAAAAATCGAAGTGTGGTATGCATGTGCACGGTTGGTTACTGTTTCTGTTTATTGCAAACGTGTCTTTTCTTGTTCCTGCTCGGGGACTTTTTACCCCAAGTCTAGAAGATGATTTCATTTATTTTCTTTTAAGTGAACCAAGACTTATATACTGTATATACAGTGTATAGACACAGTATGTACACACACACATATATATATATATACTGCTCAAAAAATTAGTGGAACACTTTTTAATCACAGTATAGTAACCTATGAGTCAAACATCTGGAATATTGATATGGTCAGTTAAGTAGCAGATGGGGTAGCTACCTACGCTGGTGCAGTGGGACCTGGGTTCCTCCTGGTCCACGCCAACGCCCGACCTCATGTGGCTAGAGTATGTAGGCAGTTCCTGGAAGATAAAGGAATTGATACTAGTGATTGGCCCCCACGTTCACCTGACCTAAACCCAATACAACACCTCTGGAACATTATGTTTAGGTCCTTCCGGCACCGCCAGGTTGCTCATCAGACTGTCCATAAGCTGATGCCCTGGTTCAGACCTGGGAGGAGATTTCGAAGGACACCATCCGTGGTCTCATTAGGAGCATGCCCCGACGTTGTCAGGCATGCATACAAGCACGTGGGGGCACACAAACTACTGACAAGCATTTGGAGTTGCTACAATGACATTTTGGCAAAATGGACCAGTCCACTGCATCAATTTTTCACTTTTATTTTTGGGGTGTCTTTGATTTCCCCCCTCTATAGGGTGATCATTTTCATTTCTATCAAATTATGTGGCATCATTTTGTTACTAATACATCTACTTATTATCAGGAAACATATTCAAGATCATTTTCCACTCGTTTCGATCTGATGTGTTTTCAAAGTCTTCTTCTCATTTTTTGAGCAGTGTATATATATAAGTATATATATATATATATATATATATACTTCTTTTTTTTCTTCCAGCGACTACAACATGCCTGGAGGAGTAATCCAAACAAAATCTCCTTGTGAAAGCTGTCGGATATATCAGTAAGAAATTTGTGCGCTAAAAGCAAGGATTTTTGCCTTCAAAGAACTTCATGGAAGCCTCCCCTGGAATCCAATGGTGGGATGTCCACATTTACCACCAAAGGAAAAAGGGAAAAAAACTCTTGCGTACAAACTAAAAGATAGTGTCTTTTCCAAGACTCTGTAAAGACATATTAGATTTGTGGGTGAAAGCCTAGTCAAAATGTTGCTATCTATGGAGATTTAAAAGCATCTGAAAAAGAGCAACAGATTTTTACCGCTGTCAGAGCCAAACGTGAGTGTGGATAGCGAGCAGGGAAAAAAACCTATAGTCTGTGCATAACAGTCACCATAAGAGTCAGCACAAGGGCAAGTTACTTTCAGCTTTCCAAGTGCCACTTTCTCTGATATCACAAAACTGCACCCCGAACAACGACTAAAACACCAAAACGTGAAATATCTGATTGTTCACATTGGCAACAGTCTGAAACTTAAAGAAAATACCTCAATGAACTATTTAAGTATATACTAATATACTGACCCAAACAGTGTCATTTGGGCTTTTTTCTTCTTTTGAGTATGTCTCATTCCAGATGGCGGTAAAAGCATATGTTGTGTCACCATTACCAAAACCACCACATGTGTTTTATTGATGATTTTGCTGAATTACTTTTAGTTTTGACTGTTTTTTTGTTTTTGTTTTTACAGTTTATTGACTTTAATGGTTTATATTTGTTTTTATATTACAGGGGACTTTAGCCAATGCTAAAAAACTTTCTGCTGTCTTTATAAGTCAGCTTGTGACTGAGCCCAACCATAGCATTGGGCATTCATTCATTCATTTTCTATGCCGCTTATCCTCATTAGCGGTCGCGGGTATGCTGGAGCCTATTCCAGCTGGCTTTGGGCGAGAGGCTATTTCAAAATATAATGCTGTGGATGTTGCTTTATCTCATTACTTTTGTGTTTTGTTTGACCTGTCTGCTATACCCAAACCAGAAGTTTGCTCTGCAGTTGTTCAGGAAAGGCTCATCAGTGACAGCACATGGACACAGTTTATGGCAAGGATTTGGTTTAAAAACTACGATCTTTTGAGCTTCTACACGTCAATCGTGCAAGTCAACGCTCCCAAGTTCATTTTGAGGTCTGCATTGAAAAGCTACATGTGAGGGTGAGGAGCTCGGCCATCCGGGAGGAGCTCAGAGTAAAGCCGCTGCTCCTTCACATCGAGAGGAGCCAGTTGAGGTGGCTCGGGCATCTAGTCCGGATGCCTCCCGGGCGCCTCCCTGGTGAGGTGTTTCGGGTTCGGGCATGCCCGGTCGGGAGAAGGCCCCCGGGAAGACCTAGGACACGCTGGAGGGACTATGTCTCACAGCTGGCCTGGGAACGCCTTGGTGTCCTCCAGATGGAGCTGGAAGAGGTCGCTGGGGACCGGGAAGTCTGGAATTCCCTACTGAAAGCTGCTTTCCCCGCAACCCGGACCCGGATAAGCGGAGGAAAATGGATGGATGGAAGCTACAGGTTTTCAACCAAACCTTGCGTAGAACAAGGGAGAGTTATATTTCTGAAGTCATCACCAACTGCAGTAAAACTCTTGTGTACTGCCTGCTATAGATTTACAAACCCTCCAGTTTCATTACCCTTACAACTAACTTCTACATTTACGTTAAATGAGTTTGCAATATTTTTTGTGAAAAAGTTCAAGGTATAAAAAATTACTTACACAACACAAATAACTATTCGGCAGCCAGATAAACACCTAGAATGAACACATTTGACCCGGTCATTGGCAAAACAGTCAAAAAGATCATCTGCAGTCAGAGTCCATCAGCATGCTGCCTTGATGAGTTACCCACTAGATTTCTAAAGCCTGTGCTGAGCAGTTTGTTACCACAACTCACTCATCTAGTTAACATCTCATTTCAGACTGGAACATTTCCAAAGGCCCTAAAACAGTCATCCTTATTGCTTTTCTAAAGAACAGCAGTCTTGATGCCACAGTACTAAACCACTATCAGCCCATATCAAACCTGCCACTCTGGAAAAAGGTTTTTTTTGTGGGTTCAAAAAGAGCTCTGGAACAAATGATAAAACAGTCATAGAACTGCTCTAGGTGGTGTTTACTCCCACTTTTCCCAAGCAGTGAAAAAAAATGCACAAATATTTACAGTGCCCAAAAAATATACTGCCAAACATTTACCGGGTAAGCCAAAAGAAACTCAAAACGATATTTACAAAAAGGAAAACCTCAAACCTCTAGAAACCATCACTGTTACAATTCAACTTGTCCACGCCCAACCGACTCCCTCCTCTAATAGGGATGAAGTCTTCCTTATAAATACTCCACCCCAGCCCCTCTCTCGGGCATACCAACACACATTAACTAGGGTATTTCAGCAAAACTGTTTACATGCAACAAACAAACAATGTATTAATCAATGCAATTATTTAAGGCAGAAATGTCATAATAACCACCAATAACATAATGTCCTTCCTATGGCGTAACAAAAATGGGTTCACAAACACATACTGTATTAATTTAAATCCAGTACTTGGTTTAGGCCACAGTCATTCCATTCCATTTTCTTCCGCTTATCCGGGTCCGGGTGGCAGGGGCAGCAGTTTCAGTAGGGAAGTCCAGACTTCCCTACGGTCTCCGGCAACCTCTTCCAGCTCCACCGGGGGGACACCAAGGCGTTCCCAGGCCAGCTGTGAGACATAGTCCCTCCAGCGTGTCCTAGGTCTTCCCGGGGTCTTCTCCCGGCTGGGCATGCCCGAGACACCTAACCAGGGAGGCGCTCTGGAGGCATCCGGACAAGATGCCCGAGCCACCTCTTTCTTCACCACGACGGTCCGGTACAGTGACACCATTACTGCGGATGCTGCACCGATCAGTCTGTCGACCTCACGCTCCAACCATCCCTCACTCGTGAACAAGACCCTGAGATCTTGAACTTGAACTCTTCCACCTGAGGCAAGACCTCACTCCCAACCCGGAGGGTAAAGTCGACCCGTTTCCGACTAAGAACCATGGCCTCGGATTTGCAGGTGCTGAGTCTCGTCCCAGAAGCAAAAAAAAAAAAAAAAGGATTATTTAAACATTCTCAGACTTATTCTCAAATTATCAATAGATTTCATACCACGGGACTCGAACCCGCGGAAATTTTACAGCAGTTCCAGAGTGGTTGATGGCCTGTAAATCTAAAAGGCGTGGACTCTAACCACCCGGGGTGTTTGTGAGATCTACTCACGGGACTCCAACCCTTTATATGGCGTAAACTCTAACCACCCGGCGTCTTTGTGAGAGCTACTCACAAAACTGACGAAACTGACGAATTCCAGCGACCGCATTACTGCGGACGCTGCACCGATCCGTCCGTCAATCTCACGCTCCAACCTTCCCTCACTTGTGAACAAGACCCCGAGATACTTGAACTCCTCCACCTGAGGAAAGACCTCACTCCCAACCTGGAGGGTACAGTCCACCCGTTTCCGGCTGAGAACCATGGCCTGGGATTTGGAGTTGCTGAGTCTCATCCCAGAAGCTTCACACTCAGCTTTTCCAAATCTACAAAGCACATGTAGACTGGTTGGGTAAACTGCAACATACCCTCCAGTACCCTTTGGTGTAGAGCTGGTCCAGTGTTCCGCGGCCGGGAAGAAAACCACATTGCAGCTCCTGTAACCGAGGTTCGACTAACGGTCGTACCCTTCTCCCCAGCACCCTTGAGTAGACTTTCCCAGGGAGGCTGAGGAGTGTGATCCCCCTATAGTTGGAACACACCCTTCGGTCACCCTTTTTAAAAATGGGGACCACCACCCCGGTCTGCCAGTCCAGAGGTACTGTTCCTGACTTCCATGCAATGTTGTAGCGGTGTGTCAACCAACACAGTCTCCCAACATCCAGAGCCTTGAGGAATTCCGGGCGGAACTCGTCTCCCCCCGGAGCCTTGCCACTGGCGAGTGATTTAACTACCCCGATTACCTCAGCCACGATGATAGAACTGTCCACGTACGTTTCCTCAGACTCTGCTTCCTCTATGGATGGCATGTCATTGGGATTGAGTAGGGCCTCAAAGTATTCCTTCCACCGACCAACTATCTCCACAGTCGAGGTCAGCAAGCCCCCGTCTGCACTGTAAACAGTGTGAACTGGGGGCTGCTTCCCCTTTCTTAGGTGTCTGACGGTTTGCCAGAACCTCTTCGAGGCCGACCGAAAGTCGTGCTCCACAGCCTCACCGAACCCTCCCACACCCGAGTTTTTGCCTCGACCACCGCCAAAGCCGCGTGCTGCTTGGCCTGCCGGTACCTGTCAGCTGCTTCGAGAGTCCCGCAATTTCACTACCATTTCATGCACATAGATAATTCAGTCATTGGGTAATACATGAGTAGCAGGAAACTAGCATGTTTAATACATAGTTGAAAATGCACCATGATAGAACGTTTGTTTATTGATGCAATTTGTGTCTTATTTTGGTAACATGGAAAATGTGAGTTTATTTAATATGGTATATGTGGGGATACTTCAGAACAATATTGTATGTTTAGAAATGGAATGTAAATAAAGATTTTGCTGAGGAGGCTTGATGGAGAAGACGTCGCTATCACGTTTCACTTGGGCTCCATCCACACCAAGACGATCCGAGGACTAAATGCGTACTTTGTCAAAACGGCGTATCATCTACACGAAGACGGCGTTTTCAGCATCTGTAAATGAACACTTTTGAAACCGGGTCCCAGAGTGGAAAGATTCGAGACGCCGTTTTCGCGGCTCCGTGCTTACAGCTACGACCCGGCTTCAGTGAAAACGCTTGTGGCATAGCTCCACCCCTTTACAAACGCGCATGAGCTAAACACAAATACGGAAACAACAATGGCGCCGGACAGCGTTGGTTTTGTCCTGCTTACGCTAATGAACCTTTTGTCTCTATTGGAGAAAAATCTGCTTCGTCTTCTTCATTTTCGACGAGAGCAACAAATGCTGGAAGACATAGCACATCAATTAATTTTGGCTCCACCTAGAAAACGGACCCGGAGGACAACGAGGCGAAGATTTTGGGTGAGATAGGGCAGATCCGGCAGCTGGTAGGACAACTTTGTCAATGGTGTTGAACTGGACGTGGAGTAGAAGGAAAACTTTTGGATGTCCCGGTCTTCTGTCGTCGCTCCCACCCGAGATCTACGACCGCACATTAAGGGCCGAACAACTAATATGAGGCTGCCCATCGATCTCCTTACAAACATTGCAATTATGCTTTAATATTTGAGTGACGAGGGACGCTTCCAGACCGCAAACGCCTACGGTGTATCCCGGCAGGCTGTGTCTGTCATTGTCCAGCAGACCTGCAGGGCCATCTCCGTTCACCTTGGTCCCAAGTACATCAGTCTATCGTTTACGGAACAAGACGCCAGCAACTTGGTCGCGGGCTTTCACCAAGCTCATGGAATGCCACAGTGTTTAGGAGCCGTGGATGGTACTCATATCGAGGTCAAACAGCCGTTGGTCAACTCTACTGATTACATAAATCGAAAAGGCAATTACACATTGAATGTACAGGCAGTGTGTGACTACAAGTACAGATTCATGGATGTTGTCATCAAGTGGCCTGGTAGTGGTTATGACGCAAGGATTTTTGCCAATTCAGGTGAATGTGGCCATGAAAACTGGCAAGATTCCTACTCTGCAAAAAAAGATTGTGGGTGATGAGGGAATCTTCACGGGGATCCTGCATACCCACTACTGCCTCATTTGATGACGGAGTTTTCAAACGGTTGGTCAACACCTCAGGAGCAGTACTTCGGACTGTGTTTGTGTAGGGCACGCATGATCATTGAGTGTGCCTTTGGTCGCCTGAAAGCCAGGTTTGCAGCACTCAGAAGGCCAATGGACATCCATTTGGATGAGCTGCCCTATGTTATATATTCCTGTTTTGTCCTTCACAATTTTTGTGGGGCCAGTAAGGAGCCTTTGGGTGAAGTGACTGTAATGGGAACAATGGAAGGGGAAAAGGACACACACTTTAACCAGTACCTCACTGACTGTAATAAAGGGGAAGGAAAGAGAGTGAGGAGAGCAGTAATGAAATATCTGGACCCTTAAGTACAGAGTGGGGAAGTGATGAGTTGAACATTTGGGATTTGGGAAATTATTATTGTTTCCTTTTTAAGATTTGTGTTACATATACAGAGCTTGTACAATTTGGGCCCCTTTTGTCATACCTTTGTTACGACCAGTGTAATGTTTGAGTGTAGTGGTGTTCATGTGTATCTTTCATAGTTGCTTGTTTCGCTTGGATTGCGGATGGCAGCTGATGTATAGTGGTGTAGGTTTGGGTGCATGTATGATGAGTGCCCCTGGTATAGTCTGTGTGCATTGCTTTTATTGTGAGAGTGTTGAGACTGGAGAAGTAATTCCATCATCAGCCAAAATTCTTCCTGTACAGTTTTAGTGATGTTTACTGTATTGCTATTTATCTGTTGCATGTTCTCTGTGCTGCGTCTTGACGACTCTTCCATCAGCTCTAGCATCCTCCTTTTTATTTGTATGTCTTCTTGAGCTGTATCTGTGGGAACTTTCCTCTTCAGCCTGTCTCCTTTGTGGCCTAAAAACATACAATATTATTAAAAGAGTAGTGGTACGAGTCTTTTTTTGGGTCAGTTTATTACATTACAATTGTATTAAAGCTATGCACATTCATTGACTTTAAAATAATATCATCTAGTATGTAACGTCTATACAGCAATGTAATAAAGCATACTAANGCTGCGTCTTGAAGACTCCTCCAACACCTTTTACTATGTCATTTTATTACATTACAATATATGAGGTTATGCACAATCATTGACTTTAAAATAATAAAAGTATAACATCAAGTATATAACGTCTATACAGAAATGTATTAAAGCATACTAAGGGAAAATTGAACTTCTGGAGTCAACTGTAATCCCAGCAAATCATTTATATCCAAGTTAACCCATAAGTATTTTAGGTATATGTGCTACATAACTGTACAAGACGAGCGAAATGTACACAATAATTATTGTAAATACTATTTAAAATGCCGACACTGATAATAATTCATCTTTGACCTACATGCAGCAACTATCTGCGCTGCCGTACGACAGGAGGAGGCAGCGGACTTTCAGAAGAGTCCGATAGCTCGGGCGTGCCAGAGGGCTGCTCCGAAGTCACCAAACTTTGTGTCAAAAGGTGGAAGAAGTCTCAACCAGGTCCGCCGTCTCAATGCCAGACTGAATGGACCACGTAGCATTTGATCCTCCCCAGATCTCTTCGCAATGTTCAAAGAATAGAAGCACCATACGCCCAAAGCCACTTCGTCTCCCGCTGTCCACCGCCTGCCTGATCTTTCCTCTGACGTTCTTAATTTTAGCCGTTAAATGGCCTTTGGTTATGGCTTTCGGGTCGTGTGGAAACTTTTTGTTGAGTTGCGCGGATATTGTTCATGAAATCTTACTGTAATTTCCGTGTATTTTAACTGACACGTCTCCCAGTCCACGCTTTGATGCAGCTTGCTGGTTTCTGTAATCCAGTAAGACTGGAAGCAAGAGCTCTTCTTCATCGTCGGTGCAAACTAGATAGCTGTTCCAGTTCTGCCACTCGTAGTTGTCGCCATGTTTAAAATTTACAGTCCTTCGCCACAACTGCACATGTCCGGTGTTTTGGTGTCGGTCTGTCACGTTTCCGCTTTCAGAGTGTCACAGCGCCAATGAAAGCTTTGGCATACGTATTACATCGTTTTCGGTGCATTCATATGGACGCACATAGTTTCTGAACTGGCTCCGTCGTCACAGGAAACGTTTACAGAATGTTTTGGAAACTTTGAGCGTTTTGTCTTCGTGTGGATGGGACCTTGTTGGTTCGCATGCCCCACAACCGGCTGAGTAATTCATCTGTTCATGGGATCTCAGACTGAGACCTGTAACACAATCATTACTGATTCCTACCGAGAACATTTTTATTCTGATTTGAAGGGTTATTTTGTCATTTTTTGAGCGATGGTCTAAAAACTTTTGTTCAGCTGATAAACAGCCTATTTCAGTTGGATTGTTGTTTTCAATAAATTACTTTTTCAAAGTGCTTTTTGTCACACGGCCCCTTCTTGCTTTTGCATATTGTACCGCTACTTAAATCCTCATTAGGATCCATTGTGCAAAACCTCGATTCTAGCAATTTTTCAAGTGGTCTTAAGGTCTGTATTTGCAAGGTGCATTGTTTTTGTGCTGCTTTTGCATTTTGCTTTTGTGTCTTCAACTATTTTTGTATTCATTTTACAGCATTGAAAACGACCATGTTGTTTCAAGAACAAAATCATCATTTGAGGTCAGAATCTTTCAAGGCCTGTTCGATAAATAACATCTCAATCTTTCACAGTCTCTGCTAGAAGTGCCTCTTTGTATGCATAAGTGTTGTTCTCTGTAAAACCTATGTGTTCCTGGACTAACTATGCCTGCCTGAGCCACTGCAGCCAACCGAGCTTTGAGCTGACATGATCAAACTTTAATGTTTTTTACAGCACTTCAGCCCTGAGAGAGGAGAGTTCCTTTGCAGAGCATGGATGTGCAACCTGCGTTCCTCTGGATGGAAAATTTTAATTTGTCATGCTAAAGGCTCACCGTGTGAGCCTGGATATGCAATGCCAGTACATTGTGCACCCCAGATGCCCACAGGCAAAGCTGGTTTTGTCCATTGTGTTTTGGAAATACCGTCGTACCCGGGGATACGAAAATAATTAATTCCAAAAGGCCTTTTGTAAGGCGAATTTTTCGTAACCCTAAAAACATTTAACATGTAAATTGGCTAATTTTTTCCATTGACCTGAAAGACCCCTCACACAATGGAAAAAATACATTGTTCTGCATATTTAATACTAAATAAAGAGTATTTTAATAAAAATGTAGTGTAATAATACAATCTGAAATAGAATGTATATTAATGAGTTAAAATTCTAAAAGTTTTTACCTTCCATACGCAGCAAAGGCCATTACAGTAAGTATGCTGGCAGCGATAAACCAATCAGAAAACATTACGTAATACGTACAGTACGTACACTTAACTCCATGCCTCCAGTAGTTATACTACCGGTATGCTGCAAAACAACATTTTTGCAAACGCCGGGAGAGTTCGGCCAGCATATGTGAATTGATTGTAGATGCCTGGGCTAAGGTATCAGTTTTAACTCTTGTCCGAGCTTTCGGGAAAGCCGGCATTGTTGCTGGACAGCCGACGGACGACGAGACTGACGGCCGACAACGATGACAGTTAACCCGACATGTTTGACGGCGAAATTGCCCAGTTGTTTAAGTCCGATGCAGAAAATGGATTTGTGAGAGAAGGAGGTGTCACAATCTGTGTTTTTGTATGCGTGACAGTTTGGTTTAGTTTCGAGGAGTATGCCTGTGTTGTTGTTATTTTCCTGATTTCATATGTTTTTCCTTGCCTTCTCTGTTTTGTAATTACGCGCACCTGTGTCTCGTTGAGTTCCACGTTTTTTATGTTCAGGTGTGCGCGACAGTCGGGGTCGGGTCATTGTTTCTGTTTCCACGCTCAGTGCTACTTTCACGTGTGGAACACTCTTTTGTGTTTTGATTGCTACTAAGTTCCTGCCACTACTTTGCAGCATCTTTATTAAAGATTCCTCCTACCTTACCTGCTTGGCGTCCAGCTGTCTGCATCCTCGGGGTTGTTCCACCATGCCACGAAGACGCGTTCGTAACAGAAGGATTAAAAATACAGTGAGTGTATTGTTAAATAATAGAATAAAGTTCAACCAAACTCACTCTTTTGCTTTTTTGTAGGCCGTATGTTTTAGCATGCGCCTTAAGGTACCTTATGGTGTGGAAAATATGGTAAGTTGGAAAAATTCTGAAAAAAACAAGTTTTGGCAAGATCTTTCATAAAGTGAACACATTTTCGTAACCCGAAGCAAAAAAAAAACAAAAGATTTTTTCGTATCCAGGATTTTTTATATCCCAAAGCATATTTTATGCTACTACTGTAACATACTATTTTTTGAGCAGTGGTTCTCAACTGGTTTGGCTGCGGGACCCACCATCACGCTTTAATGACCCACATTTTGGCAATTATTATCCTCAAATTTCTTAAATATCTAACAACTAATGACAAGGCAGTTAAGTTTGAATCAAGGTCGTGCAAAATAACATAGTTCCTTAAATGATACTTGTTTGATGCTGTTTGTGGATGGATGGAGTTTGGATGTTTTCATCCACAAAATCAAAATGATTAGAGCAAAACGTGTAAAGGTTTTTTAGTACATGCAATATCTGAGGAGTCCAGTTGCTCTGATTTAACTCTTCAGATAAAAAGTGCAATTCAAACTAATATAAATATACAGTAATACCTCATTTATGGTGGTTAATTGGTTCCAGATCCAACCGTACTACGCTCTGTATCCATTCACCCATGTAAATTATCTGTATCTGTATCTACACTCATAGTGGATGATTTACAGATTAGTCTTAATTAGATTCCAATTGTGTATGTGTGTAAGTGATCTGTAAGACTTTATTATTTAGTTATTTTTTTAAAGAGCCTTGTGAATTGGCTGATTCATGCAAATATCCAGTTATGGCAAACAGGGAACTAATCTGTCAACCTTGATGACTATCTACTTTTTTCTCAAAAGCACTGCCTTCAGCACTACGTTTTCCAACTGACTTTATATCACCGGCCAAAACAGAAGCAAGGGTACTTAAAAAAAAAACCACAAAGGCCAAAAAAACCAAATACGACCCAAATGTTTATTTTTTATTTTCCAGGTGCCCTTGGAATTGTCTAACGGCACCCCTGACCAATACCACTAATCATAAAAAAATTGAAAAATGTTCAGTTAATCCCATCTCAATCATGGATGTTTGCTATTGGAATTGGCAGCATAAAATCTTCTTAGCATACTCACCTTCCATGAATCATGGAAAACACTTTAGGACTATTTGTTCTGAATTACAACACGATAATAAAAGCATAATATCTATTCTGGTGTAACAATAAAGACTCACAATCCTTGCTTTCATCATTAGACATGAATCAAAGAATTGTCATGAAGCAGCTCACAAGGTTGGGTCTCATGCAACTCCTACCCTCTACTACAGCTGATCTCCATCTTGTCCTCTTCCATAGACCCTTTCCCCTCCTGTGCTGATTTTTCCTGTCTTTTCCCACTCAGTTATTCATAAGGTTCCTAGAGATGGATGCTCGAGCCATATTTATTAGAGTGGTCTGTAAATGTGTATGCCTTCTAGTTATGCTATGTCCCCTGCAAAAATATCGTCCTGAAACATTTATTTAACATAGAACTTTAATGAGGGGAGGGAGGGCGTGGCCACAGCGCACTCAGGGGGGTTGTGCGAGTGCGAGAGTGCCGTAGAGTGAGGCTTCTTCCTGCAGAAATGAACGATCATGTAAAATTCATGGCCGGGGTAAATGTTACACTGCTATCGAGGGACATGAGGTGAGGAAGGAAGAGACAGCCACAGAGCTAATGTGGATGGAAAGGGTTAGGAAAAGAAGAGTGGGGGAGGAGGAGGTGGAATGAATGTTTAAGTGTCAGGCAGAGAAAAAACATTTGGTCTGCAGCAATTGCTCTGCATGGTACTGTAGCATGCAAATGCAGCAAATACTATAAGATTTGCATTCAATTTAAATGAATGCTTCCAAATTCCAAATGCATTTCAGTGCCGGGAATGTGTGCTAACATGCTCACTAGAAACATGAGGGCGATACTGGAAGCACCACGGTCTCCCTCCTCAGCTGTGGTTTCCTGTCTATTTTCAGCTCACCAAGCATTGTCAATTTCAGGTTCACTGTCTTAGTTTTATTTCACAGTGGGATATATTGAAATAATAATGCACAATTTCAAGAGGCTTTCTCAAGAAGGGAAAGCAGTAATGGTTCTGCTCAAAAAGGTCTGTCTTCCTCACATTCTGGCCAACAGATGTCGTCCTTTCCACGCTTGGACAGGTGGCGGCCCCCTTTTGGCTTACTTCTCATGGCAAAGCATTCTGTCCTGGTTTATTGTCTTGTGGAGTTGGTGTTTCCTGCTCGTGTGACAAGCTGCCTTTAGTAACATATTGTTACTTTCTAATGTCACAGTGCTCCTCAACCTTATTATCACTGCAGACCGGTCTTTGCGTGACAATTTTGCCGTGAGTGGGTGTGCGAGGAGAAACTGCAAAATAGTGCAGGGATTTGAACTCACCATAATGCCAAATCAATACCAGTGTTGTCAGTGCATTTCCATTTGCTGATGTAATGGCCAACAGTAATTTCTTCTGCCGTGTTTTTTTGTTTCAAATACTCCAGGGGCTTTTCTTTTAATCCGGGGAGCTTGATCTTCTAGTGCCAAAGCAGGTTTGAAGGTTTCATTGCCTCGTTAAACAGCCGTTCTCCACATATTATGCAGAGCGGGCTTGGGCCCCATCCACACGAAGACGATCCGAGGACTAAACACATAAATACTTTGTCAAAACGGCGTATCATCCACACAAAGTCGGTGTTTTTCAGGGTCTCTAAACGAACACTTTTGAAAACAAATCCCAGAGTGGAAGGATTTGAAGATGCCGTTTTCGCGACTCTGTGTTTACGGCTCGGAACCGGCTTCAGTGGAAACGCTTGTGTCATAGCTCCACCCCTTTACAAACGCACATGCGCTAAACACAAACACGGAAACAACAATGGCGCCGGACAGTGTTGGGTTTGTCCTGCTTACGCTAATGAACCTTTTGTCTCTATTGGAGAAAAATCTGCTTCGTCTTCTTCATTTTCGACGAGCGCAACAAATGCTGGAAGACATAGCACATCAATTAATTTTGGCTCCACTTGGAAAACGGACCTGGAGGACAATGTGGAAAAGATTTTGGGTGAGACCGGGCAGATCCGGTAGCTGGTGGGACAACTTTGTCAATGGTGTTGTACTGGACGTGGAGTAGAAGGAAAACTTTTGGATGTCCCGGTCTTCTGTCGTCGCTCCCACCCGAGAGCTACGACCGCACATTAAGGGGCCGTCGATCTCCTTACAAACGTTGCAATTATGCTGTACTATTTGAGTGCACTCGGACTATCTTTCAACACTTATGAGTAAAGTAAAACAAAATCATGAGTGAGAAACCACAAAACGGTCTCTTCATTTACAAGTGTAACAAATGATGTGCAAAACAAGGTGTTTTACTGGGTGTACCCCATTTAATGAAAAAACAAACAATAGTTCTGTAACAATACAAGTTCTGTAACTCTGCGCTGCCGTACGACAGGAGGAGGCAGCGGACTTTCAGAAGAGTCCGATCGCTCGGGCGTCCCAGAGGGCTGCTCCGAAGTCACCGAACTTTGTGTCAAAAGGTGGAAGAAGTCTCAACCAGGTCCGCCGTCTCAATGCCAGACTGAATGGACCACGTAGCATTTGATCCTCCCCAGATCTCTTCGCAAAGTTCAAAAAATAGAAGCACCACACGCCCAAAGCCACTTTGTCTCCCGCTGTCCACCGCCTGCCTGATCTTTCCTCTGACGTTCTTAATTTTAGCCGTTGTTTGGCCTTTGGTTATGGCTCCGTGATAAATCCATATTTCAAGTAGGGGTCCTGGTATTGTCTTTTAAAAGCTTTTTCTTACTGGAAACCGTAGGCTCTTCCCCTGTGTCTTTATTGAGCCTTTTCTCCTTTGCAAAGAAACTTTCCAATGGTGTCTGTTTTCTTACTCATTTTTCTAGCTTATGAGGATGGGTTACATTTTGGTACCGTTAAGTGACCCAGACGTCATTTTTCTAAATAAAAGTTCGTTCAGACTCAGATAATACATAAAACAATAGTAAATTAGACTATTAGAATAGAATATAATTAGAATCGAAATAGTAAATTATATAAAGTGGTCCTGTGTTTGGGGACCACTGCCCTATCACAACCTGTGATTAACGGGGTCATGACTATTTACCTGTGAAAGGACAAGATCCTTTTTCAGACGTAGAGAGCATCTTTAAAGCCATGATCAGAACCCCTGACCGATGATAAAAATTGCTAGCCACAAATAATAAAAAAAATAGAAATGCCCAAATTGCATTTTGCTGTTCGACTTGAAACGCTTTGCCACCACAATGGACTTGTGCTCGACTTAACATAGAGTCATTCATCTGATTCATTCAACCATTCACTTTATAATGTCTATAGACATTGTACTTCCTGTTTTCCATCTTCACAGCTGGGTCGCCAAACTGTAGCAGCAAGAGAGCAACACACAAACATAGAAGCTGTGGCTGACAGTGATGAAGCTGCTGCAGAAGTTACTAAAAGAGAATCCAAGAGGGTGACACAGCCTTGGAAAATGATTTGTGCTATTTACATGTTATCTGAGAATACATGAAATAACAGGATTGCCATAATTAAATAAAAATACAAATAAAAAAATAATACAAAGTATACAGATGTGATAATTTTTTTACATTTTGTCTTTGCTTTTCTCATGTTTTCATTGCTTTGTATTTTGTCTTTATATTTTCCATTTGGTGTTTATTTTCCAGGTTTGTCTTTCTTTTTTCCATTTCCATTCCATTTTCTTCCGCTTATCCGGGTCCGGGTCGCGGGGGCAGCAGTCTCAGTAGGGAACTCCACTAGACTTCCCGATCTCCGGCAACCTCTTTCAGCTCCACCGGGAGGACACCAAGGCGTTCCCAAGCCAGCTGTGAGACATAGTCCCTCCAGCGTGTCCTAGGTCATCCACGGGGCCTTCTCCCGACTGGGCATGCCCGAAACACCTCACCAAACGGTGCCCGGGAGGCATCCGGACTGGATGCCCGAGCCACCTCAACTGGCTCCTCTCATTGTGAAGGAGCAGCGGCTCTACCCTGAGCTCCTCCCGGATGGCCGAGCTCCTCACCCTATCTCCTAGGGTGAGTCCAGCCACCCTACGGAGGAAAGTCATTGCCGCCGCTTGTATCCGCGATCTCGTTCTTTCGGTCATGACCCATAACTCATGACCATAAGTTAGGGTGGGAACGTAGATCGATCGGTAAACAGAGCGCTTTGCCTTCCGGCTCAGCTCTCTCTTCACCACGACGGTCCGGTACAGCGCCCGCATTACTGCAGATGCTGCACTGATCCGTCTGTCTATCTCAGGCTCCAACCTTCCCTCACTCATGAACAAGACCCCAAGACCCCGTACTTGAACTCCTCCACCTGAGGCAAGACCAGACTTCCAACCCGGAGGGTACAGTCCACCCGTTTCCGGGTTGCATACTCAGCTGCAAACCGCTCCAGTAAACGCTGAATGTCACAGCCTGATGATGCCATAAAGACCACATTGTCTGCAAATAGCAGACGAGATCCTAAGGTCACCAACCTGGACTCCCTCAACATCTTGACTGCGCCTAGAAATTCTGTCCATGAAGATTATGAACAGAATTGGTGAGAAAAGGCAGCCTTGGCGGGGGCCAACGTTCACCGGAAACAAGCTCGACTTACTGCTGGCAATGCGAACCAGGCTCCTGCTTCGATTGTACAAAGACAGAATGGCACGCAGTAGCGGGCCACCAATCCCGTAGTCCCGGAGCACCCCCCACAGGACAGCACCAGGGACACGGTCGAATGCCTTTTCCAAGTCCACAAAGCACATGTAGACCGGTTGGGCAGCCGAGGTTCGACTAACGGTTGTACCCTTCTCTTCAGCACCCTGGAGTTTACTTTCCCAGGGAGGCTGAGGAGTGTGATCCCCCTATAGTTGGAACATACCCCCCGGTCACCCTTTTTAAAAATGGAGACCACCAACCCGGTCAGCCAGTCCAGAGGTAGTGTTCCCGACTTCCATGCAATGTTGTAGAGGCATGTCAACCAACCATTCAGGGCGAAACTCGTCTACCCCCGGAGCCTTGCCATTGGGGAGTGTTTTAACTACCCCAATTACCTCAGCCACGGTGATAGAACTGTCCACGTACGTATTCTCAGACTCTGCTTCCTCTACAGAAGGTATGTCAGTGGGATTGAGAAGGGCCTCAAAGTATTCCTTCCACCGACCAACTATATCCTCAGTCAAGGTCAGCAAGCCCCCGTCCGCACTGTAAACAGTGTAAACTGGGGGCTGCTTCCCTTTTCGTCGGATGGTTTGCCAGAACGTTCACCTGAACGTTGGCCTCCGCCAAGGCTGCCCTTTATCACCGATTCTGTTCATAATCTTCATGGACAGAATTTCTAGGCGCAGTCAAGGTGTTGAGGGAGTCCAGCTTGGTGACCTTAGGATCTCGTCTCTGCTATTTGCAGACGATGTGGTCCTTATGGCCTCATCAGGCTGTGACCTTCAGCGTTTACTGGAGCGGTTTGCAGCTGAGTGTGAAGCTTCTGGGATGAGACTCAGCACCTCCAAATCCGAGGCCATGGTTCTCAGTCGGAAACGGGTGGACTGTACCCTCCGGGTTGGGAGTGAGGTCTTGCCTCAGGTGGAGGAGTTCAAGTATCTCGGGTTCTTGTTCACGAGTTCCCACCCTCACCTATGGTCATGAGTTATGGGTCATGACCGAAAGAATGAGATCGCGGATACAAGCGGCGGAAATGAGTTCCCTTCGTAGGGTGGCTGGACTCACCCTAAGAGATAGGGTGAGGAGCTCGGCCATCCGGGAGGAGCTCAGAGTAGAGCCGCTGCTCCTTCACATCGAGAGGAGCCAGTTGAGGTGGCTCGGGCATCCAGTCCGGATGCCTCCCGGGCACCTTTTGGTGAGGTGTTTCGGGCATGCCCAGTCGGGAGAAGGCCCCGTGGATGACCTAGGACACGCTGGAGGGACTATGTCTCACAGCTGGCCTGGGAACGCCTTGGTGTCCTCCCGATGGAGCTGAAAGAGGTTGCCGGAGATGGGGAAGTCTAGTGGAGTTCCCTACTGAAGCTGCTGCCCCCGCGACCCGGACCCGGATAAGCGGTGGAAAATGGATGGATGGATGGATGGATGGTTTGCCAGAACCTCTTCAAGGCAGACCGAAAGTCATGCTGCATAGCTTCACCAAATTCCTCCCACACCCGAGTTTTTGCCTCGAGCACAGCCGAAGCCGCGTGCCGCTTGGCCTGCCGCTTGGCCTGCCGCTTGGCCTGCCGGTACCTATCAGCTGCTTCGGGAGTCCCGCAACCATCCATGCTTGATAGGACTCCTTCTTCAGCCTGACAGCAGCCCTAAACCCCGGTGTCCACCATCAGGTTCGGAGCTTGCCACCACGACTGGAACCGACCACCTTGCGGCCGCAACTACGACCGGCTGCCTCA
This sequence comes from Oostethus manadensis, assembly GCA_024372805.1. Lineage (NCBI taxonomy): Eukaryota > Metazoa > Chordata > Actinopteri > Syngnathiformes > Syngnathidae > Oostethus > Oostethus manadensis. Next base: position 865,959 of record QODF01000050.1, on the reverse strand, counting down.
GCAATGGAGGCATGGAATACGACCCATTCGGACTCAATATCCCGGTCCTCTCTCGAGATGCAGGCGAAGCTCTGCCGGAGATGAGAGTTGAAGATTTGACAAACGGGAGACTCTGCCAGACGTGCCCTTACTACGCGTTTTGGTCTACCAGGTCTTTCCGGCATCCTTCACCGCCATCTAATCCAACTCATTACCAGCTGGTGGTCAGTTGACAGCTCAGCCCCTCTCTTCACCCGCGTGTACAGAACATGCGGATGCAGGTCTGATGATACGCCCACAAAGTCGATCATAAACCTGCAACTTACCAGGGTGTCCTGGTGCCAAGTGCACTTGTGGAGATCCTTATGTTCGAACATGGTGTTTGTTATGGACAAACTGTGATTCGCACAGAAGTCAAGCAACAACACACCACATGGGTTCAGATCAGGGCCGTTCCTCCCAACCACGCCCCTCCAAGTCACACTGTCATTGCCCACATGGACGTTGAAGTCTTCAAGTAGAACTATGGAGTCACCAGCTGGGGTGCTCTCCAGAACCCCTCTGATAGACTCCAAGAAGGCTGGGTTCTCTGAATTGCCGTTCGGCGAGTACGCACAAACCACAATCAGGTCCCTTTCCCCAGCCCAAAGACGTAGGGAAATAACCCTCTCGGTCACCGGAGATGACTCCAGCACAGAGGCACCAAGCCGGGGAGCTATTAATAAGCCCACACCAGCTCGCCGCCACTCCCCTGCAGCAACTCCAGATAAGAACAAGGTCCAGCCCCTCTCAAGGAATTTGATTCCAGAGCCCAAACTGTGGGTTGAGGTGAGTCCGACTATATCTAGTCGGAATGTCTCTGACTGTTCCACAAGCTCGGGCTCCTTCCCCACCAGAGAAGTGACATTCCATGTCCCAAGAACCAGATTTGGCCGCCGAAGACCAGGTCGCCCGGACACCCGCCCTCGACCACCGCCCAAATCCCTTTGCACCGGACCCTTATGCTTGCTCCTGCAGGTGGTGGGTCTGGGGGGGGTCCCGTGTTTCTGCTTCGAAGCCCCACGGGTGAAGGCCTGGCCACCTGCGAGCCCCTCTTCCAGGCTTGGCTCCAGGGTGAGGCCCGGTTGTCCCACGTCCGGGCGAGCTGCGGTCACTCCTCTTGATTTTCTTCATCATTAGGGTCTTCGGAATCACTCTTAGTCACTTTTACATTTGCTGTTCTTTTTTTAAATTATTGATTCGCTTTATATTTCCTTTTCATTTTTCCTTTTCTTCACTGCATATTGTGGCTTAAATTCAGAGTTTAGGGGTCGTCTCACAAACTGTCTGCGACTCTTGGACCCAAAAAGAACAATTCTACTCTCATTATTCCACAAAATGTTCCTCCGTTTCTCTTTAGGCCAGTTGATGTTTTCTTTAGCAAATTATAACCTCTTCTGCACATGCCTTTGTTTAACATATGGACTTTGCAAGGGATTCTTGTAAATAGATTAGCTTCACACAGACATTTTCTAACTGCCACAGTACTTACAGGTAACTCCAGACTGTCTTTAATCATCCTGGGGCTGATCACTGGCTGAACCTTTGCCCTTCTGGTTATTCTTCCATCCATTTTGATAGCGGCCTTCTGTTTTCTGCCAGGTGTCTCTGATTTTGTTCTCTATTTTAAGACATCATAAGATCATTTTAGCTAAACAGCCCAAAATTGTTGGTTTTGCCCTCTCCAATCAATTTTTTGTATCAAAAAACGCTGCCCTTCTGAACAATGTCTTGAACAAATGTTGGGTCTTCTTTGTTTTCTAAAAAATCTACTTCACCCACTGGTAACTTGTTTGCCATGTAGCAATAAAGGTATACTCTTAACAGTGATTAATCCGGTTAGTCACAATGGACTCCTGTTATGCTGAACACTACAGTACATTTTTATTATTAAAGGGGTTTCAGAGTTCAGTTTATTTTAGCATGGATTACGGCTGCGAGAAATGCCTGTTTTAGGGATTATAGTGCCTGTTGTGAGATCACTGAAATAATACTGTACAATGTCTGCTGTGTGTGTCTCACCCAACATTACTGTAGCATCATTAACAGCTAGTGACCAATGTAGAATACCACATATCACCACGATGTCTTTGGCAATGGGAACGGTTTAATTTTGAACATGCATACAAATTACACTGGAACACATATTATACAATATTGTCCAAAACGGAGTATGAAGTGGCAAAGCTTATTTAATATCATCCCCTCCCTGTTTCATTTCAATTGCTAATACAATTTGTCACTTCCTTTGTACAATTTACTTATTTTGGATAACAAGAAAAAATAAAGATGAATCTTGTGTGCTTTTCTCCAGAACAGAATGCAGTAGTATATTCTGCAAATAGTACTAGCTTCAGGTTTTCCTTGTCTTTACAGATGCCATTTATGTATAGGGTGAACAGTTACGCCAGAAGATGTATTTAAACCTGCATGTATGTTCTCTTGGTTTCACATATTGCTTCCTGTTTGCTAAATAGCTTTTTTTCAAAGTTTAAAACTAATCATCTGATTCCATAACTTTTTAGCTGGATAATTAAGAAATTGTGTCTAATTGTATCAAATACTTGTTTTAGATCTTTGACTCTTTGGTCTATAGTATTGGCAATTCCGATTTGTGCAATGGAAGTTGAAATGTTAGTTCTGTATTCATACTGGCAATATTTATAATTCATTTTTATTCATACATTTTACGAACCTGTTGTTGAATAGTTTTTATTTGATGTGGAAAATTGTGGCAATAATTGTCAGCTTGTAAATTGACGTTTGTCTGCAGTTTTGAAAACTGATGCCACTTTAGCAATTTCATTTTGTTTGGAAATACTGTGTTCCAGTCAGAAATGATAAATTATTGTACATCAGTGGTTCTGCAGTCTCATTAATGACCTTTTTAATCATTTCAATTTCAATTTCATTACTACTACTCTACTGATGATTGGGCATGATCACACTGTAGCTGGCCACCTTTGATGTGGGTATCTAATGTTGAAATTTTGGAACAACAAGAGGGCACAGCAGACAAAAAACTGGACCAGATGGGACACATAATGTACCAATATGGACAACATAGGAACCAACATCAGCCAAATCCAGGAGAAAGCAAAAGATGGAAAGACTGGTCAGGGAAACAAGGCAGCTGAGAAAGCAGTAGAAAAAAAACTGTCACTGAAATTTAGGACTTGTACTAATAGAGTTTGTCATACATTTACTACTGTATTCTCCTAGATTTATGACTTTTTTCCACGTAAATTTACGATTTTATTTTTGTGAATTGATTACAAAAATTACTTGTAATTTTTACTACTCTAAATTTCAGATTTTTTTTCTCAGTGTGGCCCTAATACTCTGTCTTACAAAATAATAGCTATAGCAATAAGTAATCATCAAATTGATTTCGATGACATAAATAAATGAATATATAAATGAAAAAAATAATTTAAAAAAAATCAGTGTTTTTTTCTGCTCACCATTAACATGAAAACATTTGACTAGTATAGTTCATTGGGAGTCTTCATTGGGAACCTGCTGAAGGGTTTACTGGTAATGTACTGATACAGACATGTCCAAATGACTACAAAGGGCCTCAGTTCTGGAGCTTTGACACTTTTTTGATGAATATGTTGGTGGAAGGGTCACATGGGGTTTAATAACCTGAGAGCAAAAAAAGACAGGATACAGTGGCTTGTTGGGAGGATTATTGTTGGATATCTGATTAACAAATGGAGCAGAAAGGGCAATACACATCCAGGCTTCTGATTCTGGTTAATCCATGCAGCTGGTCCAGCTCCAACCTCAGGGACGATGCTTCTGATGTTCACAGTCATCACAGCGAAGCTTTCTGTTGACATGAAAATGCTAAGGCTTAAATGATGCAGCTGACATCCACAAACCTGAACGTGTTAGCGAGCACATCAATTTAAAAAGACATCACTGACTGATCCACTTACCAGCATGATTTCACTTGATCAAAATACAGCGAGTGGCTTTAATTCACTTTATATTTGCCTAACCATCTGGAAGCATGCCAAACATTGTGTACCCCTGAACTCATCAGTGTGTAATACTAGCATTGCATTATATTTGGGAGCAATGTACTCTATCTTAAGTAGTTCAAAATGTTTCATATTATGGTCCTATATTTCCTCTAATTAATAGGTCAGTGTGGACATATTCTATAGAGGAACAACATATGTTTTTTTTCTTTTGCTGTATCACTTCATTGATTACATGGAATACAAGAAGAGTAAAAAAAAGATCCCCTTGCGAAGACATCTTTATGGTAAGTTTATTTTAACAAAGAAAATATCAACACATTTGGATTCCAGGAAAAAACATGGTAGCGCCACGGTTGCCAACACTACCTTGATAAACTGAATTGTGCTGTATTTAGAAACAAAAGACCCTTATGGAAAAAAAACATAAGATGAGTGACCGCACCTTGGCTGGACATGGGATACCGGGGCCTCACCCTGGAGCCAGCCCATGGGGAGAGGCTCGCAGGCGAGTACCTGGTGGTCGGGCCATCACCCGTTGAGCCCAGCACCCCCAACCCACCACCTGGAGGGGCAAGCACAAGGGTTCGGTGCCATGCGATTTGGGCGGCGGTCAAGGGCAGGTGTCCTGGCAACCTATTCTTCGAAGGCCAAATCGGGTTCTTGGCACATGAGATGGCGAGCTGGTGTGGGCTTATTAATAGCCCCCCTGGCTTGGTGCCTCTGTGTTGAAGTCATCACCGGTGAACAAGAGGGTTATTTACTTACGGCTTCGGACTGGGGAAAGGGTCCTGGCAATTCAGAGTACCCAGCCTTCTTGGAGTCTGTCAGAGGGATTCTGGAGAGCACCCCAGCTGGTGACTTTATAGTTCTACTGGCAGACTTCAACACCCATGTGGGCAATGAAAGTATGACTTGGAGGGGCGTGGTTGGGAGGAACGGCCTCCCTGATCTGAACCCGTGTGGTGTGTTGTTGCTGGACTTCTGTGCAAACCAGTTTGTCCATAACAAACACCATGTTCGAACATAAGGATGTTCATACGTGCACTTGGCACCCTAGGTCGCAAGTCGATAATCGACTTTGTAGGTGTATCATCAGACTTGTGTCAGCATGTTCTGGTCACGCGGGTGAAGAGAGGGGCTGAGCAGTCAACTGATCACCACCTGGTGATGAGTTGGATTAGATGGCGGGGAAGGCTGCTGGACAGACCTGGTAGACCCAAACGTGTAGTGAGGCTGTGCTGGGAACGTCAGAGTCTCTTGTTCGTCGAGTCATTTCAGACAGAGCTTTATCTGCACCACGAGGGAGGACCGGGATATTGAGTTCGAATGGGCCGTATTCCGTGCCTCCATTGCTGAGGCAGCCAGTCGTAGTTGCGACCACAAAGTGGTCTGTGCTAGTCGTAGCGGCAAGACCAGAACCCGATGGTGGACACAGCGGGTCAGGGCTGCCATCAAGCTGAAGGAGTCCTATCAAGCATGGATGGCTTGCAGGACTCTCAAAGTAGCTGACAGGTACCAGCAGGCCAAGCGGCACGCAGCTTCGGCGGTGGTCGAGGCAAAAACTCGGTTGTGGGAGGAGTTTGTTGAGGCTATTGAGCATGACTTTCATTCAGCCTTGAAGAGATTCTGGCAAACCATTCGACACCTCAGAAAGGAGAAGCGGTCCCCAGTTCACACTGTTTACAGTGCAGACGGTGTCTTGCTGACCTCAACTGAGGATAAAATCGGTCAGTGAAAGTAATATTTTGAGGCCCTTCTCAATCCCACTGACATACCTCCTGTAGAGGAAGTAGAGTCTGAGGACATGTCTGCAGACAGTCCTATTACCATGGCTGAGGTATCTGGGGTGGTTAAAACACTCCGCAAGGACAAGGCTCCATGGGTGGACGAGTTTCACCCTAAATTCCTCAAGGCTCTGGATGTTGGATTGGACAGACGGATTGGTGCAGTGTCTGCAGTAACGCGGTCGCTGTACCGGATCATCGCTGTGAACAGAGAGCTGAACCGGAAGGCAAAGCTGTCTGTTTACCGATCAATCTATGTTCCCACCCTGACCTATGGTCATGAGTTATGGGTCATGACCAAAAGAATGAGATCGCGGATACAAGCAGAGGAAAGGAGTTTCCCCCGTAGGGTGGCTGGACTCACCCTAAGAGATAGGGAGAGGAGCTCAGCCATCTGGGAGGAGCTCAAAGTAGAGCCGCTGCTCCTTCACTAGATGCCTGAGGTCGCTCGGGCGCCTCCCTGGTGAGGTGTTTTAGGTATGCCCGGCTTGGAGAAGGCCACGGGTAAGACCACCACTTGCTGGAGGGACTATGTGTCACAGCTGGCCTGGGAACGTCTGGTGCCTTCTCGGTGGAGCTGGAAGAGGTCGCCGGAGACCGGGAAGTCTGGACTTCCCTACTGAAACTGCTGCCCCCACGACCCAGACTCGGATAAGCGGAGGAACATGGTATGGAATGGAATAATGTGTTGTCCTTAAAACACCATACTAATAGCCTATCCTACAGTGGTGAATAAATGGTCATAAATGCTATAAAGAGGTGCCCCAAAAGGTAGTGCAGGCCGGGTGTCACCCACATCATAACTTTGTAAGTAACTTTGTCGATATCATATGGCATCAGTCAGCTGACATTAAGTTGGTGGATGTAAATGTTCTTTGTGATACTGGAGCGAAGAATTCATTCATTGTGCAGTCTGTTTTGACTTTTTCTTCAGCTTCTCAGACTATTGACATTATTGTCATGCGTGGCATGGAGTTGAGACATGTTCCTGTTTCCCGACATAATGTGCACTTGGAAAGTGAGTTTGCATCAGGTGTTGTTCCGGTCGTCGTGCGTCCGGAGTTGCCATTAGATGGAATTCATATGAGTTTGCGGTGTGGGCTTCTGGTCCAACCCCCCCTCCCCCTTGTTGTAGTGGAGGAGCCGGTTTTGTCTAATGTTTCTGATTCAGTTTTTCCAGTCTGTGACCCGAGTTCAGGCCAGGTGCAGCAGTGACGCTGAGCAGCCCGTGGATGCGGTACCGGTGCAGTTACCTATGATTCCAAGTGCAGTGAATAAAGAACACTGGGTGAAAGCACTTTAATCTGACTCTACTCGTTCTCCGTTGTTTGCAGAAGCAGTTGCAGACATTAAAATACGTGATAAGGCGCAAGGTTATTTTGTGCAGGACTGGTTACTGGTGCGTAAATGGTCTGATAGTTCTGGTGTTTCTGTGTGTGCTCCTGTATTTCAGTTGGTGGCTCCTGAAGCGTTGAAAGCAGCTCACGATCAGAGTGGCCATCTCGGAGTGCGTAAAAATGATTTGCTTGTGCTCAAACATTTTTCTGGCTGCGCATGAAGGACACCACTCCAGCCTATTTCTGCGCTGTGTGAGCAGTTTGAGTATTTGGTAATTCACTGTGTTGGCCCCCTGCCAGTTTGAAAAACAGGTTCCAAGTTCTCACTCACGGTCATGTGTCACACTACGCATTATCCAGCTGCATTTCCTTTGCGTTCGATCATGACTAAATCTGTGGTGGAGGCTATCACACAGTTTATTTCAACTTTAGGCATTCCTAAAGTTATCCAAAGTGATTGTGGAACTAACTTTACGTCCCGTGTTTTTGCGCAGGTTTTGAAAGTGCTCGGTGTGAAACACAATTTGTCTACGCCATATCATTCGCAGAGCCATGGGGCACTGGAGCGCTTTCATCAGTCTCTCAAGTCTCTGTGTGCTTTGTGGCTCCGCCCTATAAAAAGGCGAAAGGTGCCCCAGATATGGTCTCCTGCTGCTGCGCCTTGCTGCTGCGCCTCGCTGCAGCTGCTCGTCATGCTCCGCTGGCTCCATCGCAACCGCATTTTGCTATTATCACCGTCTCAAATAAATTGGCACTGAACTGCCCGTTTAGGTGTCTCTTTGGCGTTTTCTCACCTATTTTTGTCGGGGCACTGAGCCAGGCCCCTGACAAGGGAAATTCAGACACATTCTTGTTGTGACACCTTGGATAATTAGTCCACACCATTTTTTAGATATATTTTATGTGACAATACTAATACCCTGGCTCTCATTTTAACTCTTACATCACAGCGTTGTCATCTGTGTTGAAGAGGATGTGCAGCCCTCAACTGGAAAGATTCTTCATTCACTGTCAGCCATTTTACTCTCCGCAGGAATTGCCCTCTTTCATTCTGGTCGCTGTGTACATCCCACCTGATGCATCCACTAAGGAGGCTTTGCTGCACATCGTAGACCTGATCACCAACGTAGAGGAGAGAGGAGAAATACCAAGACTCTCTGCTCATAATAATGGGGGAATTTAACACAGCAAATCTCAACCATGAACTTTGAAACTACAGACAACACCTTACCTGCCCCATCAGAGATAGTAACACACTAGACCACTGCTACACTGTAATAAAGATTGCATCGCTCTGTCCCCCGTGCAGCCTTGGGACACTCCGACCCTTGTCTTATTCACCCTTATTCCTACCTATAGGCAAAAACTGAAGACAGCCAAGCCTGTGTTGAGGACTGTGAAGAAGTGGACATTAGACTCCAAGCAGGAATTGCAAGCTCGTATTGACAGCACAAACTGGAGTGTTTTTGAGGCTGCATCCACCAACCTTAATGAACTCACTGACATCGTAACATCTTACATTAGTTTCTGTGAGGACATGTGTCTACAGACAAAAACATTCCGTACATACAACAACAAACCATGGTTGACAGCGGAACTCAGGCAACTTTGTTCAGCCAAGGAGGACTATTACAGGAAGGGGGACCGCACCCTGTTTAGGCAAGCCAGGAACACCTTGAACAAAGAAATTTTAGTTGCAAAGAGGAACTACTCTGAGAATGACTCAGCAGCGGTGTGGAATGGCTTGAAGACCATCACCAACTACAGGAAGTAATCCCCCCACCCAGCAAAGAAGAAAAGGCTGGCCGATGATCTGAGTGAGTTCTACTGCAGGTTTTCACACCCATCCCCCACTCTGTTCACAGCTCCAACCCCCAACAATACTATCCAGCTCCTACCTGCACCTCCAACACCCCACTGTGACACCCAGCCTGCGCTAAATATCCACGAAAGGGATGTCTTTCAGCTGTTTCAGAGGATGAAGACAAAGAAGGCTCCAGGCCCTGATGGGGTTTCATCTTCCTGTTTGAAAGCCTGCGCGGAATAGCTGACAACCATCTTCACTTGGATCTTCAACAGATCAATAGAGCTGTGTGAAGTCATATCATGCCTAAAACGGTCCACCATTGTCCAACAAAACATCCATCACAGGACTGAATGACTACAGACCGGTGGTCTTAACGTCAGTGGTCATGAAAACCCTAGAGAGACTGGTGTTGGTGCACCTGAAAGCCATCACAGGCCCACTGCTGGATCACCTGCAGTTTTCGTACCGCCAAACATGTGTGTTGAGGATGCGGTGAACGTGGGGCTGCACTACATTCTAAAGTACCTAGACTCTGCAGGGACATATGCCAGGATTCTGTTCATGGACTTTAGTTCCACCTTTAACACCTTAGTCCCGGACATCCTCCTTCAAAAGCTCACCCAACTCACTGTGTCCCCCTCCATCTGTCAGTGGATCAACAGCTTCCCAGCAGGTGAGGCTGGGAAACACCATATCCAGCTCCCGGTCCATCAGCATTGGTGCCCCCAGGGGTGTGTCCTATCCCCTCTGCTTTTCTCCCTCTACACAAATGACTGCACCTCAGACGACCCAACTGTGAAACTGCTGAAATTCACAGATGACACCACAGTCATTTGCTTCATCAGTGACGGTGATGAAACTGCTTATAGAAGCGAGCTGGTATCCTGTTGTGGTCACACTGTGTCTACTGTGGACTCATTCAAGTTTCTGGGCTCCACCATCTCCCGGGACCTGAAGTGGTCCCTTTACATAGACACCATCCGGAAGAAAGCACAGGCCAGGATATACTTTATGAGACTGCTCAAGAAGTTCAACCTGCCTAAGGACCTGCTAACAACCTTCTACAAAGCCATAGTACAGTCGGTTCTGTGCTCCTCCATCACAGTTTGTTTTGGTTCCGCTACCAAACTGGACAAGAGCAGACTGCAACAGACAATCAGGTCCGCAGAGAAAATCATTGCACAGGTCCAGAGCCAAGAAGAGGGAAGGCAAGATCTCTGCGGACCTCTCACACCCCGCGCACAAACTGTTTCAATACCTCCCCCTCCGGTAGGCGATACAGAGCACTAAACTTGTATTGCTAATTTTTTCCTCTCATGATCATTTGCACTCCATACTCTTTGGACATTACACTGTGAATTGTATTGTAACCTGCAACGTTGTAAATACCATAATTATTCAGTATATCATGTATATAATCGCAATTATATACTCCCCATGTAAATATGTATAGTATTATTCTGCTGTTCCTCGCTATTCCCCGCTATGTACACTTATTATTATTATTGACAGAGAGTGATATTGACCACAGTCAAATTCCTAGTGTGGTAACAATGGCAAATAAAGCTGATTCTGCACATGTAAACACACTGAAACACATACACAGGTGGTAATGCACAGTGATACGAAAGGAGAGGTCATATAACTTACAGATTGTGAGGTCTGACTTTTTTCGTGGAAAACAGTATAGTGATGCAAATGCATTACTTTTTTGAAAATGCAAAATGCCGGAACTACTTGCTCAACAATAATAAAACGACCAGAACTCGGCTCACAGGATAAATTGGCGGGAAAGTCTCTATTGATGTACTACACTGTTGGATGTCATACAACTTTATGTAAAAAAATCCAAATGATTCCTTTAAGCCATGCTTTGCTTGGGTACTTTACTCGAAAACGATTACCGCAGAAGGACAAGATGGAACACAACATTTGCATATGTTCTTTTTGAAGACCATATGTTGTTGTGGCCTAACCTAATGCAGCACTTCCAAGCTTAATCGTGAGAATCATTATTACAGTTGGCTGTAACAATTAATCCAAGCAAATATGATTATAGCTGCAAACAGCCTGGCGACATTTAAGAAAGAAACCTGCCAAGCATCTTTGAATCTGAAGCAAGAATTAGTCATGCAAGTGTCGTGCAAGACATGCATGTGTATTAGAAACACTGAAAGCCTGCAAGATGTGACCACTTAATCATGCTTGGAATGGAGCCAGTAACATCTCTTCAAGAGAGAGGATGAAGTGGGGAATTTTATGTAGACAAAGGCTTGAGTTTACATGTTCATTGACAATTTAAAGGACACTTGTGGTAGAATGTATTTTAATATAGGCTTGCCTTTCTTTTTCAGCTTATTTTGCACTGAACGGGATGTTTTAAAGCTGTGTAACCTGACAAGTGTTATAGAGCGATGCTTCTTGTGTTTGAGCAAAATTTAAAGCCAAAGCAAAATAGTTAGCAAAATACTTACAATATCAATGCAGTGAAACGTTTTATATTGTAATGGTTTCTCCGGACTTACCCCAAAAACCATTCTGGTCTATCGTATAAAGCTTGCGTATGCACAAAACAGGACAGAAAACACAACAATATAAAAGCCCAACCTGACGTGAGAAATTGCACACAGGTACAAATTCAAATTCAAATCAAATTGATTTGTATAGCACCGTATCACAACAGCAGTCATTAATGGCACTTTACACACAAACCCCACATGAGCAAGCATTTAGCGACAGAGGCAAGGAAAAACTCCCTCAGGGGAAGAAACCTTGGACAGAACCCAGGCTCTGTGGGGCGGCCGTTTGTCTCGACTGATTGGGCTGCGGTATAAAAGAATAGAGGCGTTCATGGTAGATCAAGCCAGAAGTCTTGGACCAAGGAACAAAGAGAATTGTCTCTGATACGTATCAGCATCAAGGGTCAGTTCTAACTGTATGCTTTGGCAAAGAGGTGGGTTTTGAGTTGACTTTTAAATTAGGGGAGAGTGTCTGCGCCCTGTATTGAGTCGGGCAGAAGGTTCCATAACAGAGGAGCCAGGTAACTACACAATGTTCCTCCCATTCTACTTCAAGGTGGATTCAAGGCGTGACTAGTAATTGTACATTCTGTGTTCTACTGGGTTGATCGGGTTCTAGGAGCTCTTTAAGATATACAGGTGCCTGACCGTGTAGCGCTTTATATGTATAAAGGAGAATTTTATATTAAAATCTATGTTGTACTGGTAACCAGTGCAGTGAGGCTAATATGGGTGAGATATGAGCTCGACTTTTGGTTCCAGTTTGCGACAGAATTTTGGACTATCTGAAGGGTCTTTAAGGATTTCTTAGGGCAGCCAATTAACAAAGCTTTACAATAATCCAAGCTGGAGGTCATGAAGAAGTTTTTGTGGATCTGGTAGTGGCAGGAGTTTTCAGATTTTCTTTATAATCTGTAAATAAAAAAATGCTGTTCTTGACACTTGTTGTACTTGGGAACTAAAGGAAAGGTCCTGATTGAAGATGACACCAAGGTGGTTTCTGACTGTATTGTGGGGGGGAGTACAAGACCATCTTGGGTAGTAATATCATTTGCAAGCTTGTCTCTGCGGTGCTGAGAATTTGTCGGTGACTTGGACACAGTGCGCCTTGGAGCTGGTGTAAATTGTGCAATTGAGACTTTGTGAAGTGAGCACTGGAATTTATTTGGGTTGAGTGCATACGTGGAGGATCTCTTCTGGACTCAGCGGCTGGAGGCGGCGATGGTGGATGGCTCTTTTCCAGCAGAGGGAAGTCCCGTATGTCAAAGATATCAAATCTATTTGAAAGCCTAATATTTAGTTGTCGCTCGCCTGGCGAGGGGCGGGGGCTGTCTCTCCTGTCGCGAGAGGCAACCAGGGACCACGAAGTTGGCTCGTATGGGGATGACGTGACAGGAGACTTCGACTTGGCATCCTGGTGAGCTTTCGAGGGAGCACCATCTACTGCAGACGCCGCTATCTCCGATGTAGAGGCCGATATAGCGGCCGGGGTGCCTGAGGTAGACTTGGAGACGGAGATCGACGTGGGCTTCCTGACGTATGCACTTTTTGAAAATCTTTGGGATGTGATGGAGAAGGCATTGCGCAGCGGTCAGACTCTACCATAATCAATGCAAGATCTTGGTGAAAAATTAATGCAACACTGGATGGAAATAAATCTTGGGACATTGCAGAAGCTTATCAAAACAATGCAACAGCGAATGTGTGCAGTAATCAAAGCTAAAGGCGGTCCAACGAAATACGTTGCCTGGACAAAAAAAAGTCGCCACCAAACAAAAGGTTATACACTCTAATATTTTTTTGGACCGCCTTCAGCGTTGATTACGGCATGCATTCACTGTGGCATCACAGAGTGTTGCAGTGCGGTAAATGCTGCATTGCAAATATGAGGAGATACAATGTGTAATAAAATGGTTTGTGCATTTGTCACAGCACAGATGTTTACCATATTTTGTACCTCTTTGCTCCACATGCTGCTGAACATACTGTAGGTTAGGTGGGTGCACAAGGCAAAATCATGATAAGTGGTCTGCCCTTGGTTTTAAATTATAACTGAGGTTAGATTAGGATATAGCATTAAGTAGTTAGGCATCATCTAAGCCCTGCGGCAAGCTATGTCAGGAACCCCGTGCAGCAGCAAAACATTAACCTTGTTTTACGTGCATGCGCTTGGCAAATGGATGAAGATGAGAATTTAAGGTCAGGTGACTTGTCTGGCCTCAAAAAGCTGCACACAAACACACTAATGCACAGCACAGGCTGCCCTACTTTTGTTAAAATTTATTAATATGTACAGTATGCTTTTTAATGTTTTTTAATGTTTTCTCACATTTTTCCTCCCTTGTACAGTATATTTTACTTCCACTGTTATCTTTCTGGGTTATTTCAACATCGACATCTTATTGATCATTTTATCATTTCACACTGCACACCCTCTTTTTCTTCTTGACTTTAGCAGCACTTTCAAGTCCAAAACCTTTACTTTGCTTTGTAATTTACTTTGTAAATTCTCTTGTATCATTCACTTTCTTATTCATTTTAATCCGCATTTTCAAGATTCATAGTCACATCTTCATATAGCACATTTTTTCATGTTTTTATTTTTTAGCATATTTACATTACAGCATACTGTAATGCTTATGCTTCAAACAACTTCAGACACTGAATAAACCTAAATAATGGTATGCATCCTACATGCAGTGAGTACAATGGTTTTGTGCTGTGCAAGTAAATTGCAAGTAAAATAAAGTGAATAATTTAGATTAACACCCATTTTAGGATACTGTATTTCTTTATTCAACAGGAAAATACTTCACCCTTTAACTCAAAGTCGCACAATCGGAGCAAGCAACTTTGCTTCATTTACAAGCCATTTCAGCAACTGTGATGCTTCATGTAGTTAATACTTTACACCAGGAGATGGCTGACAACTGTAACTTCAATCTGAGCAACATTTGAGGACGTGATTCTATGCAAAGTTTTGGAGTTCATAGACTTTAAACCCCCGTGTGCGTGCGAGCGAGTCCGCTCGCCATATCATCGACACGCAGCACATACTTGAGCCAATGCTTTCCTTAACCGTGTTTAGAGTGGCAGGACTTGGCGGCGTGTCAAAAGACTGCTAATGGTGAGGGGGGCAGCGGGATTGTGAAAAGAACATTTAAATAGCTGCAGGCAGATGCGGTAGTAGCCGCGGGAGACTCCTCGGCCGAAAATGCACTGCAAATAGATATGATTTGAGAAGTGGTGTGTGAAGTGAGAAGATCGCACTGCAAATGAAGATGAGGGCTGGGTTTGCTTGGGAGACGAGGACCTGGATCAGACACTTTGATTATATCATGGAGACAGGGATCTGACAAATGAGCCTGGTGATTTCATAATATGCATCCCATCACAAACTTTGGTTATTATGGTTTCATTTGTTTCAAACATGCATGCATTATACTTTCCACTGTTCCACATGCCCGAAAAGGAGTAGGAAGAAGCAGATCTTATTTAATCCTACCCCCTCTTCGCATGAATTTCTCAAACAAACATACATACATACAGACCTGATCAAAATGTAAGACCAGTTGAAAAATTGCTAGACTTTACCTTTTGCACATTTGGATCTTAATGAGGTTTGAAGTAGAGTTACAATATGCAAAAGCAAGAAGGGGGAGTGTGATAAAAAAAAAATGACTTTGAAAAATTCATTTATTGAAAACAACAATGAAACTGAAATAGGCTGCTTATTAGCTGATTCAAAGTTTAAGACCATCGCTCCAAAAATGACAACAAAACTCTCCAAACCAGAACACAAAAAGTTATCAGTAGAACTCAGTAATGAGTAGCTCCACCGTTCTTGTTTATTACTTCAAAAATTGGTTTGGGTGTGCTTGATGCGAGTGTTTCCAGGAAACTAGTGGGAACATTGCTCCAAGTGGTGAAGATGTCTTCACAAAGGGCAACATCTGTTTGGAACTAATGCCATTTTTATTAACTTCCCTTGCCATCCATCCCCAAATGTTCTCTATGGGATTTAAATCAGGGGAACATGCAGGATGGTCCAAAAGAGTGATGTTATTCTCCCTGAAGAAGTCCTTTGTCAAGCAAACATTGTGACCTGCAGCTTTGTCCTGTTGAAAAACCCAGCTGGTACCACACAGACGAGGGCCCTCAGTGATGAAGGATCTCCGCTGCAACATCTGCACGTAACCAGCTGCCGTCTGATGACCCTGCACCACCTGAAGCTCCAGTGTCCCACTGAATGACAAGGCACCTCAAATGGTGATGAATCCACCCTCCACTGTGCCGGGTAGAAAACACCTCAGGTGGGATCTCCTTCTCATGCCAGTAATGTTGGAAGCCATGTGGACCATCAAGGTTACATTTTTTCTCATCAGAGAATACAACTTTTTTCCATCTTTCAATGTCCCATGTTTGATGCTCCCTGGCAAAGTGTAAACAGGCAGTTTTGTGGCATTGAAGGAGACGAGGTCTTTGAATTAGTTTTTGGAACCCTTTTCCCGCAGATGTCTGATGGTTATTGCGCTGCAGTCAGCACCAGTAAGGGCCTTAATTTGGGTCGAGGACCATCCTGTGTCTTCACGAACAGCAAATCGTATCCTTCGACACAGCGCAGGTGTAATTTTTTTGGGTCTAACACTTGACTTTTGTGTTCCATAATGTTCAGGATCTGTCAAACAATTAAGAATGACTGTCTTGCTGCATCCAACCTTAGCAGCAATGGCACGCTGCGAGAGGCCTTGCTTATGCAGCTCGACAATCCGACCACGTTCAAGAAGAGAAAGCTTGTTAGCTTTAGCCATCGGGAGGTCATGTCCGTGTGAATGCCTGACAGAAAATGAGAATTTTGAGCAGATTTTGGCTTTTATAGCCTGTGATCTTAAACTTTTGATCAGGTGACCTGTTTCAGTTTATTTATTTATTTTCAATTACAAGTTACAAATGGGGCCGCACGGTGGTGGAGTGGGTAGCACATTGGCCTCACAGTCAGGAGGTTCAGGGTTCCAATCTCCGTTGGGCATCTCTGTGTGGAGTTTGCATGTCCCCCCCCCCTGCGTGTGTGGGTTTTCTCCGGGTACTCCGATTTCCTCCCACATTCCAAAAACATGCATGTTAGCTTCATTGGCCGCTCTAAATTGTCCATAGGTATGAATGTGAGTGTGAATGATTGTTTGTCTAAATGTGCCCTGCGATTGACTGGTGACCAGTCCAGGGTGTACCCCACCTCTCGCCCAAAGCCAGCTGGGATAGGCTCCAGCATACCCACGACCCTAATGAGGATAAGCGGTAAAGAAAATGGATGGCTGGATAGTGAATAGTTTCCCATTGGGTGGCTGATTTGATCCCAAAACCAAGTTGAAGAGCTGTGCAGTTCAAATGATGATGTCACGGTTTGCTCTTCGCGGCATGGTGTAACTACCACGAGGATGCAGAGAGCTAGACGTCTGGCAGGTAAGTAAGAGGAATCTTTAATAAAGAGGCTGCGAAGCAGCGGCAGGTATATGCAAGCGACACGTTCCAAGGAAAAAGCAACAATGAGCAGACAAAAGACTGGCGGACACACCTGAACATAAATAGCCTGGCACACAAACGAGAAACAGGTGCGCGTAATATATATACATATACATATACACCTATATATACATATGACTTCACACATTTCTTTTATACACAATCAGCGTGTGAAACTATCTGACGAAGAAGAAGCGTTATTGTCGTTGCAAAGGGGTACAATGAAATTCTGTTTGGCAACATATCCTTGTAGCACCAGCATATCCTAGTCAGTCATTCATTCATTAATTCATTCATTCATTTTCCATGCCGCTTATCCTCATTATGGTCGCGGGTATGCTGGAGCTTATCCCAGCTGGCTTTGGGCGAGACACAGCGAGTACACCTTGGACTGGTCACCAGTCAATCGCAGGGCACAGACAGACAAACAAAGACATACAACCATTTATACTGATGGCCAATTTAGAGCGGCCAATGAAGCTAACATGCATGTTTTTGGAGGGTCCCCACACACACAAGGGGTGAACATGCAAGCTCCACACAGAGATGCCCAACGGAGATTCGAACCCTGAACCTCCTGACTGTGAGGCCAACGTGTTACCCACTCGACCACCGTGCGGCCAATGTCCTAGTCATAAAATAAAATATACTGCATAATGTGATAAATGTCTTTTAAAAAGCAGAAAAAAACATATACAGCCTTTAATAGTGTATCAAAAGTGCAGTCAGGATGTAGGGAGGGTACCAAGGTTCTTGCAGCAGGCTCTTCACAGCCATGGAGAAAAAAACTGTGTTGCAGGCCTTGTCCATACGTAGCAGTTTTTTTTACAACCGCATATTTCTCCCTCTCTGTTTAAAAAATGATGTCTACACGACCTCGTATTTAAAAAAATGCATCCTCATGTAATTGGATACATGCATTGGGAACCACAGTCATAAGCATGCCAAACCTGTAGGCGGCAATGATTACTAAAATTCTATTCAATCAGAATCATCCTATGTCATCCCGTCACTTCCACAAAACATAAAACATTCCACAAACACAACACGTTCGTGTGGACTGAGAAGGAGGTAGAATTGCTTCTAAACGTTCTTTTGGAATACAAAGTCAGCAAGACGCAAGACAATGTTAACAGTTCTGAGGGCATCCATTGTTTCCATGTGATCGTTTGTAAATGTTGTTTCCAGCATTCATCGTCACAGGGAGGGACGTTTGGAAATGTAAAACTTTGGTCTGCCTCCATCCTCAAACGTATAACCGGAGTTTTCTCCAAATCTACATTATGCCCGGAGGTTTTAAAAACCTTGCTTTTTTAGTGCCATATAGTTGCGGACTTGTGTACCTTTTGAATAAGTTTCTCTCATGTCCTCCTAAATCTGGACATTTTCTCCTCCGTGATCGGTTCTGACACAAATCAACTTGCCAAGTTCACCGATCGCTGTACTAAAAAGGATACCTGACGGTGTCAGCCCTGTTGTTGCTGGAACACTAGAGAAATGTCAGCATTCTGCATTAATTGTGCATTGCGGAATGTATTTTCATTTAATTAGTTTGTAATTTGCTATCCATGTGCCATATATAATCAGGATAAGGCACAGTGTACGCTTGTCTTTGTATTGTTGTACTGCTGGTACAGCACCAGCACCAGCAACTCTTTCTATCCCTTTTTATAGTCTATGAGATTATGTTTCTGCACCACGATTGTCATAATAATTAGTGTAATAATAATAATTACACGTAATTACTATTATATAATTACTATTTATACATTACATCAACATTAAGAGCCAACAATGAACAAGCTGGGAATGACGAGACTGAGACTGCGGCCACCGTGATCCGGACCTGGATAAATAGAAGAAAATGGAATGGACTTTTTAATGGTCAGTATTGAGGTTCCATTTTTTTCAAAGTGGAGTGAAATAAACCCATTCATGCTCATGGACATGATATTTACTCTGACCTAACACACATTTATTTCCGCCTAGAAAACAGTTGTTCAATGAAATACAGCAGAAAAATGAAAGCGTATTAAGTGTGAGTTTATCCTGTATGTTCAGTTGCACACATGCTATTTTAGGAAGGGAAGATATTTACACTCCCAGAATGCTAAGTACTGCCATTGCGAGATTACTTTATAGGGAAAGTAACATTCACACTTCCTTAATGCTTTCGTAACCATCAGTTTTTTGAAGCCATCTAAATTGAAATTGTGACCTACAGTATGCTGCAGTAACAAGCTACTGTAAATTAAAGCCACTGCATTTCATTTTATATTAACGGCTTATCTAGCGGAGGTCAGATGGCTTTTGAGCAGGCAATCATAATGATGAACAGTAGTAGGAAGACAGCAAAGTTCTTAATTTGGGCGGATTAATGCAAATTTTAGACAGTGATTTATGCATATCACTGGCGGGCCGTGCATTTGGTACCTGGGCAGTCACTCACACTGTACACAGAACACATGAAGGACACACAAATCACACAATCAGAAAAAGATGAAGAATGAAGTAAAGGAGTAATCAGAAGAGAACAAGTCCATATGTTTATCTTTTGTTGTCTGTGAGAGAAGCACTGCTGGTATTTTTTTAAAGTAATTTATGCAATGTGGTACCGTTGCATACGAGAGTCCTGTGAAAATCAGGCTGAGTTAAACACAGTGGCACCTTGACTCACAATCACATTAACTTATCAGTTTTCCGACATACGTCACGCAGACAAAATTTTGTTTTGGAATACGAGCTTTGATGTGACTTACGAGCATACATTACACTTACGAGCATCTATTAAACCCCCTTCCAGACAAAGACGACGATCCACAATTACTTTATCAAGCCCGCGCTTCATCCTTACGAAGCCGCCTTTTTCAGGGTCTGTAAACGAACACTTTTCAAACCGGCTCCCAGAGTGGAGAAATTTGAAAATGCCATTAGCGTCTGCATAGCTTGCGCTAAAACTGCAAAGACGGAAACAACAATGGCGCTGTACAGTTTTGTTTTTGTTTACGAGCCTAATGAGGATAAGCAGCATAGAGAATGGATGGCTACAATGATGTGAGGCGTACATTAGTACCAATACCAGATCTCACAGCACCTCCTCCACCTCTCCTACACCTCTGCCAACGTCTCCGTCTGCTCTTCAAGGTAAAGTACACTTTAGAAAACATTGCACATATTTCTTTACACTTTACACCAATTAAACTCGTAAGTCAAGGTACCACTGTACAAAAGAACTTGGCAGTAGTAATGAGAAAGGAGCAGTATCTTGGATTATACCAGTGGTTTTTAAACTGGGGTGGGGCGTATGCCCTATGGGACGTTATGAACAGGGGGGTGCGGCGCTACCACAAACACTTATTGTTTATTATCATTTGATCTCTAAAAGGAGGGCGCTGCAAAAAAATGTTTTGGTACCACTGGCTTAAACAATAGAATCATTGCAACAACAATCAACATTACTATAACGAAAAACAGTCAGCTGTTTGTTCAAAAGCCATGGGCTTCATTTACTGTATAAGGCAGTCGGCTGAGATGTTGTAATGGTTGCAACAACCAAACATGATCAATGTCTATAAAAATCAATTTCAGAGATGTTTACAGGTGGAAAGGCAATTACCTTTATTAACCAGAACAAAAACAAGTACTTAGAAAAAGCAACACAAACAGTGAGCACTACATGGAGCCGCAAAGTCACTTAATAACAGATTTCCTGCTCTTCAGGGCTATAGGGCTGCACGGTTCTCTGTGCATTGGCTAAACATGACACACCAAGCGAATTAAAACACTGTATATTTCAATTTACAGCAAACAGATCTTTTTCTCAACAAATGTGGCTCGGCTACGTGAGAGGAAGCGCTGCCAGATCCCTAGGAGTAAAATGTAGGCAAGAGAAGCCATTTTGAGAAAACCAATTGACTGACTTTAGAGGTCAAAGGACTGTAAAATGTAAGTGCAAACTGTAATGTATTACTGATTTAAATAGTTATTAGTTCTTAATTTGTTTTTGTATTTGTTCAGTGATTGATTGTTTTATTAGTAGTTTTGTAGAGAAAACATGTTCCATACAAACTGACTACCAAAAAAGGAAGGACCTGAGGAAAGTTATCAACTTGTTTACACCAGGCTCCTTGTTCCTTTTATTTTGTGTTTGTTTATTTATTTGGTAATTGATTGAGAATCTTATTAGTAGTTTTGCACACAGAGCGTTTGTACGTTGTGTAGATTTAAAAAAAAAAAAAAGAAATGAATCATCACCTTGTTGTGGTGGAGGGGTTTGAGTGCCCGAGTGATCATAGGAGCTATGTTGCAAGCGTAAGGGTCTGTGATTCTGGCAGTGTTCGAGGGCGGGTGTCCGGGCGACCTGGTCTTCGGGGGCCAAATCTGGTTCTTGGGACATGGAGGGGGATCACACTCCTAAGCCTCCCTGGGAAAGTCTATTCCAGGGTGCTGGAGAGAAGAGATAGATTTGGAAAAGGCATTCGACCGTGTCCATCGTGGTGTTCTGTGGGGGGTGCTACGGGGGTACGGGATTAGTGGCCCGCTACTACGAGCCATTCGATCCTTGTACAATCGAAGCAGGAGCCTGGTTCGCATTGCCAGCAGTAAGTCGAGCTTGCTTCCGGTGAACGTTGGCTTCCGCCAAGGCTGCCCTTTGTCACCGATTCTGTTCATATTCTTCATGGACAGAATTTCTAGGGGCAGTAAAGGCGTTGAGGGAGTCCAGCTTGGTGACCTTAGGATCTCGTTTCTGCTATTTGCAGACGATGTGGTCCTTATGGCCTCATCAGGCTGCGAGCTTCAGCTGCTGCCCCCGCGACCCGGACCCGGATAAGCGGAAGAAAATGGAATGGAAAAAGAAATAAATTGTGCGCACTTGCATGTGCGCCGAGACTGCGGCCCAGCCTCAGCCAGACTCCGCCTCAGCGGCACCAAGGTAAATTAAGTATGAGGCCCCTGCTCAAACCAAAAGGAACAAATTGATATTAATCGCGGCAATAAAAACTTTATCCAGCCAGCCATCTTTTTTCCAGTACTTTTCCCATTCAGGCCAACAGGGTATGGCCAATATGTGCTGATTTTTGATGAGAGTTGGTACACCCTGGACAGATCAACAGTCATACAGTGATACACAGCAGATCCTCACATTTGCACCTTCAAGAAATTTGTCCTCAATAAGTCAAAAATATATAGAATACGCATACAGAACCCAGGGAGACCATGAAAAATTCACAGAGAAGATTAAAACAAAATAGTGTGGCAATCATAAGAGAAGATATGACAGCTGATGATTTATGACATTGGTTCTTTACTTGTTGCACGGAATTGAATAAAAAAATACATATATATATACATATATATATATATACATATATAAAAGTCTGTTCATTATGTTAATCATTTATTTTATTTCCATACTTTGTTCAGCACACATCCACTGTACTGGGTGAATCAGATTAATTAATCATTTGTAGAGGCAGTAAAATATATACAATTTACAGCTTCTTGATTTACCAATATGAAAACATCATGAGAATATGCTCACAATATTAAGTATAAAGACCTAAAACACAGGTGTATAAATCTGAATAGACCACAGAATAACCTAGAAGAGTTGGGCAAGGGTAAGTTGGCAATCAAGGTGCTAGTGTTACGCCTATTAATCACAATTTCAGTTGCAACAGGTTCAGTTTTTTTTTAATGGTTAAACACCCTCATATTCTGTAATATGATCGCTACTTATAAAGGAAATAACAATAATGATATGGCTCACACACAACGTTAAACTTGATTAGGGGTATAGATCAATAAATTTACGACACACATCCAGTATTCCTTTTGCAACTTATTGCTCGGAACTTTGCAATTAAATATGCATATTTAAAGTGATTTTACGTACTTTTTGCCAACATTTTCAAGCCTCAAAATGGCTAAGTAGAAGCAAAATACAAATACTCTATATGGTACTCAAAAAATTGAAATAATTTGTGACGCTGAGTAGTCTTCTTTTCCTTTCGGCTTATCCCGTTAGGGGTCGCCACAGCGAATCAATTGCCTCCATCTAACTCTGTCTTCTGTATCCTCTTCTCTTGCGCCAACTACCTTCATGTCCTCTTTCACTACATCCATAAACCTCCTCTTTGGTCTTCCTCTAGGCCTCCTGCCTGGCAATTCAAAACTCAGCATCCTTCTACCAATATATTCACTATCTCTCCTCTGGACATGTCCGAACCATCTCAGTCTGGCCTCTCTGACTTTATCTCCAAAACCTCTAACATGTGCTGTCCCTCTGATGTGCTCATTCCTGATCCTGTCCATCCTGGTCACACCCAAAGAGAACCTCAGCATCTTCATCTCTGCTACCTCCAGCTCTGCCTCCTGTCTTTTCCTCAGCGGCACTGTCTCTAAACCAAACAACATCGCTGGTCTCACCACAGTTTTGTACACCTTTCCTTTCATTTTAGCTGAAACTCTTCTATCACACATCACACCCGACACTTTTCTCCACCCATTCCAGCCTGCCTGCACACGCTTCTTCACCTCTTTTCCACACTCTCCATTGCTCTGGACTGTTGACCCTAAGTACTTAAAATCCTCCACTTTCTTTATCTCTTCTCCCTGTAACCTCACTCTTCCACTTGGGTCCCTCTCATTTACACACATGTACTCCGTCTTGCTGCGGCTGACCTTCATTCCTCTCCTTTCCAGGGCAAACCTCCACCCCTCAAGCTTCTCCTCCACCTGTTCCCTGCTCTCACTACATATCACAATGTCATCTGCAAACATCATAGTCCATGGAGATTCCTGTCTAACCTCGTCCGTCAGCCTGTCCATCACCATAGCAAACAAGAAGGGGCTCAGAGCTGATCCCTGATGGAGTCCCACCTTCACTCGGAACTCCTCTGTCACACCTGCAGCACACCTCACTACTGTCTTACAGTCCTCGTACATGTCCTGCACCGCTCTAACATACTTCTCTGCCACTCCAGACTTCCTCATACAATACCACAGTTCCTCTCTGGGCACCCTGTCATAAGCTTTCTCCAGATCTACAAAAACACAATGCAGCTCCCTCTGACCTTCCCTGTACTTCTCCATCAACATCCTCAAAGCAAATACTGCATCTGTTGTACTCTTTTTTGGCATAAAACCGTACTGCTGCTCACAAATGCTCACGTTTGCCCTTAGTCTAGCTTCAACTACTCTTTCCCATAACTTCATTGTATGGCTCATCAGCTTTATTCCTCTGTAGTTGCCACAACTCTGCACATCTCCCTTGTTCTTAAAAATGGGCACCAGCACACTTCTCCTCCATTCCTTAGGCATCTTCTCATTATCTAAGATCTTGTTAAACAACCCGGTCAGGAACTCTATTGCCACCTCTCCTAGACACTTCCATACCTCCACAGGTATATCATCAGGACCGAGTGCCTTTCCATTCTTCATCCTCTTCAATGCCCTCCTCACTTCTTCCTTACTAATCTTTGCTACTTCCTGGTCCACAACAGTCACCTCTTCTACTCTTTGTTCTCTTTCATTTTCCTCATTCATCAACTCTTCAAAGTACTCTTTCCATCTTCCCATGACACTACTGGCACCTGTCAATACCCTTCCATCCCTATCCTTCATCACCCTAACCTGCTGCACGTCCTTCCCATCTCTGTCCCTCTGCCTTGCCAACCTGTATAGATCTTTCTCTCCCTCCTTGCTGTCCAACCTAGCATACAAGTCATCATAAGCCCCTTGTTTGGCCTTTGCCACCTTTACTTTCACCTTACGCTGCATCTCTCTGTACTCCTGTCTACTCTCTTCAGTCCTCTCAGTGTCCCACTTCTTCTTAGCTAACCTCTTACTCTGTATACACTCCTGCACCTCCTCATTCCACCACCAAGTCTCCTTATCTACTTTCCTTCCAGATGACACACCAAGTACTCTCCTACCTGTCTCCCTGATCACAGTAGCTGTAGTTGTCCAGTCATCTGGAAGGACTTCCTGGCCACCCATAGCCTTTTTCAACTCCTTCCTAAAAGTCACGCAACACTCCTCCTTTTTCAGCTTCCACCATTTTGTCCTCTGCTCTGCCTTTACCCTCTTCATCCTTCTCACCACTAGAGTCAACCTACACACCACCATCCTATGCTGTCTGGCTACACTCTCACCTACCACTGCTTTGCAGTCACTGACCTCCTTCAGGTTACACCTTCTACACAAGATGTAGTCTACCTGTGTGCTCCTACCTCCACTCTTGTAGGTCACCCTATGTTCCTGTCTCTTCTGGAAGAAAGTATTCACTACAGCCATTTCCATCCTTTTTGCAAAGTCGACCACCATCTGTCCTTCAGCGTTCCTCTCCTGGATACCAAACTTGCCCATCACCTCCTCATCATCTCTGTTTCCTGCACCAACATGCCCATTGAAGTCCGCACCAATGACAACTCTCTCACTTCTAGGGATGTTCTGCATCACTTCATCCAGGTCTGACCAGAATTTCTCTTTCTCCTCCATCTTACATCCTACCTGTGGAGCATACCCACTAACCACATTGAACATCACACCTTCGATTTCTAGCTTCAGGCTCATCACTCTATCTGACACTCTTTTTACCTCCAGGACGTTGCTAGCAAACTCCTCCTTCAAAATCACCCCTACTCCATTTCTCTTCCTATCTACACCATGATAGAACAGCTTGAACCCTGCTCCTAAGCTTCTAGCCTTGCTACCGTTCCACCTGGTCTCCTGGACACACAATATGTCTACCTTCCTTCTCTGCATCATGTCAACTAATTCTCTACCTTTTCCTGTCATAGTTCCAACATTCAAAGTCCCAACTCTTAGTTCTAGACTCTTAGCATTCCTCTTCTCTCTCCTCCTACAGACACACCTTCCTCCTCTCCTTCTTCTTGTTCTCTTGTGACGCTGAGTAGTATTGATGATATATAGTATTATATGCGCAACTCCATACTGACTTCAGTCGAAGCTCCTACTCAAGGGACTGAGCGCATCCTGTCATCCTGTCAATGTGCCTCACAACTTCCTCGCAGAGTATGGCGCGTCTAGATGCCATACTCTGAGGAGTTTGAGGTCAGGATAAGAGGGATCTCAGAGAAAGAAAACCTGCTTCTGCTCAAAGATGCCTCGAAGATGACCACAGCTCCTGGCCGCGCTGCATTGGACACTTCGGCATCAGCATGTTCATCGCGAATGGACAGTGGCTACTTGATCACCGTTGTTACAATGACCTGTGCATCACCAACACCTTATTCCAAGCCAAAACCACAGACTGTCCTGGATACACCACAGATCCAAGAATTGGCACCAGCTGGACTTTGTTATCACCAGGAGAGCCATGCTGAACCATGTGCTCCTCACGCACAGGTACCACAGCGTCCACTGCGATACCAACAGCTCCCTGGTAGGGAGTTAGGTGCGTTTCTGCCCCAGACCAATCCTTCGCTCCAAGAAGAAAGGCCGCCCTCGCTCTGTCACGGCCAGGACATTAATGCCTGAAAAGCAAGAATACTTTGGCAAAACCATGGACGAGGCCCTGGATGAAGGCCCAGACAGTGCCCAGGTGCGATGGGACTTTATTCGCAACACTGTGTACAAGGTTGTCCTTGATACCTTCTGCAAAAGAATAAAAAAGAACAAGAACTGGTTTGAGGCAGGTACTGAGGAGTTGAAGCCTTCCATTGCCGCCAAAAGAGTTGCTCTTCTAGAGTACAAGAGACAGCCCTACGAGAAAAAACTGGCCGCCTACAATAAAGCCCTTAACAATGCCAAGAGGAACTCCTGTCAGTGCACCAACGACTACTTGCTGAAGTTGTGCAGTGACATCTAGACCTTTGCGAACTGTGGAAACACTCTTGCCATGTATGAGGGGATGAAGAAAGCCTTTGGTTCCATTGCCATCATGATTGGTTAAATCCTCCTCCGTGGACATCATCAAGGACCACAGCAAACAGATGGCGAGATGGGCCAAGCAGGAGTTTTACTCCAGAGAAAACATTGTCACCGACACAGCCATCAAGAACATTTTGCCACTGCCCACCACGGATGACCTCGACTCAAAAAATTCATACATTTGGTTGAAAGAAAAAAGTAATTGGCAACCTTTATTTTGAATTTGTTCATTTGAGCAGAAAAGCCTTCAGCAATACAGTTTATGGTACAAATTGATCAGTTATTTGGTTTATTAAAGCATACTGCACATGTTTTAGTGACTTGGCTTGTTAATGGGAAATAAAAGTCATCAAATGTCAAGGATAATCCAAGAATGACATTTAGTTTCAGCTTGAATTCCATTTCATAGATGCTTGACCTGCTTGAGTGGAGGAAGCACCAGAGCCCCGGGGGTGAATGTGTTACAGTGTCTAACTTTAGTCTTGTTTCAATGTAGAGATGTAGAAAACATGGGAAACAGAGGTTTAAAACGTTGAAAACGACGTAACACGTTACGTTACATATCATCAAACCTTATGTTAGCATTAACATTACATAGTGAAAAATGAAGGATAATGTCAAAACATTCAAGGAAAGTGAATTAGACCCGTTTGCTTAAACTCACCGCCCAGTGGCCTGATTAAAGGGCTACTGGGTTTAAAACACCATTGGGGCATTTCTGAATGGACGAATATATATATATATATATAAAATTGCTTTGCCAAGGGAAACTTCATAATCTATAAGAGGCTCCCTTGATATTCTATTGTGTTTATTTTTAACTTTCAAAATATATATACTTTTATGAAATAAGCCTATGAGATCCTGGCCGTTGCTGCTGCCTTGGGTGGCTGCACTAAATTTTAGCATGGATTCTCATTCATGGTTGGTTGACTAAGTTCTGTGCAGAGAGCACCCGAGCCCTCAGCA
Organism: Oostethus manadensis; assembly: GCA_024372805.1. Taxonomy (NCBI): domain Eukaryota; kingdom Metazoa; phylum Chordata; class Actinopteri; order Syngnathiformes; family Syngnathidae; genus Oostethus; species Oostethus manadensis. Next base: position 838,116 of record QODF01000050.1, on the reverse strand, counting down.
TTAACTCTGCTGCAGTGTTGTAGTCCAGGCATCATGCAGCATTTTGAGAAAAAAACCCTGGAAAAGCAAGATGAGTATGAGTGTTATTTATAGTCACAAAATAGTTTATTATATTTCTTTGCATAGTTGCCAGTTCACTAACTTCTCTGGTGAGAGCAACAGAGCCTTGAGCGTTAACTGTGCTGCGGTGTTGTAGTCCACACATCATTCAGTATTTTTGTGAAAACAAACTAAAAATGAAAGATGACGAAGAGTGTCATTTACATTTACAAAAAAGGATGTATGTATGTAGTATGTATGTATGTATAAACATCCTGTGGCAACAACCAAAAACAATACACCGAGTCAACCAAACAGACCTTTCTGCGTGTGAAGGGCAGTTCCAAAAGGGTATTTACATTCAACAGTGGTTCTCAGTTAGTTTCTGTCACGTCCCCCCTAGGGGCCAGAAATGTTGTCGCGCCCCCACCATTTGAAATACTATTGACAAATGATGATATCAATTTATTTATCTGTACTGTACAAACTGAACTTGAAACTGAAACCAGGAAAATGCAACAAAATGGAGAGCTGTCAAGTGTATTCAAGATACACATGGCGAGTTGAGTATAATAAATCTGGACATATTGGCAGGTTTACAGGAGAATTTAAAATACTCCCTACTTCTCGCGGCCCCCCAACAGTTCACGGTGCCCCCCCAGGGGTGCCCACCCCACCACTGACATAAACTAAGGCTACAAACTCAGGTTTGGTGCAATTAACTTTGAGTAATGTAATAAAAATACCAGTATTCTGGTAATGGTAAAAATAGAGCAACATGTCTTACTTCACCAATGTGATGTCAGTATTTTTTTCTCCATACTACTAAAATTCCTTTTTTTTCCTTCACAATATCATAGTTATAGTAGTTTTTTTTGTCGTTAGAATACTTTTTTCTCTTAATATTTTTCTTTCATTCTAGTAAGATTACAGCCATTTTTGTCATTTCTGCTGATTTTCTTTTAAATTTCCAAGTATACACACTTTCTTCTTAAGAATTCATAATTAAAACTAAACACATATTTTGCAATTATGAAATATTTTATATTGCCATTTTATTTCACTTTACTATTTCTGCTACCTAATTTTCAACATAATATACTACATATAATATAGTATACTATACTATATATGATATATAAACTATATATATTTCCAAATATGCTATTAAAATATGTTTCCTCATATTATGTTATTATTGCATCCTTTTCTCTATACAAAACATTCATTCATTCATTTTCTATAACGCTTATCATCATTAGGGCAATTTCTCTTAAAATATTGAATGAATTATTGTAAAATCTAGGCTTATTTTTCCATTTTCTGCTGGATTTTTTGTTTTTGTTTGGTCAAATTATTATTTTTAGAACCTGCTGTTGGCCAATTAAAAAAAACAGCCACAGGCCGTAAATGGCCCCCAGGTCGCACTTTGGACACCGCTGATGTATGTGCACATATGCCTATTAAGGCCTCATTCCATAACCTGTATCTTCAGGTGTAATTTATTTCTCAACCGTCAGCATGTTCCTGGCATTAAACAAAACAAACTTCATATCTAATCCCAAAGGGCTGTCCGCTGTGTGTCAACCTGACTTCTGCACAACTGGTGAAGCCAGCCAACCCCATTATAATAAGGCAAGAAATTCCACGAAGTAACCCTGACAAGGCACACCTGTTAAGTGAAAACTATTTCAGGTGAAGCTCATTGACAGAACACAAAGGGTCTGCCACGCTATCCAAAAAGTTCAGGGTGGCTACTTTGAGAAATGTAAAATATAAGACATATTTATAATTATTCACACTTTTTTTTTAAGTACAGTCCATGATTCCACATGTGTTGATTCATAGTGGTAATGCCTTCAGTGAGAACCTACAATGTAGTCATGGAAATAAAGAAAACACATTTACATTTGTATGCCAATATCGGACCAATATTTTCAAACATTCCTAGTAATAAATCATTTTTGGAGACACTGCATTTGGGATTTTCATTAGTTTTCCGATACACTCATCAACGTTAAAATAAATACACATTTGAAATATATCGGTCTGTGTGTTACAAATGTATATAACATACAAGTTTCACTTTTTGAATGAAATTACTGAAATAAATCAGCTTTTTGGTATATTCTAATTTATTAAGTACCACATGTACACATGTTTGCTAACACCGGCCAAATCGACATTTCATATTTCATGTTATTCCCCATGCTCTACTAAAAAGTGAGCATACAGTATGTAGCGTATTCTCTCGGCTAAAAGTCTATCTTCGTATACAGTAGACGGTTAATATCACTGGGAAGGCTAGTTGATCAGCGCGGTCTTGAAAAAGCTGCTGGTGTCACAGTCTTGCTGAAATTATTCTTAGTCCCAGGACCAGCAGGTTCTCAACCAATGGTGACGCCATCTCCGAGGAGTTAATCAGTGAAACAGTACTTTTATAGCGGATTTCAAGCCAAAAGGTCATGAGTTTAGCCTAAATGATGATGGAGATACAGCCATTACCAGCTACCCTTGCTGAACAGGCAAGCCCGGCTTTACCCACTAAAGTCGTGTAGTAGCTTATAAGGTCATATGTAGAATACTATACTGTATTTAATATGTGTTGTTTTCGCCCCATGTGTTCTAAGTATGTGAGGATCTGCTGGACAGAGTTGAACCAGCAGCTGAACATTAGACAATTAATAGTTTATCAATTAAATCAAATAGTAAAATTGGGTAATAAAACTGAATGGCATCTGGAAGTGGGTCACACCAAACCTCCACACCCAGACCTGCACCTTTTTCGAGTCTTCCGGAGACCTAAGATGTGGGGGGGGAAGCCCAAAGTCTGAAAGATGAAGTTTGACTGCTGACCCAACTCTTGTCGTAAGTGCTTCCAATCGGACCTAGCCTTCTCACAGGATGGTGGTGCTGATGCCCACTGCGTAGTTTAATAAAGTTCTCTGTGCTCAACAGGTGGCATCAGCGGAGTTTGTTCTTCCTCATCACCACACCATCTTCTTTCCGCGAGAAGATCGGCTGACATACGCGTCGCTCGCTTGGAAGTATACCCCCTAAGTGTCATGGTCAGGTAGTGGGAGTAGCGTGGTGGACCCAAGTGCAGGAAAGCAACAGTGGAATGTTGCTCAGAAAAGTAATTTGCCGGGTTCAGGGCAACTCTGGATACAAAAATGTAAAGTTCCAGTTTGACGCATCAGGAACAACAAATGAGAATCTGACAAAACCAAAACAGAAAACTGTGAACTAAACCCACAAATGAATTGCCTAACGGCACAGCAGGGCAAGGAAAGACCTGAATGGCAGAAACACAGGGGTCAGGGCAGGTCACAAAATCCAATCATGACAGAAACAAGGCCACATGAACACAGAGAGCACAAAGCAGAACAGAACACAAACAGAACGTGACGCCAATATTTGACTTCCAAGCCAGACATTTCTGACAGTTCACTTAATATGCAAATATTGCTGTATTTACTTTGGGGGCAAATCACCACCACCTCATAAATCCAGCAAACACTCCTTGGAATGCACAGAGTTTACTTATCTGTCAGAACGTTCCAATTCAATATGTTTTTGTGCAGTATATATTTCAATGATGAATTACTTTAAGATACTGGAAGCTTCCATAAAATGAGGTGTTTACTGTTTAAAGAAGGCTTTATATGCCGTACTGCGCTGAAAATAAAGTCCTCCACCTTCAACCCTCTTGTTCCAGTTAGCTCCACTGACTTTTTAAATGCTGCATAGGAATCAGTTTCAACTCCTAAACCCTGGGTTTCAGAGGCTTGCCAAAAAAAAACATTCAAATGACGCTAATGCTAATACTTTTTCTCTGCATCTCCAAGATCTTGGAATGAAATCAAAGGGGAGACAGACACGGCAAATGTAAAAAACTCATGAATCATCTCTCACCTATTGTGGTTAATTGGTTCCAGACCAAACTGCAATACGTGGATTTCTGAAAAGTAGCATTGGATGTCCATCCATCCGTTAATTTTCCTCCGCTTATCCGGGTCCGGGTCGCGGGGACAGCAGCTTCAGTAGGATAGTCCAGACTTCCCGTTCCCCAGCGACCTCTTCCAGCTCCATCGGGAGGACACCAAGGCGTTCCCAGGCCAGCTGTGAGACATAGTCCCTCCAGCGTGTCCTAGGTCTTCCCAGGGGCCTAGTCCCAACTGGGCATGCCCGAAACACCTCACCAGGGAGGCATCCGGACTAGATGCCCGAGCCACCTCAACTGGCTCCTCTCGCTGTGAAGGAGCAGCAGCTCTACTCTGAGCTCCTCCCGGATGACCGAGCTCCTCACCCTATCTCTTAGGGTGAGTCCAGTCACCTTACGAAGGAAACTCATTTCCGCCGCTTGTATCCGCGATCTCGTTCTTTCGGTTCCCATAACTCATGACCATAGGTGAGGGTGGGAACGTAGATCGATCGGTAAACAGAGAGCTTTGCCTTCCGGCTCAGCTCTCTCTTCACCACGACGGTCCGGTATAGCGACCGCATTACTGCAGATGCTGCACCGATCCGTCTGTCGATCTCACGCTCCAACCTTCCCTCACTCGTGAACAAGAACCCGAGATACTTGAACTCCTCCACCTGAGGCAAGACCTCACTCCCAACCCATTGGATGAATCAATGTATATTCTTATGATCCAACTACCTCACACTGTGTTCACCAGATTGCCGATTGACCAATACCAGGAAAGAAAGCATTGGATTTAACCGTGGATGTATGTTTTCTAGCTATTTTAAACGTTACCCTTGCAACACTTTGATTTTGTGGAAGTTGATTAGTCGTTCCTGTTGACTTGGGTGCGCAGAAGACGTTATATAAAGCTGAGCGTGCACGTTCTGCAAGGAAAGTCCATGTGGACGTCTTTAAAAGTGCATTTTCTCATAGGATTTTCATTGGTATACATGTTTGTTAGCTAGATTACGTCTTCCCCTTCAATTTTGTATTTTTGGACCACATCAAAAGTTAAGTCCAACTTTAAGCCTTTTAAGCTCATGGATGAGAACTTCATTATAAGATAAAAGATATTTTACCGACCCTAAAGTTATGCTGATGTGCATGTTTGTGTTCTGGTTGTCTGTTGTAGGTAGCCATGATCGAACCAGACATAGTACCAATTGTGTTATTCATATAAAATATTTTTTATTACCTTACTATGTTTACACAATTACACAAGATTACACAATTATACAATACAGCAAATAGCGCTGTTATTTTGAAAGCCAAAAGTCACATGCACTAGCATGCTCTGCTAAACGAAGGTAACCCCGCTAGCTTCCATTCACGCTCCGTAAGAGAGCGTTCCAGAAGTTTTTTCATCAACGTTTGCCGGTGCTTCTGGTGGTCGTTTTGACATGTTTAGTGTGCGAGGGAGCGGGCTAGTGTTTGGGATGAGATTCCGCCACAACTAAGCAGTCGCCGGAAAAATACTTTGTTCCTTCTCCTTATAATGACAGCATTTCATTCACATTATGTTCCTTTCCACGAGATTTCGTGTTTAACAGTAGATTCCATTTTAATTGGCCAATTCCGCGATTCCATTAATGCGCAAAAATCAAAGGGTCCTACCTTTAATTTACTGGTTGATCTCCATTCCTACCCTCACCTGTGCTCATGTGCTTTGGGTAGTAACTAAAATGACAAGATTGCAAGCACAAGAGGCCACTCATTCATTAGAACCGCTGCTCTTGCACCTTGAGGAGGCAGGATGCCTCCATGGGGAGGTGTTCAGAGCACGTCTGACCGAAAGGAGGCTTCGGGGATTTTTTTTAGCTTGTCTTGTCCAGCCAAAGGGGCAGACAAGTATTGTTGATCTAGATGCCAACAACAGGACTACATCAGCAAATATTGCGGACAATCATAATGTCCACAATAACAAAATACTCTGAACAGCCACAGTGATAATACTGTATTGAGACAGTTATACTTATTAGTTGTGAAAGTAATAATGAAAATAATAATGGCAATATTAGCAATATCTGTTAGTAATCTTATCGCCAACACCACCATCATAATAAAAATAACAAGACAATAGCATCAATAAATCGGAGTTATGTGAGGGAGTATAGAGTAGTGTAGAGTGTAGGGTAGAGTAATGCATGTATGTGCCAGAATGTGTGTGGGTGCAATTGTCACTGAGAATGTATGAAAGGTGAGGGAACAAACCACCCCCCTCACGGAAAGAACGGGTGCCTACCATCAGAGAGCCACGGATACTGATATTTGAAAATGTGCTGAGAGTGTTGTGGACGTGTTCCTGCAAACACTCAAAGAATTACCCAAGACTCTACCTGTCCTGCAGTAAATTGTTGGCACCAAAGTTGAGTATAAAATACCACTCACGACAAAGCACGTTTGACCTTTTATGTGATATATGTCAGGAGACCAACCAGTTACAACACACCAGCACGGCAACCTATCCATCCTGTAATCATGGTCTAAAGTTAATCTAGTTGGTCTAAAGTTGCGTTTTACAGGAATCGCACTTAAACCTTGATTCCCTCGTCCCCTTGCATAAACATAACAATAGTGTTCCTCTCTCTTTCTTCCAGCTGCATGATGTCATCATTAGCAGTCCCTAGGAGGTCTTGCCCTCCCCAACGCCGCTCATCGTACTCCTTAGTTGAGTTCACGAAAGCAAAGCCCGGAAATACAGTGCATTTCCCAGCCATATCTTAATCGTGTGTGTCTGCTACTTCAGCACACACCAGCGGTCTTACGGGAGTGTCCTTCACCGTGCCCTTCATAATGAAACTCCAGACAAATGCATGGCTTATTTCTACTGGACATAACGAACTCTCCTATGAGATACCAGATCTATCAATGGGCTATCCAATCCAACATAGTGAACAGGGTTATAATATTTATTGAACAGGAATATAATATTTGCTGCAGCATGTAAAGGGCACACTTTGGACAGCCCTAGTTGTGTGCGTCTGACTTTGATGTTCACTTCTGAATACTAGAAACACGATTGTTAACCTGGGGAAAGCTGCTTCAGAAAGCAATGAACCTGGAATACAACACGCTTGAATGTTTACCTTTGATGTAGGGGGTTTGAAAGTAGTGTCAATACATTAAAGTGAGCATGGAAAGCACGGCAAGAAAACAAATGCCAGCTATTTTCTGCTGTGATTTCCCTGTGCACTCGTGATTGCCTGTGGGTACTTGAACTGTTGGACACCCACGTAATCTTTGCCAGTGCAGTAATATCTGTTCTATAAATGACCTGCTGTGAGATGGCGGGTACTTCATCTCTTTGCACCCTGGCATGGCAGACAACCACCATCACCATAAGCAGGATGAAAGCAGGATGAGACAAACACTTTAGGAGCAGTTTTATTTTGATTGGGTGCAACTATAAATAAAGTGTACAAAGGTCTTCTATATTCAGTAGGTATTCCAGCTGCCAAAAGGATCTGATCCATAACGGCCGCCTGTGTTTCCCATTTGCCAGCCAATGATTCATTTCATATGGCAACTATAAATATGAATATAGGCCTTTAAAAACCTTTTATACAACTGCAGTCTATCACAGTCCAGTCGAGCAGCTTAGTGGAGAGCACAGCACGGTGAATGATGAACATCTAATCACTTCTGCTAGTCGGCTGATTACATTTCTACCTCTTCATGTGTCCTATTTGACTTCCAAACATCCTAGGATGCACAAAAATGCAGCACCGTTTCTGGATATTTGGATGAAAGCCTGCTGATCTCCAGGACCCAGAAGTCATAAAGTTAACACAAAACACATTGTTTTCATACTTTTCCAGGTACAAAAAATTTGCAAATATAAATAAATATGTACTGTATGAAAGATAAATGAAAGGGAATAGTGAACACTTGAATTGTTTAGATTTTTTTTTAATCACGGCCGCAATGTAATCCAACACAGAGCCAAAGGAAGTTGCAAGTTGCATTTTAAGAAGGTGAGAAAAACTACTGAATTCCTGAACTTTCCATTCAATTCCATTTCCTTCTGCTTATCCGGGTCCGGGTCACAGGGGCAGCAGTTTCATTCGGGTGGCGGGTATGCTGGAGCCTATCCCAGCTGACTTTGAGCGGGAGGCGAGGTACACCCTGGACTGGTCGCCGGTCAATCGCAGGGCACATTGTACAAAGAATTATTATGTTACATTCCTCACTTCTACATGTCCGAAAAGGAGTAGGAAGAAGCAGAGCTTATTTATTCCTACCCCCTTCTCACATGATTTGCTAATACATACTCATATATACTGTGTATATACATGCATACACACATACATTCATATGTATGCATACATAGTTACATATATACAGTATATTACATACATACACATACATGCATATATCCTATTTTTCCTTAAAAAATATAATTTTTTCCTTTTTTCCTCCTCTTTCCTTCCATCTTCCCCTGTTGATTTCCGGATCAACATCTTGCTGTCTTGGTGTTGTATTGTGAGTGTTTTAAATGTAAGTACTTGAATTCCTGATTTTAATACTTTGTTGAGTGTGCTCTTTCAACATTAATATCAATGTTTGTATTATTGAATGCAATCTTACTGTTTTTTGCGTTGTATTATCCTTATTGTCATGATTATATGATGTTTAGTATGTATCCAGATCATTGGTATCTTTGACAACCAGCACTCCTGCTTCTCCTGGACCTCCATGTAGCTTGATGTATTTTTTTCCCGTTGGTGCTCCAAGTACTTTGTATCTTTCCCTGCTTCCTCAAGTCTCGTGCTTTCTTGGCAATGTCAGCGATGCGTTTTGTCAGATGCTCATTTAAGTAGACGTTTGTGCCTTTTAAGTTCTTCCTCTGTTTCAGCAGTGCAGTTTTGAATTCCCTGTTGGTGAACTTGATAATGAAGGTGTGGTGTTGTTTCTGCCATACCGTGAGATGCAAGTATCAGTGATGTTGATATCAATATCCACCTCCTTTGATTGTAGGAAGCTGACAATCTGTTGCTTTGCTGAAGGAACAATCATTCCATCTGGTCCTCCTCTGTTATGTTCCCTATCTTTTGACCCGGGTGTAATTCTGAGCCCTGTGAGGATCACATCATTCATTCGTGAATTCTGATCCATCTCCTCCATTATAGTTTTCATTTGCTCAGTGATGTTATCCTTTGCTTCTTTCTCTTCCTCCAGAGTGTTGCACCAGGCGACATTATCCTCCAATTGGGTCCTGATGTCATCCTGTAGAGCATTGATGTTGTTGCATAATGCATGATTTACTTCCTTGGGGTTTTTAACCTCCTTGAGGGCACGCAAGGCAGCATTGTCTTCCAATAATGTCTTGATATCATTCTGCAGAACTCTGACATCCTTGCATAATGCTCTATTTTCTTCCATATGGTTTTTAACCTCCTTGGGAGCAGCACGTAAGGCAACATTTTCTTTCAATAGCGGCTTTATATCATCCTGCAAAGCCTTGATATCAGTGCGTAGTGCTTTATTATCTGCCATAGGGTTTTTAACCTCTTTAAGAGCAGCACACAACGCAACATTTTTATCTTGCAACTTCTCGATTTCTTCTTTTAGAGCTTTAGTTTCTTTGCTCAGTGCTCTATTTTCCTCCATAAGGTTTTCCATGACACTGTCATTGTGCGATTGTACATGGTGAATCTGTGACTGCAAATGCTTAAGGTCTGGTTCTGCTGCAGTACACCTCGGTATCTCCTGCATCTGCATCTCCATCTCCATCTGTATTAACTTGTTAGATTCTTGCATCCAGGTCACCCAGGAATTTTTCTCCTTTTTTTGTTTTTCTGATGTACTCAACTCATGGCTGTAGTCAGCCTCCCCCTCCACATTTGGCAACAAGACTGACGCTTGTGATTTTGAGTGCATGTATCCAGGGCCAGCATTCTTTACAGTTGTAATAGAGGCTCCCTTTCTTTTCTTTTTTCTTTAGTTTGGCATTGTTGCTAGGCAACTGCTTTAAACTTCAGTGATTAGCCAGTTAGCTTAGCTTCCTAGCAGCTTTCAGCACATGCAACTGGTTTATTTCAAGGAATCTGTACCTCTCGCCAATGCAAGTTAAGGTTGAGGGAATCAGCAACCTGTTGTCATCTTGTGTTCATGAAATGTATTCAGAAAAGCACCAAAATAGTTGTATTTTATAGTATCCTCAGCAGAGCCCTTGCCTTGTACATCCTCTCCCGTCAACAGAGGGGGGAAAAAAGGTGAGGGTGGGAACGTAGATCGATCGGTAAACAGAGAGCTTTGCCTTCCGGCTCAGCTCTCGTCCTCACCACGACGGTCCGGTACAGCATTACTGCAGACCGATCCATCTGACAATTGAAGAACTCACTTATGCAAAAAACAGCAAGGTGGTGTCTGTGTTGATCTTGATGCCACATTGTGATTTTGGGAACAGTAATACCCACACAAAACTCATTGGAAAACTATAAAAACTTTTTTGAGACTTGTGGCTCAACTGTGTGAGTTAGCAATTGATTTAGGACACAGTATCACTCGGTGTATATGCCCGTCTCCCGAGTGTCACCTTCAATGGGTTCCCCTCTCTCTGAGCATCCTCGAGAACGCTTTTAGCACTTTATTTTATCAATGCTGACAGATGCCCCTTAACCTCTAAACCAGTTTCAACGTGATTCTAAAAATACATCGTCTTTGACTACTCACAATGGCAAGAAAAACATCAGAGTTGGAGTTTTTGAGAGTGCATTGATTTTGGTGTCATCTGTTTTCCAAATGGTAGAAGAAAACAAATATTAAATACTTGACATTGAAAAGATATATGAAATGATATGTGTAAAGATCTTTGACAAACAAAAAAAAACAAACCAAAGCAATACAATGCAGCATTATGTAACCTCCATCATGTTAGGATGTCTGACCTCGTGTTCCGTCCCATTCCATCACGTCGGGGAAGAGCCTCGCTTGCCAGTCCACTGATCATGTGCCAATTCATCTTTTCCACTCGGATAACTGCTCCACGTCTTGTCACTTCCTGGTTACCTTGTTGTTCCACTGGGGACTTACCTAACATCACACCACCAGGTCCGTGTTTGCATTTGTTTCTAGTTTCCAAATCATAGATTTTTTCATTGATATTTACATTTATTTATTTACATTTACCATTTTTTTTCATTATTTTATATTTTTTAAATGATTTATTAGTATTTTCTTTGCGATTGACCAGTCCAGGAAGTACCCCGCCTCTTGCCCAAAGCCAGTTGGGATAGGCTCCAGCATACCCGCGACCCTAATGAGGATAAGCGTGAATGATTGACTTGATAAATGTAAGTTAGTGTTTCTAATAATTTTAATTTCAAAAATGTAAATTTAAGAAAGAAAACACTGTTATTTTAATAATTCCAATTGCATTTTATATATTTACATTCATTTATTGGCATTTTAGGGTGAGGAGCTCGGCCATCCGGGAGGAGCTCAGAGTAGAGCCGCTGCTCCTTCACATCGAGAGGAGCCAGTTGAGGAGGCTCGGGCATCTAGTCCGGATGCCTCCCGGGCGCCTCCCTGGTGAGGTGTTTTGGGCATGCCCAGCCGAGAGAAGGCCCCCGGGAAGACCTAGGACACGCTGGAGGGACTATGTCTCACAGCTGGCCTGGGAACGCCTTGGTGTCCTCCCGATGGAGCTGGAAGAGGTCGCTGGGGACCGGGAAGTCTGGACTTCCCTACTGAAGCTGCTGCCCCCGCGACCCGGACCCGGATAAGCGGTGGAAAATGGATGGATGGATGGATGGATGGATGGATG
>QODF01000050.1:782180-826097 GCA_024372805.1 Oostethus manadensis | reverse complement strand
AAACCCGAACCCAATCCCAACAAGGAATTTATAAGCCCTTAAATTTCTAAACGAGGTGATGCAACTCCTCACCTACGGATTAGACTTGAGACCAATTTTAATTGCAGAAGTGCATTTGATAAGAGCTCGGCAGGGCGTGTGAAAGGAAGGCCTTGCATAAAAGGCAGCTGTGGCATTGCGCACCACACAAAGAAAAACTTATTCATTAGCAGCAGACTTGTAAGGGCATCTGCTTTGGCGAACACACACAAGTCACACAAGTCAGGATCTGCACATTTATTTCTGTGGAACAAAGGCAAGGAGAGTACACTGTGAGCAGTCACATTATGGACACGCTTTTCTCCTTGTGTGCGTTGCCATAAAGAGTCCCACTTACTACAGCACCAAAATAATGTTCTACCCAAAATGTAGATACAGGTTTTGAGAACGTTCAGAATAATAAGCACAGTATTGTAAATCAACATTTTCCCTCCGCTGCAACTTGTAGATCTTTTTTTTTTGCATGCACACGCACACCCATGCACACAGTTCCAACACACACCGTTCAATTCCAAATGTGACAACTGTAAATAGTTCATAGTGTCATATTTGTAAAGATTTATAAAATCATAATAGCATTCAGGGCCGCACGGTGGCTGAGTGGTTAGCACATTGGCCACACAGTTAGGAGATCTGGAAGACCTGGGTTCAAATCTCCGTTGGGCATCTCTGTGCGGAGTTTGCATGTTCTCCCCATGCGTGTGTGGGTTTCTCCGGGTACTCCGCTTTCCTCCCACATTCCAAAAACATGCATCTTAGGTTAATTGGCGACCCTAAATTGTCCATTAGAGTGTGAATGTGAGTGTGAATGGTTGTTTGTCTATATGTGCCCTGCGATTGACTGGCGACCAGTCCAGGGTGTACCCCGCCTCTCGCCCAAAGTCTGCTGGGATAGGCTCCAGCATCCCCGTGACCCTGATGAGGATAAGCGGTATAGAAAATGAATGAATGAATGAATGATAATAGCATTCATTTATGTTGTGGTACAGTTGTTTAGATTTTAGAGCTGTCACAAAAGCAAAAAAATATGTGTTAAGGTGAAAGTTATGCTTGAAATGCACAAATTCACAAAAAGCTTATTTAATTTTCTTCATTTTCTAGTTGATATTTTGTGAAACTTACCTTGTTCTACTGCTGATTACTAAAGCATGTGCAAAGGTGGAAACAGACTTTTTTCTGATAAAATACAGGAGTCTTTATTTTGGTATGTTCCACGTTTATACAGCCACAGAATACAATATTCGGTGTGCCTGGAAAGGTGGCACACAAGAAATGGTCTAAAATGGCCAGTACCAAAGGGGTTGTCTTATGAAAAATGACTAAAAAAAAGAAGCATTTGGAAATTGTTTAGCGCCATTCACATGCTTTGCCATCATGGGGAAGCCATAGTCTGAGATAGTCACATGACAACCCATGCAAAATGTCATTTACATGAGTTTGAACCAATTCAGAAGCGTGTATGACTTCATTCCCTTAGACAGCACCATAGCAACCATGGCGACTGACAAGAAAAGACACGTGGACTGCTAACAAAGTCAAGTAAAGTAATGTTTTGTCATTTTTTCCCCCATATTTGTCAGCAAAATGTATTCAATATAAAACCTAAAATGAATGAAAAGGTTCTTTATTACAACGTAGCAGATGTAGCAATTTTTCCTTGTTCCAGTGACAATGTGTGGGCGAAGCAGTTCAGTCAGGACAATGGTCTTGCCATGCAAACACGGCATTCTTCCAAAATAATGACATGCTTGTGAAAGTCGTCCCACCACCTAGAACTCTGATCGGGTCTTGACCCAAATTGGCATCACTGGCAGGAGCGTTGTAGCCGTTTTAGAGAGTTGTACCGAGTAGCAGTACAGTCCTTGGAAGTCCATAATGGTGCCTTTGTTTGTCAGTGAAAGCTAAAGTAGGTGTTTGTTTACTTTTTATTACACAAAAAGTAATTTCATCATTCATAAAAGCAGAAATGGAATGTTTGCCATTGCACCCATTCCATTGTGCTTAACTAAAGTGGAAATCATGTCACATAATTCATCTGTCAACAAGCCAGTAGCATCATCGCCGTCCACATGCATACGCTCTCAAGCTCAATTCTTAAGGACTGAAATGTGACAGGTCCGAATGCATAGAAAAATAAGCATTCTTCTCATTTCTATTTGTATGGACAGGGCCCAAGTTGGAGCTTGTCAGTGTTTTCCAGCTGTAGAACAGGATGGGGTGAAACCCGAAGACATGTGACACCCTTGCACCGAGTAAGAATAGCACCCGTGTCGTTTTCAAAGGCTGCCATGTGACTCGCTATTTGGGACTAGATTTTCAGACTCAGGCATTGTCAGACATTTCCATTTCTCCTTTCTCTGTGTGATGTTCCTGACGGTTTCCAGAAGGCCCTCAGATGTGTCTTACTTTGAAACATATGATTAGGAGAGGAACATATGCACTTGAAAATGCATGAAAATACAGCGTGTGCACATCTGTTCACATGCTACCTGCGGAGATGACGCTCATATTTGCATGTCTGCAAGCTGCTGCTTCCAGGAAGCCAAACATTTTAATACCCAAGCTTTCTTGTAGGCTGTGCAGCAATATTTTCTTAGCCCAAATCATTTGGAAATGGACAGAAATACCCCATTAAATCACCTGGAAAATTTTTGCCGGCAATACTTACAGTAGTTAAGGTAATCCCTCGTTAATTAATTACAGACATTTCACCCCCACCCTTTTTGCAGATGCAATATGTTTTTGTAGTTAGAGCAAAACCTGTTCTAAATATGTTTTTAACATTAATAGAAGGGGGACGGGGCAACACGATTTTTGTCATGGGACCCAGATTTCCTGGCTGCACCCCTGTTACCGGCTATATGATATATGAAAAAAGAAACCATAACATCACCTTATTATTGAGACAAAATCATAATGGACTTTTTGAAGAGATCAAAATATCACTGCATGGTGACACTTCCAGGAGATGACACGCCTTCGACTACGAGAGTACATCGGTGGAACCTCCAGGTATGTGAAACTTAGCGTCTTCCTCTGTGAATTCAATTCTCTTTTGGGGTTATTAGCCCAGCTTTCTGACTGTCACGCACATGCAAGCGTGAGTGTCACCCACATGGAAATTGTCCATTAGTGTGAATGTTTGTCTGCCCTGCAATTGGCTGGCGACCAGTCCAGGCTGTACCCCGCCTTCCGCCCAGAGTCAGCTGGGATAGGCTCCAGCATACCTGCGACCCTAATGAGAATAGGCGGCATAGAAAATGGATGGATGGGAAAAAACAATACAGCTATGGATGAATATTACATTTTTATGCCAATATCAAGCCAATATTGGGGCATCTCTATAAACAGGACAAGAGACTCTCACGTTGGCTTCACAGCATACTTCCTGTGGTGGCTATTGTCTCATGGAGGTAACAATACAGACACCTAGTGACCAGCGTAGAACACTATTTGTGGCTAAGTAGACTCACAATGCACTTCAATCGCTTTATTAACAAGCAGAGAACACATGCAGTGAAGGTTCCCGCAGGAGCTGCTGTCGACCACTGCACTTTTCACACCGGCGTCTTTGCACTCTGCTGCTAACACTCAGCCAAATACAGTCAACTTTAGCTAGTTCAGTGGTTTTCAAACTCATTATGACAGGGCGGGGAGTGGGGTGTGACGTCTATCACACCTACGCACACACACACACACACACACACACACACACACGCACAGGCACTACACTACACGTCACATCTTAATGCCTTATATTTGTATTTTTCTCCATATATTTGTTCAAGTTTCAAAACTTTCACCAAGAAAGCGTACGAGAAAAAACACACCCGAATGAGGCTGTGATGTCGAATGGGATAACTGGAACACGGTATCCCATAAAGCACATTTATTTGGGCAAACTTAAATGAGAATGTCTGCTTGCCCCATCGTCAATAAGTTCCATTCTGGCCACGAATTCAAGGAAACTAATGGTGCAAACGAGGTAGGTGCTAGCAGAACAGAAATCATTTGGGTGCTATGGCCATTCAGATGTAACGGACATACATGCCTGAACCCAAGGTAGCTGTTCCTACTTGGTAGAGGCCGACGGATTTAATCCTTTAGGAAGGTAGACCTTCCCTGCTGCGCACAGATGGTTTCTCAACTTTGATGTAAATTCTAGCTTCCCAAAGTGGGGTGCACCAATTGTGTAAGGGGTACGTGAATAAAAACTGAAAACAATTAGCCCCTAATGCTGACAATTACGAGTGCGCCTGAACATCCCACAGCACAAGCAGAGGAGCACGAAAGAGATGTAGCATGGCGTCCTTCATTGTTCTGTTATGAACAAATAATACATATTTTGTGCAATAATACTGTTTAATCTTAAACCATCAGGAGTGGACAAAAAGGTGATGTACAAATTCAAGCCAGTCAAACAAATAATATGGTACTATGGAAAAAACTCAAATAAAAGATGTACATTCATTACATTTCTATTCATCAGTGTTCATTTCAAGCAACAAAATAGAAACTCATGACTCAGATTTACATACATGATGATTCCACCAATTGATTATGATCAATATTTCAAGTGAATTAAGATAGAAAGGTGTATGTTTTTAAATCTGCGGGATTAGGGGGTACATGTCAAATGCCTGACGGGGTACACCACTGCAGAAAGTTTTCAAACTGTGCACCTTCTCTGGCAAGAATAAAACTCATACCACATAATGGTGGTGCTGAATAAAGTGCAAAGTGAAAGACACAAATCTCCTGTACTTCCTGGTGATAGTCCACCATGATGAGGACCATCACCAAGACTAGGGCTTTGATGGTTGTTCAATGGTAATGTATACTCGCAAGAGGGAAGTGCTTTCTGCAAAATATGGCATGTTTTTCTAATGCGCTTTTTAATCATGACAAGCTGAGCCTGCTGTGGAGTTTGCAGTCCTCCTTTTCTACTGAGAGGTGCAGACATGGAAGTAAATACACGTGTAAGCCATTACACAACAGTATATTCAGTAGTAGTAGTATTTGTAGTAAGTAGTAACGCTGCACCAATGTTTTCCTTGTGGCGTGTTTCTGTTAGGGATGAGCAAGTACATCTCTACCTGTATCCGCATCTAATAATCTGTATCCGTATCTGTATTCTGGGTGGGCGGGGCATACACCGGAAGTGGGCACTTATTCCACCTCTCAATGGCACCACTATGACATCACAATTATGCAAAGCATGAAAAATACACAACACAATCTAACATGCATACTAGGTAGCAGTGCAGCCAAGAGTCTCCCTTTGTTCCTAAAGAAAGACTCTGATATCTGGGAACTGGACTTGGGCACAAGGACAATTATATTTGATTCCCACTCCATTAAATTTCCAACTACACTTAATACACGAGGTTCTTATTAAGTTGACCGACTTTGCGAATTAGTTTCTACTTGTGAACTTCATTTAAATCCTTGACAGCAAGAGAGTGAACTTTGAATGCTGATTAAGCCTCCGTCTCGCAGAGAAGCTATTAGAAGAATAAATGGTTTTTTTCATAGTTATTCCACAAGTGAAAAACAGGAGAGAGGACTCCACCCCAAAGATGGCTCCCTGAAAATGGAGGTTAATTATAACTGGATATTTGAACAATCGAGATAGTTGGTATGGAATATTAACAAAGAGATCGTTCTGGTTTGGGAAAAAGGAGTAATAAACACTTGATTTCAAGGACTTACATTTTGCACTGCTAGATCTTAAGGAGGTTGTGAAAGCTTCACAATGCAAGCGGGAAATGGAAGAGCACCAAAGAAATGTGAGCCATCAATTTATTGCAATCAACCCTTTAATTGTAATTGGCTGTTTATAGCTCCGTTGAAGGAAAAAGCACCCCAGACCCCCCCCTCCCCACTTTGCCATGTGGAAAGCATCTCAGGTGGGATCTCCTTGTCATACCAAGAACTTTGGAAGACATCAGGACTGTCAGGATCTATTTTTTTCACCTTTCAATATCCCATGTTTGGCACTCCTGTACAGAATCCAAAAGGGCAATTTTGTGGCGTTGAAGGAGACATGACCTTTCACAATGTTTTTTTTTTGCCGTGTGGCGAGTATCGGACTGCACTCGGCACTAGTAACAACCTTAATTTGGACCGAGGGTCATCCCGTCTTGACAAAACCTCCTATGGGGTCTACCACTTGACTTTTTGGTTCCATAACCCTCGCCATCGTTTAGGAAGCTTGAAATCAACACCAGCGCACGTGACAGGACTTGCTTATGTTGCTCAACAATCATACCAGAGAAAAGCTTTTTTGCCTTTGCCAAGGGAGTGTGAATAGCTTGTAGCACATTTTTGCCAGAATTTTGGTCTTAAGCTTTTGATCAGATGATGAACAACCTATTTCACTTTAATGGTAAAAATAGCTACAATAATTGAATATCGTTCTCCCCGTTTAAAATATTATTTAGATAATTTTTGTGGTTGACTATGGCGTATTGTTAGTCAAAAAATTTCGAAAGACAAATGTATATGTATTATTCTGTCCACTAGTTGTTAATATTGTTCGATTATTGAGACATGACGTTCGATTACTGTCATACAGCATGGCATGTCTGACATGAATGCGTGAAAAGAAGTTCTCCTCCCATTCCATGTGGAAGTGGTAAGCTAATTTGACGATTCCTAGTCATCTTATGTGTCCCTGCAGTGACTATGAAAATGTTACATTTATTAATATTGAATCCTACTTTGCAGAAATTCACTGGAGTTTGGAACCAATGAACCACAATAAACAAGGGATGACTGTAATTGCAAACTCAAATGTTTTTGTCTGACTCACATTTCTTCTTTTTGCATTTTAAAACTCTACCTAGAGTCTGAAATATGAAGAAACGAGTGGTCCATGAAGTCTACCTAAGACCTAGATTTACAGTATACAAAGTAAATATTATATATATGTGTTAAAATAAATAGAAGTTACCCCTTTCAGCTAACTGCCCAATTGCACAGTCGTAAGAGCGTGCATATCATGAATGCTGGGTCTTGTTTGTTTTTTGAGAATCTACTGCACCTGAAGGTGACTTGTTAGCCATGTAGCAATAAAAATATACCAATAATAGTACTCTGGTTAGTCACTGCAAAAAATTTTGAACCCTGCTGTAAATATATGAGATATTAATCGAGCAATGGTAAACACGTACAGTATGTACGTTGTATGGTTGGGTCCCATTCAACATACACGCCCCCTTGCTATGCTGCATTAAATAAGCAACACTAAAATGTAAGAGGCGTTCCATCACACCAACATTGTCATTTCAATCAAGTTGGAGCATAACCTGCTCCACTTTTGGGGATAACATAATGCTTTTGGTATATAATACATGCTCCTGAATGTCAACTGGAGAGTACAATTAAGGAGGGAAGGCTGCCCGCTGCTTTAAATTCATGTATTCTTGGCATCCTTTTCCCATACATAATATTTTGTCTGCTGGTCGTTCACAGACTCTCTTGCTGGATAATGGATGGCCGCAGGAAGAGATTTGATTACACATTTGAAGGCGATACGAATTTGGAGTATTCTTGGGGTCTGCAAATTTGTGACGCTGATACAGTTGCGGTTCACCATGTCAGCCTCAGTGGTGCGCTTTGTGATGCAGGCCATCTGACTGCGTTCAAAGAGAAAAGGCTTTTTTGACTTTGCCATCAAGACATCACGACAGTGTGAATACCTGACAGAAAACCACATTGAAGCCACATTTGTGCCAAATTTCACTCTATTTTTAATCACTCTTCTCCCACAAATCTTCCGCATCACCGGACCCTCTGCCTTTTTTGACTGCTTCCCCTCTAAATGGTTTGTTGCTTTTGGAAACGACCTGGGATACTTTACCTATCTGCTAGTGATAAAGAGGGACCTGTTTGTATTCAATACCGGAACAACCTCAAAGGAATTTAAGTCTGTATCACACCGCTTACTCTTTTGTATCACGGAAATTGCTGAACGACAACCCTTGTTCAGTTGCAATAGATGACAGGTTTTATTAGGACAGATTAGCAAGGGCATACAAGCAGACAACAATGAATATAAGGACAATACTCTTCAAAGATGAACTACCCCGAGTTTCACCTACATACCTCTAGGTAAGGACCAGGCCCTATCTGGAAACCAAGTACTTCAATCCCACCCAGAAGGCGATGCCAGGTAGTAAATAGGTAAGTCCAGTAAGAATACGTTCTCTGCTGGGGGTTATTCCTAACCCAGGGGAAAGGGACGGCGAGTGATCAGGTCGACGGCTTCCCGTGGAAGAGCTCATGGATCTAAGTTGCTCCCGAAAGTGGCAAAGAATAGGTCGGCTGCTGTGGTTGGTTCTATATCCCACCGGGCTCAGCTCTTCTTCGGGTAGCTCCACGGCTCAAGGTTCTCGTTCTCTTTCTATGGTACCAGCTCTTCTGACGGTCCTCCAAAGTCTCCTCCAGACCGCTATAACAGACAAGACTGGTGGATTCCAATCTATATATCAGCAGCCAGAGCGACTCGGAAGTCCTAACACCTCCGAGGAGCCCGTTAGAGGGACCCAGCGGACAAAGTCAGCCGGCAGAACCAACCAGGCTTAATGCTCAGCGAGCAGCACACAGCTCCGCGAGAGGCAAAAAGCCCTGTCGATCGAATACAGTCTCCTTTTATGCCATTTCTCCTGTGGGAGTGCCTGTTTCTGCTCTTGCCATTGGCTACCGCCACCAGATGCACAGCCAATCCCTTGTCTAGTGAAATTTCCCCAAAACTTCCCTTCCGGGGAATTTCCCCAAAACTTCCCCCTGGTGGAATTCCCCTTTAGAAGAATTTCTTCCCGCTCCTTTTTCCCAACCTAGTTTTTATTATTTTAACACCTTCTAGGCAGACCATGTATAACTCTGAAGTACAGAATGGAGTTACTTAGTATTGCTTAGTATTGCTTGTGGACAACATGTACATTTTATGTAATAGGCAAATGTTAACGTTTATGAATGTTTACAACACTCTTGTTAATGTGATCTTGGGTTTTCTGTGCAGAACATTCCAAGAGTAAATGGACTCACAAGTCAAATTAAAGGACTACAGATTATGTACAAAGAGTGGATAATAAATTAAAACATATTTACTTTACAGCGTTGGAGGGTCATTTGTAAGTTTGTTATAAATGTTGTTAATTGTTGTTGTTACTTGTTGTTAATAAATAAACATTAGACTGTCAATGCCATAAAGTCCCTCTGCCATAATTGTAAAGACAAATTATTGTAATTTATAACAAATTCAAAAGACTATCAAGCTAAAAAACACGTTGACCAAAGTGCTGTACAAATGGGCTAACTAGCTAAAAAGTAATAAAGTAGTTAATCATTTATTATGATTAAAAATACAAGAGCAAATAAATACCATAAATACCAAGACATCTGCAGACGGATGGCCGCTCTTCTAAGTTTACAGCAACACCTAATCCCAAAATAAATATAAAAACAACTTTGTTGCTTTTCTTTCATATTTTGGAGGTCTCCAACTATTTTTTCTCTGCAGGCTTGAAAGCATATGGCAAGAAGCGAGAGGGTGTCAACGCATGACACAACCAGAAAGTGTTTTCCGAAGGCTAGACCATCCCATTTTACGTTACTCTAGCCACGGCTGGAGGACTCTCAGAAGGATCCAGCCTTGTCGACTGCATAGAGTCCTCTGAAGGATGCAGACCCCAAATGAGACACAGCTTTTGCCGAATCGCTATTGTGTGTGGCGCAGTGCGGGGCTTGTAGCCTCAAAGCACAACTTTGTAAAATACAGTTTTTCAGCATCTTACCAATGCAGATGCCCCGGAATACGAATGGAGGTAAAGAGTAATCAGTGCAGAGAAATGTTTAAATCTCATGCTTGTATATTGTAGTATATATTGCCACTCCCATTCAGTTCTCACATCCCATTCAATCAAGTCAATTAAGTAATTGAAACAATTACATGTGTACTCACCCACATCTGATGACTCACAGTGAACAGGGTGATTAGTATGCAAAGGGTGGTGCAAGTTGCCTCCCATTAATTCCACATTAGGAGGATGTGGGTCCACCACACCACTGCATTGAATGCTGACACATCAAGGATGTTACAAAACCTGACCATTGGCCATCTCCTGGTCATTCACTGGCAAGTGTAGGTGGCAATCAGTTTACTTGGGTTTAACAATTTATATTTACTTTATATTTATTATAGTTTAGGGTAATTATGGGCGTTTTGCATGCTGCAAGCAGAAAGTGTGTGCTCTGCAAGTTCCCTGGATATTTCCCATATTTTGATGTGCTAATGTTTATGCTAATGTATGATAAGTGAATGGGGAAGCCACACATTCAGTGACGTCACACTAAATGTGATTAATGTAACAACTAAAACCAGACTTACAGTATCATCAATCATTTTCAACATTTGTTTCTCATTTTGGCATCACATTTTTTATTCATTCATACGTGTTTTCAGTGCAGGACAAAAAAATAAAAAATAAGGCAAGCAGTGAAACATGACACGGTGGAACAAAAGCTTGTCTTTAATCGATCATTACAAGAAATTTGGTCGAAGAAAAAGGTCGAAGGGTAAACCAATAGTGCCGTCAAGTGGCCAAATGAAACAGAGAAGCACATGATGACTTTGAAATACAAACACAGACCTAACTTTTTCCATCTGGATGTTCTATGATGTTCATTCATTCATTCATTTTCTATACCGGTTATCCTCGTTAGGGTCGCGGGGATGCTGGAGCCTATCCCAGCAAACTTTGGGCGAGAGGCGGGGTACACCCTGGACTGGTCGCCAGTCAATCGCAGGGCACATTGAATGTTGGAACTATGACAGGAAAAGGTAGAGAATTAGTTGACATGATGCAGAAAAGGAAGGTAGACATATTGTGTGTCCAGGAGACCAGTTGGAACGGTGGCAAGGCTAGAAGCTTAGGAGCAGGGTTCAAGTTGTTCTATCATGGTGTAGATAAGAAGAGAAATTGAGTAGGGGGATTTTGAAGGAGGAGTCTGCTAGCAATGTCCTGGAGGTACTGTAAAAAGAGTTTTAGATAGAGTGATAAGCCTGAAGCTAGAAATCGAAGATGTGATGTTCAAAATTGTTAGTGGGTATGTTCCACAGGTAGGATGTGAGATGGAGGAGACAGACAAAATCTGGTCAGACTTGGATGAAGTGATGCAGAACATCCCCAGAAGTGAGAGTATTGTCATTGGTGCGGACTTCAATGGACATGTTGGTGCAGGAAACAGAGATGATGAGGAGGTGATGGGCAAGTTTGGTGTCCAGGAGAGGATCGCAGAAGGACAGATGGATGTCGACTTTGCAAAAAGGATGGAAATGGCTGTAGTGAATACCTTCTTCCAGAAGAGACAGGAACATAGGGTGACCTATAAGANAAGAGTGGAGGTAGGAGCACACAGGTAGACTACATCTTGTGTAGAAGGTGTAACCTGAAGGAGGTCAGTGACTGCAAAGCAGTGGTAGGTGAGAGTGTAGCCAGACAGCATAGGATGGTGGTGTGTAGGTTGACTCTAGTGGTGAGAAGGATGAAGAGGGTAAAGGCAGAGCAGAGGACAAAATGGTGGAAGCTGAAAAAGGAGGAGTGTTGCGTGACTTTTAGGAAGGAGTTGAAAAAGGCTATGGGTGGCCAGGAAGTCCTTCCAGATGACTGGACAACTACAGCTACTGTGATCAGGGAGACAGGTAGGAGAGTACTTGGTGTGTCATCTGGAAGGAAAGTAGATAAGGAGACTTGGTGGTGGAATGAGGAGGTGCAGGAGTGTATACAGAGTAAGAGGTTAGCTAAGAAGAAGTGGGACACTGAGAGGACTGAAGAGAGTAGACAGGAGTACAGAGAGATGCAGCGTAAGGTGAAAGTAAAGGTGGCAAAGGCCAAACAAGGGGCTTATGATGACTTGTATGCTAGGTTGGACAGCAAGGAGGGAGAGAAAGATCTATACAGGTTGGCAAGGCAGAGGGCCAGAGATGGGAAGGACGTGCAGCAGGTTAGGGTGATGAAGGATAAGGATGGAAGGGTATTGACAGGTGCCAGTAGTGTCATGGGAAGATCGAAAGAATACTTTGAAGAGTTGATGAATGAGGAAAATGAGAGAGAACAAAGAGTAAAAGAGGTGACTGTTGTCGACCAGGAAGTAGCAAAGATTAGTAAGGAAGAAGTGAGGAGGGCATTGAGGAGGATGAAGAATGGAAAGGCACTTGGTCCTGATGATATACCTGTGGAGGTATGGAAGTGTCTAGGAAAGGTGGCAGTAGAGTTCCTTACCGGGTTGTTTAACAAGATCTTAAAAAATGAGAAGATGCCTAAGGAATGGAGGAGAAGTGTGCTGGTGCCCATTTTTAAGAACAAGGGAGATTTGCAGAATTGCAATTAAAGCTGATGAGCCATACAATGAAGTTATGGGAAAGAGTAGTGGAAGCTAGTCTAAGGGCAAACGTGAGCATTTGTGAGCAGCAGTACGGTTTTATGCCAAAAAAAGAGTACAACAGATGCAGTATTTGCTTTGAGGATGTTGTTGGAGAAGTACAGGTAAGGTTAGAAGGAGCTGCATTGTGTTTTTGTAGATCTGGAGGAAGCTTATAATAGGGTGCCCAGAGAGGAACTGTGGTATTGTATGAGGAAGTCTGGAGTGGCAGAGAGGTATGTTAGAGCGGTGCAGGACATGTACGAGGACTGTAAGACAGTAGTGAGGTGTGCTGCAGGGGTGACAGAGGACTTCCGAGTAAAGGTGGGACTCCATCAGGGATCAGCTCTGAGCCCCTTCTTGTTTGCTATGGTGATGGACAAACTGACGGACAAGGTTAAACAGGAATCTCCATGGACTATGATGTTTGCAGATGACATTGTGATATGTAGTGAGAGCAGGGAACAGGTGGAGGAGAAGCTTGAGGGGTGGAGGTTTGCCCTGGAAAGGAGAGGAATGAAGACGGAGTACATGTGTGTAAATGAGAGAGACCCAAGTGGAAGAGTGAGGTTACAGGAAGGAGAGATAAAGAAGGTGGATGATTTTAAGTACTTAGGGTCAACAGTCCAGAGCAATGGAGAGTGTGGAAAAGAGGTGAAGAAGCATGGGCAGGCAGGCTGGAATGGGTGGAGAAAAGTGTCGGGTGTGACAGAAGAGTTTCAGCTAAAATAAAAGGAAAGGTGTACAAAACTGTGGTGAGACCAGCAATGTTGTTTGGTTTAGAGACAGTGCCTCTGAGGACATGACAGGAGGCAGAGCTGGAGGTAGCAGAAATGAAGATGCTGAGGTTCTTTTTGGGTGTGACCAGGATGGACAGGATCAGTAATAACCACATCAGAGGGACAGCACATGTTAGAGGTTTTGGGGATAAAGTCAGAGAGGCCAGACTGAGATGGTTTGAACAGGTCCAAAGAAGAGATAGTGATTATATTGGTAGAAGGATGCTGAGTTTTGAATTGCCAGGCAGGAGGCGGAGAGGAAGACCAAAGAGGAGGTTTATGGATGTAGTGAAAGCGGACATGAAGGTAGTTGGCGCAAGAGAAGAGGATACAGAAGACAGAGTCAGATGGAGGCAATTGGCGACCCCTGACGTGATAAGACGAAAGGAAAAGAAGAAGACCCTCGGGAGCAGATGACGATTGGAATACCAAGTAATACATCAGTAGTTTAAATCATCTACTGTCTGTAATGTATGTTGTCACTTTAAGAGACATGTTCACAAGGTATTGGGTAGTGCAAGTTCGGTAAAACCAAGCGTGTACTACCACCTAGTTGTCACGTATGGTGACAGACATTACATGATGTTACAAGCAGGTCATACGCATCCTAAAGCTAACTACGACCATGGCAAAGTTTAATCCATCAACCAATCTTAAGTTTGAATGGCCAAATGGCCTGAGTTGAAACGGAGATTTTCACGCTATCAAATAGCAACAAAGCTAAATAGAGAAGATGGAGAAGTTCAAGTGAGTTCTCTCATCTATTCCATAGGAAGCCAAGCTAAAAAGATATTTAGTTCGTTCAACTTTTCCACCAAATACTAAATCAAAAACTTTGACACAGTTTTCATGAAGTTTGATGAGAAAGAAGTGGGCTGCACAAGAAACGGCAAGACGACAGCGGCAGCTGTCAAAGGACTCATAAAACAGACAGGGCTGTGGGAGATGCGGTATGCCAAGACAAATTGATATGAAAAGATGCCCTGCACTCAAGAGTAAGTGTAACAAATACCAAAAACAAGGACATTGGGAGCGAGTTTGTCACTCAAAACAAGTGAGAGAGAACACAGAGGAGGTGAAGCTGCCATACTTCCTGGGGAAAATTGGTAGGAAGACCAGCCGTCAGGATGTCTGGAGAGTTAACCTGGAGGTGGGAAAAGTCCCAATAACTTTTAAAATGATACCGGCGTGGATTCCACAGTTATCAGCTTGAAAACATTTAAAATAATGGAGCCAAATTTGAAACTGGATCCGCCCGACACCAGCTTTGTTAGCCCAGGAGGGGACCTCAGCTACATGGGGTCGTTTCAGGCTACTACAAAGTTCAAGGCGAAGCAGTCTTCCTTTAAAGTTTACATCAGTTAGTTGTCTCTAAGGCTATCATGAAGCTGTAAATATCGGTCTTGTGAAACAAATAGACAGGGTCAATGGCGTTTTCAGATCTGGTGGACTGCTGGATACAGTACCTGTAAAAATAGTCCTTTAGGATAACAGCCAACCATATGCAGTACACACCGCAAAAGGGATTCCACTACCACTCATTCCTCTTGTGAAGAAGAAGCTCCACTGCATGGAAAGTGAAGTCATCATAGAAAAGGTGACGCAACCAACGGAGTGGTATGCAGCTAAGGTGCCAGTCCTCAAGCCCAACAGACAAGAAATAGGCTGAAACGAAGAACTACCTACTCCCAACTGCCATATACTGTCTAGACTCCTCGGTTTAAAGGTATTTACTTCACTAGATGCAGCTAGTGGTTTCTACCAGATACCATTGCACAAGAATAGTAAAAAGCTTACCAGCTTTATCACCCCATTTGACCGGGGATCTTCCAAAGAAAAATGGCGGGACTGGAAGGGACTGTAGTATACATGAATTACATTCTCATTCATGTAGTGGGAGATCCAAGACCGGCGCCTAACAAATTCCGGAAATTCATTGAGGCTGCAGGCCTCAAGCTGAATGAAGGCAAGTCTGAGTTCCGGCAGGACCAGATTCATTTTCTGTTATTGACAAAACAGGTGTTCGACCTGACGCCTGTTTTGGCGAAAATTTTCCCCAACCAAACAAAGTCACAGAACTGAAAAGATTCCTAGGGATGGTGAACTATTTAGCTAATTATGTTTCAGAGCTGTCTAGAGTTGGCAAGCCACTAGATGCGCTTTTGAAAAGCGACGCGGAATGGGTGTGGGACACAAAAACTACAATAGATTAAAGAATAAAAACAGCACAAAATTTACAGAATAAAATCAAACATTAAAAGCAATTTCAAACAAATGAGTTTTGAGTTCTTTTTTGAAGGTGGGGAGGTCAGAGCAGTCACGGAGGGGTTTGAGCAGTAAGTTCCAGAGGGTGGGGGCAGCGATGGAAATGGCTTTGTCCCCCAAGGTTCGGAGCTTGGTCCTACAGGGCAGGGACAGAAGGTTGGCGTTGGAGGAGTGGAGGAAGCGAGATGGAGTGTGGTGGTGGAGCAGGTCTGTGAGGTAGGGAGCGGCCAGGTTATGGAGTGCTTCGAATGTGATGAGAAGGATTTTGAAGTGGATATGCTGAGGGACAGGGAGCCAGTGGAGCTTGTGGAGGACAGGGGTGATGTGTGTTCTGAATGTACTGTAGTCTATTGAGGGTTTTGGATGGTGTACCGTAGAGAATGCTCTTGCAATAGTCAATTCTGGTTGTGATGAATGCGTGGATGAGAGTTTCAGCGGCAGAGAAGGTAAGTGATGGGCGGAGACGTGTTGTGTTTTTGAGGTGAAAGAATGCAGTCCGGGTTTATGCTTGACGTAGGGTTGAAATGAAAAAGTGGGGTCGAGGAGCACACCAAAGTTGCGGATGAGTGGGGATGGAAAGAGTGTGGTGTTGTGGAAGTGCAGGGTGAAGTGTTGAGAGGATTTGGTGATGTGCGGACCGATGATGATGAATTCTGTTTTGTCGCTGTTTAGTTTGAGGAAGTTAATTAATTAATTAATCCAGTTTTTGATGTTTGTTAGGCAGTGGGTGAGAGTGGAGTGGATGCTTGGGTTGATGGATGTTGTTGAGATGTAAAGTTGGATCTCGTCAGCGTAGCAGCGAAAGCGGAGACCATGACGACGAATGATGTTGTCGAGGGGAGGATGTAGAGAATGAAGAGGAGAGGACCAGGCACTGAACTCTGCGGGACACCCTGTTGCAGAGGGGCTATAGAGGAGGACCAGTGGTTGATGTGGATGAACTGTTCCCGGTTTGTGAGGTAGGACTGGAGCCAGGAAAGAGCTGACCTGATAATGTTCAGTGAATTTTTGAGGCGGGACAGGAGAATGGAGTGGCTGATAGTGCTGTAGTGTCAATAGTGTCCAGGAGGATGAGGATGGAGAGGTGGCCTGAGTCGGAGGCGAGGAGGAGGTCATTTGTGATTTTGAGCAGAGCTGTTTCGGTGAGGATAGGGGTGATAGCAGCCAGCTTGAGAGACTGTGGGACAAAACCGGAGGAGAGGAGGAGTTTTTGATTTGGGTGATCAGTGGAGAGAGTGCAGGAAGACAGGTTTTGATGAGAGGAGAGGGAATGGGATCCAGGGAGCATGTAGAAGTTTTAATGCCGGAAAAAAACTTTTGTCAGGTGAGCAGGAGAAATGGGTGTGAAGTGAGAGAGCTGTTGATTGGGCGGAGGAGGATCAGGTGGAGCAGTGTGGGAGGAGGAGAGGTCTATCGAACTGTGAATGGAATCTATTTTGGACTGAATGAAGGATTGAAATTGATTGCATTTGTCAGTGGTGAAGGAAGATGAGGTGTTGTTGTTGGGCTTTAGGAGTGTGTTTATTGTGGAAAAAAGAGCTTCAGGTAACTTCAGACTGATACCTGACCACAAGCCTCTAGTGCCCCTCATTGACGGTAAAAACTTGGATAGTGTACTCATTCGATATCAGAGACTGTTGGTAAGGCTCATGAGGTTTAGTGGAGTTGCAGCGTATGCACCAGGGAAAGCCCTAGCAGTAGCAGATGCTCTGTCTAGAGGGCCAGAAAATTATTATGCCGATACAACCTTTCAGGATGATGTAGTTGAGCACATACATGACAAAGTGCACGAGACTGTGATGGATTTTTCAGGTCAGAAGAGCGTTATCTGAAACAGACGACTTAGTTGTCTGAGGGAACCGCATCATAATACCTGTCAGTATGAGAAAGGTGATTCTAGAGAGAATTCACGATGGGCAACTAGGTCTAAATATAATAATAAATAGCGAAAGAGCACTCCAGTCAGTTTGGTGGCCCAAAATGAGCCATGACATTGTTGCTAAAGTGCAACAGTATTCATTTGGTATAGAGAATAGAAATACACACAGGAAATAACTTTTATTTTCTACTGAGCTACCATCTAGGCCGTGGCAGAAAGAAGCAGTAGATTTATGTAAGGTTAAAAAGCAGGACTACTTGGTTGTGTCAGATTACTTTTCCAGATATTTAAGTGTTACATCTACTTACCACTACCAGCAGCCAGGTTGTGTCCAAATTTAAGGCTACCTTTGCACGACACGACATCCCAGAAGTATTTTAAGTGATAATGGCCCACAGTTAGCTTCAGCTGAGTCCTCTCAAAGCAACGGCCATGCAGAGGGCCGTTCAGATTGCAAAGAACATCCTACGGCAGAATGACCCCCTTCTTGCTCTGATGACATATAGAGCCACACCCAACTATTCTGGAATCGGTCCAGCCCAGTTGTTAATGGGCATGAAAATCCGATTTACCTTGCCCATTCTGCAGGAAAACTTAAAACCAAACTGGCCTGGTATGGACAAAATTAGACAAGCTGAAGAGACATCCAAACAAAAGCAGGCATATTATTATAACCGCCGCAATGGAGTTCGCAGGCCTCCCACCCTGAGTCCAGGGGACTCACCAAATTGAAAGGACAGAAACAGTTGACAATTCCAGCTGTAGTCCAAGGCACAAGTTCCACATGGAGATACTACCCTGTGGAGACCCCACAACCACCTCACTTCAGACAGAAGAGACCCTGAGGTGACCACTCCCACAGTGACCTTAGACAGTTAGTCGACAAAAGAAGTTAAGTCAAATTCTGTCACACATGAGACCCCACCACATGGGTGGAAGGTCACTCGTTCTAGTTTGCAAGCGAGTAGTTAAACTTGACCTGTAAACAAGTGAAACATTTGAACTTAATTAAAGGGGTGCAGATCTTCAGCTTGCTAGATAAGTTATAGTTCATTTGACAAGTGGAACAAAAAGCAAGCGGTAATCTGTATGTTTTAGTAATAGGAAAGAATGTTCTGGTTATGTGTAATGCTTGTTTACTTTGAATGAGGGGAGATGCTGTCCCTTTAAAAGATGTGTTTGCAAGGTATTGTGGGAAGTGCAAGTTCACTAGAAAGTGGGACGCGCATTTCTTCATGTTCTCGCCTTCTATTAATGTAGAAAGTGAGAAAGAATAGCTGGTGGGAGGTCAGTACCAGCACCAAAGAGCACACAAAGGCAAACCTCTCCAGGGCTGTTTATTGTCTGCCGTGCTGCTCTTGTTGTTGTGTTTGTTCAGAAAGAAGAAGTGGAAATGACGCAAATTGCCCCATGACGCTCTCTGTGTGCCGAGACATCCGTTGTTTTGGTGTTTTGATTGGGATATCCTGATTGATTAATTTACCATTTGTTTGCTCACACATGTGAACGGGTTATTCCAAATGCTATATTGACCTTAACCCGTATATTGACTGCATGTACAGCATAGTCAATCTTAGTTGCTGTTGATTTTCCACCAGAATTGTTGACATTGACATTTAAATGCAAAACAGATGCTGAATCAACATTACCAAACTGAAGAGAGCTTGACATGTTACACCAGCGGCACTGAAACAACGTAGACACATAGTGGAGAGAAAAGGTGATTAATAAATCATGGATTTAGATTTAGTGGGAGACCACCTTGTTGTAGACCAGTGCACCGGCCCCCCATAATGAGTTTGTATGTAATTATGTTACAAAGACACGAGAGTGTCTTGAACAGTTCTTGTTCTATGTTCTTGAACAGTTTCTGTTCAATAAGACAAGGCGTGCCTTGCTGCAGTTTGGGCCTCTGTGAGAAGTTTTCTAGATACCTGTATCACCTAGATTATTTATCCCTTATCTTGTAGAGTTACACAAACTCCTCATTCCTTTAATTAACATGAAAGACCTGAATTTAGTTCTCTTAAGATGCCAAAGGAGCTGCACAGTGGTCGAGCCGTTAGCACGTTGGCCACACAGTCACGAGATCTGGAATCTCTGTTGGGTCTCTTGGGTTTTCTCCGGGTACTCCAGTTTCCTCCCACATTCCAAAAACATGCATGTTAGGTTAATTGGCGACTCTAAATTGTCCATTGGTATGAATGTGAGTGTGAATGTTTGTTTGTCTGCCCTGCGATTGACTGGCGACCAGTCCAGGGTGTACCCCGCCTCTCGCCCAAAGCCAGCTGGGATAGGCTCCGGCATACCCGCGACCCTAATGAGGATAAGCGGTATAGAAAATGAATGAATGAAATATGTCAAAGGTTACTGTTACGTATGATGTGCAGTTTGTGGTGGCCAGAAATGAGCAGTAAAAATGAGCAGGCAGATTTAGAGTAGGATGTACTCGGTACACACAAACACTGCCAAGAATCTAAACAACACAGAAGAAGAGAAACCTCTGATCACTACTCCACTTCCCAGGTGCCCAAGGGAAAGTGTAGCAGCCAACATATACAAGTTAAACAAGTGGAACTACTAGGTGGTTGTAGACTATTTTTCAAAGTATATTGAGATAGCCTACCTTAGTGATTTGTCAGGGAAGATCATCAGGGCTAAACTGACAAACTTATTTTCGAGGTGGGGTTGCCCAAATCAACTAGTTACAGATAATGGTCCCCACTTCCATTAAATTTTTTTCTGGACTGTGATTTTCGACATATCATAATCAGCCCCAACAAGCAAATGGGGAGGCAAAGTGGCTTGTTGGCAGAGCTTAGCTTTGAGGGCACAGAAAGTTTGTCCCAATCTGCACGCTTCCATGTCCAGTTCCACCTCAACTTATAGTGTGCCTGCCTGCTCCCCAGACAAATCAACTACATGGACAACCAGTAACCCCAGTTTTGAAGACCTACACCGCCATGGATAAAGAGAGAGCAGCACAGCACACAAAACTACAGTAGTCGACATAGAAATGTATATGATGTTGCTACTTTGTGTGTTTTGTTTTTGTTTCAGATGCCCTCACCTAACAGCGTGGCACTAGAGATGTGTCAGTCGCAAACAACTCGGCTCCAAGATCCATCCATCCATTTTCTTCCGCTTATCCGGGTCCGGGTCGCGGGGGCAGCAGTTTCAGTAGGGAAGTCCAGACTTCCCGGTCCCCAGCGACCTCTACCAGCTCCACCGGGAGGACACCAAGGCGTTCCCAAGCCAGCTGTGAGAAATAGTCCCTCCAGCGTGTCCTAGGTCTTCCCGGGGCCTTTCTATCTGGGAAATGTTTATAAACTATGTCAAATGAAAAAAATATCGATAGTTTATATTTAGTCACTATTTGATGTCTACCTCAAAAGTAGGAAAAAAACATGTAGGAAAAATAAGCTAAATATTCAGAAACAAAACAATAAACAATTAAAACCACAAGTATTGATCATACTTTCGTGCTGCCTAGTGTGTAAAACAGAATGAAAACGCTCAAAAGCACCAATTCATATTTTGGGATTTTTTCTGCTTGCTACTATTACTGTAGTTTGATATGCATTGTACCTGCAAATATATGCTTTAAGATATGAATATTCTATTCACAATACACAACATATCAAGGCTTGCTACAATATTTAATTTTGATTGATTATTGCTACATGTTCGTTTTTGATTGCGTAAGGCCAAGGCAGGAAGTATTTTTACAGAAAACTAGCTTTATTCACAAATTTTTATTCTCCTCAACATCAATGTAACCTTTGCATCCAATCCTGCTTCTGTGCATCCGCTCTCATTTCCCAATTTCCATTACTTAAATTCCTTTTCATCACTAGCATCTTCTTCTCTCCTACTCGCTCTCTTTCATCATTTGCTTCATTACACTCTCACTTTGTCATTTTCAAGCCATATTTTGTCCCACTTTCATTTCGACTGCTACCAACACTAAAAAAATTGTTGTTGATTATGTTGAGAAGCCAGACCTAATTCAAATAAATGTGATGGTGAATTGGGGCAAATGGATCACACTATAAACCATTTTCCGTGTACTGTAGTCTGTTTGTGTCAAATATTACATTAAGGCAGGGGTTTTAAAACTGGGGACCGCAAGCCATAGGTTGGGGAACAGCATTTATTTTTGCAATAAATGAAATTGAAGTCATGCCATATTGTTAAAACTTTCATATTGTACCAATGAACACAAGCACTAGTCCTATAAAACAAACATTCTGAGGCAAGTTTGTCAAACAGCCAGTCACCCAGGATTGGAAAGGTTTTACACATCTCCAGACCCAGTTCAAGGTACAGTGGTGTTCAATTTGCAGTGCAATACTGTACAATTTCATGACCAGGAAGTTGAAAACTTCTTCAGCACAAACTCATGATAGAGTGTCTCAGCTCCGGCTGGCTCGAAAGAAGTACTTCATGCACAGAAAAGTTGCATGAAATGGATAAATCAACATTTAAGGTTACTTTGCCTTCATCATTGAAGATGTGAGTCCCAAAGACAGGTTGCTGTAGCAAGATCAACTACCACCATCTTCATGTTTTGCCACGAATGATTTCTTGGTGTAAATTTCAACCAAAAAACACAAAAATCGGGTTCCGCCATAACTCATTTATTTCGTCAGACAGCATTTTCTTCTGGACATTTTTGATACAATTAGACAAGAAGTGCTGTAACACACAAAAATTTCAAATGTAGAACTTTGCACAAATACAAAGCTACATTGAAAATATTGTCTCTGCAGGTTCAGTCAGTGCAGTTTTCACAAGTGCACGGTGGAACCTTGACAGCTGATTTTAGCATTTCTGGACAGATATGTTCTGCAGTGAGAGTTGAAGATAAGAAAGCTAGTTTTGATCATTGAATGTTTTTGCAGGTCATGTCGCCTAGTTAAAATGTATGTTGGCCTGCTGTGCTTGAAACAAAGCACCAACAGAGGTTTTTTTTGTTTGGTTTGGTTTTTACCTGTTGTTAAGAGATTATATTTTTGCACACATAGTTGAAAGAATGTCTCATGCACATGCTTGGATATGGAAACAGCAAATTAGTTTTCCACGCAGATAGGAAATGAGAGCGTAGCCATAAATAGAAAATACTGTATCCTCAAATGCAGCATTTTAATCTGAGAAATGCTTTATTATTGAAAAACAAAGAACAAATAATAGACTCCCAATT
Organism: Oostethus manadensis; assembly: GCA_024372805.1. Taxonomy (NCBI): domain Eukaryota; kingdom Metazoa; phylum Chordata; class Actinopteri; order Syngnathiformes; family Syngnathidae; genus Oostethus; species Oostethus manadensis. The sequence goes on along the minus strand of QODF01000050.1, from coordinate 803,506 downwards.
GTAATAGATATTGTAATAGATATTTTATTCCTTCGTGTACCAAAATATCTGAAAGATTTGGTCCATCAATTAGTTAAAATATTTATCAGTAAGCAGTTTTGTAAAATAAAAGTATAAAAGTAATGCTTCCAACTGGCAGGTAAGACATTCCACGCGTTAAATCAGGATCATGATTATTTACCCAGAACTACTGAATGAACTGTATGTCATGCTTAGTGATAGGTTGGACTCTGGATGCAGAGACAAAGACAGACGTAAAAATTGCGTTAAAAGGGCATCTAAACATGGGAATGGTGAAAGAAAGAAATGAACCCAAATGCACTGCAAAAAGATACTACTAGGAGAAGAAATAGAAACTATGAACAGTTTGGCAAAAGAGTGAGGCAGGGTCATGAGCCAGGAAAGCATGTGCGACCAGATAAACGCTTGCAACCCGTCTTGTGTTGACATTCACTTTGTTTCTTATTTTTGTGTGAATGAAAAATAGTCGGTAAAATGTGGAGTGAATTGACGATAGCTCACCAGCTGATGCTGAGTAGTATTGTTACACTAAACCAGTATTGTTATAAGTATAATGGCAGGGAATCAAACAAAATGCAATCATGTCGTGCAGAACATCCTTAATAAGGCACTGGAAGTCAGTGGCGGCTTTAGTAAGCCCAAAAGGAATTACACAGTATTTGAAGGGCCACTCGTCTTCCACTCGTGCCCCTTGCGAATAAGGTGATGGGCATTGTGCAAGTCCAATTTAGTAAAAATGGTGGTGGTGTGAAGTGGACTGAAGACAGAATCCAGGAGTGGCAAGGGATACTTATTTTTGACAGTGATAGCTTTAAGAGACCAGTAAAATCAATATACTGGCGCAAGGAGCTGTCCTTCTGGACAAAAAAAATCCTGCCGCCAAGGGAGAGGAGGAAGGCCGAATGTGACCAACGGCGAGAGAGGTGGAGATGCACTCCTCAAGGGGCCTCTGTTCAGGTTTAGAAACGTTATAAATCCTGGAAAACGGGAGCGGCGCACTGGGAAAAAGGTCCATGGTACAATCATATGGATGGGGGGGTAACATGGCGCAGTCCTTACAAAAAAACCTCCCACAGGGACTGATACTCCTCAGGGATCAGTGAAAGAAGAAGTCGGAGGTGAGTTAGAAAGGCAGATGTAAGGGAATGCTGAGCACAGGCAGTAAGAATGAAAGAATGTACTCCAACTAGTAATTTTGAATAAGGAGCAGTCAATCAAAGGGCAGTGGTGGTGCAACCAGGGAGGGCCAAGGACGACCAGCGCAGAGCATGAGGGAATAAGAAAAAAACTAATAGATCCTTGCTGGTTAGAGAAAGTAGTTAAAAAGTACCGCCTCTCCCTCGACTGCAGCACACGGGAAATTTTCTCTGTGGCTGACAGTCGACTGGCCCTCAGCTGCATGGGAACCATCTCCACAAGGATCTCCAATGGCGGGAGCCGCGGTGGAGACGGAAGCGAAACTCATCAAGACGACACGGCGGCATGCTTGAGGGTTGAGGGGGGTCCACTCCTCACTGTTGGTCGGCCTACCACAAACAGTAGTACAGCCAGAAGGAGAGGGAGATGAGTTCCCAAGGGTCTGGGTCTCCTCCTGGGTTGCCAACTCATCCTGCAGTCAAGGGCTGAGGCTGGTTAAAAACCAAAAGGCACTGGTATAAAAACAACCTGCAGCCTCCAAAATACCCCTCATACCTCGTTGGGTGAGGGATGTTGGGCTCTCATGATAGGGTAAATAACCAGGTGAGAGCTCATGAGGCCACAGGTAGTGGCGGTGGGGGCTCCTCAGTAGCGGGAAATCGAGAAAAAGTTATTTGGGCGTGCATGTTGCGGACCAAAGTGCAGAGGTCCTCCAGTGTCTGCTCATGGTGACTGAACATCTGGCCCAGGGCCTTGAGGGCATGTTGGAGATGTTAACGTTCTGCGGGTTCCATGGTGTTGACTGGATTTTTTTATCAAGGCCGAGAATCAGAGCAGAGAGGTGGGATCCCAGGATGCGGAGATGAGGACAGCACAGGTAAGTCTCTTAATGAGTAGTGTGCACACAGTTCAAGCAATACAAAAACTACGGTGCATAAAAAATTGGTAGCAAAAGACGCACCGGGACTAACCATGAAAACAGTAACTAAACTGAAAACTACCTATGAGTCAGGCGGATTGTGCAAACAGGAGGGTGAGTAATCAAACTACATACAACAGGACTGAGACTAGCAAAAGGCAAAACTGGCATCATGGAAGGCAAAGGCATGTGGAATGCCTTCCAAGAAGGGAAATAATCCATTACCCTCCTGCAGCGGTAAAAAGAAACACAACAAACATAATGCCTGTATGTGAGTGGTGATGTACTTTGTAAAAAAGTAAAGTAAAATATACCTGAAATGTTGACAGTCACATGAAACACAAATACATCAAAATGTTCGGCTCAGCTGGGAAAGAGGTGCTACCTAAAAAATCTTCCTGTAAAATGCACAGTTTTTGCAAAATTTCTTGTTTTCCGATAATTTTTTCCCATTGCAAATGAATGCCGCAATTTTCAAAGGTTCATCGTTTTTACATTTCCCAACCAATTCTGACACTGCCCCAGAAAAAATGCTCAAATAGTTTCGAAATTAATTGCTTTGCCACCTCTTGGGTCTAGGTGAGGTCTAGGTGAGGGCGTTTTTTTCTTTGATGAGACTTCCGAGGTCTGCTCCCAGAGAGGTCTTGCCTATGAAGAGAATGTCTATGAATTAATCACACCTCTCTAGCATCAGCATGGTAGCATTTTAAGCTGTTTTCTTTGGAAGCCACATTTCTACAAGTATGCTAGCTGATGCTAGCTAAGTGACAAAAGATGCCAGCATGCTAATATTAGCGCAGTAGCATTTTTAGCTGTATTCATTTGAAAATACAATTACGCTCCACTGTGACTCAGGTTAGTGTTGTGTTTATACTTTCCCTGTCATGGTGCTGCAGTCCATGTTCCTCACACTTCTTTGTTACTGCCCTGCAGATGCTGACACACCCTGAGCTGGGCGGAGCTACTGGAGCCCTGCAGCAGTCGCCCATTAGTCGGGGTTATTACCACCTCAGCTGCTGCCAGTAGTTGCGGGATTATTCTCCGTTGGTCGTGCCCACAGACAGTTCCGTGTTTGTTCTCCCGTTTTCCGCTATGTAACTTCTCACCTGCTGCAGGGCTTCCATCCGGGATTCATCTCCTCCGTCTCTCCTCAGCCCAGTACTTCCGTCCGGCTCACCTGGTAGTGTCTTTGTGCTATTTCAGTTTTTTTCCTTTTGTGTCTTTTCCCACGGTGTCTCCCGTATTTTTTTGCACCGTCGCCTTCAGTTCTTGTTTGGTCTGTTTTGTGACATTAAAATACTTATCCTGCTGGAGCTGCCTTCGCCTCTGCGTCCTCGGGGTCCATCCACTAATTGCTTAGTAACTTAAATGTGACAATTAGCGTAGTAGCATTTTTTAGTCGTTTTAACAGATAAAAACATATAAACGCTCTTCAGCAGATGTGTGTGAGTGTGAGTAATGATGAGTCAATCGTGAATGTCAAGAGGATTGTGGCCAACACAAAGTGCTCAAATTGTTGGCCAATTTAATGCTTTGCAGAAGTTTTGGTCTGAGCCATACTGTGAAGGCGTTTTCTTTAAAAATGTTTCAGATTCTGTTATACTAGGTGACCGCTAAGTGATAAAAAATGCCAGCATGCTAATATTAGCGCAGTAGCATTTTTAGCTGTATTCATTTGAAAATACAATTATACATTTATGATAGGTGACAGCTAAGTGATAAAAGATGCCAGCATGCTAATATTAGCAGTGTAGAATTTTAGCCGTTTTGATAGATATAAACATTTGCACTATAAACACTGCTGTGGGTGTGTGTGGGTGTGTAAGGATGAGTCAATCGGAAACTAATTGGCTCTTTGAAATAAACAAAAAGAGCCGGCTCTTGTCGCAGAGAGACAGTTTGTTTTTCCTCTTCTTTTTTCTTATTCCACCTGTCTTATTCCACCCTTTTATGACGGCTCACTACTTTGACAGTTTTCAACCGATTCCAAAATGTCAAAATATCCGGCTCATTGCAGCACTGCAAGCGTTGAATAGTTTAGTATCATTTTTCAACCGATTTCATGCAAACATACATCAAAATGTCCGACTCAGCTGCGAAAGAGGTGCTGCTTAAAAAGAAATTCTGTAAAATGCACAATTTTGCCAAAATTTTCTTATCCCAAGTATTTTTCCAATTGGAAATGAATGCAGAAATTTTCAAATTTTGATATTTTTTACATTTCTCAACCAATTCAGACTGTGCAAACTACTGATATTGTTAGGAAATTGATAGTTTTTCAGACGTTTTGGTCTGCTATGTACGGTGAGTGCGTTTTCTTTGAAGATATCTGCATGCGCTTCTCCCAGAGATGTCTGTCTTGAAGATAATTTGTGTGCGTGTGTGTGGAATGTATTTGAGGGTGCATGCAGCAGAAGGCAAATACATTTATGTTGTTGTGCTGGGGGTTAGCATGCAGTAGCATTGCAGTTTGGCATCAACGTTGCCAGCATTCACACGCAATTTCTCCCAAAATTGCACACGTCTAGTATTCTAATTTTGTTGTAATAAATTTGATTCAAGTGAGCTTAATGCTTCCTCAGTTCAGAATCGTTGAAATACAGATTTTTAAGGTGTATTTAATTTGGGGTGGGACATAACTGGGGTGATCAGTTATGTCGCATATCATTAAGCCACTAGTGGTTACAGTTTGGAAGCTATTTGTAAAAATTTTATCAATAAGCGCAGCACTATGAGTTGTGATTCTGCTGGGTCTTGTTACGGTCGGGTGCAAACTCATACTAAACATCCTATCCATAAATTAATCGGTTGTTTTGAGTTTATTTGGATCGATCAGGTTAATGTTAAAATCCCCGCAGATGAAAAGCTTTTTATTGCTTATGTCTGAAAATTGTAAATATTTCTAAATTTGAGCCTGCTGCCTGGTATAAACAACTTCTACTAACGTTTTCTTATTTCTGTTGTGAATTTCTATTGCTATACATTCTAACACATCCTTTACTGTTAGTGTCATATTTTCTATTTCTTTAAATGTAAGATTTTTCCATACATATATAGCACCTGCTTTATTCACCCTGTTCACATAAATAATATAACCATCTAACTCAAAGTCAATACCTTTATCTGTTTTCTGATATTGTTATGATGCTAAAAGAGTGTTTAAAAAGCTTTACATTATCGTTTATAGCACTGAAGTTTGTCTACATACTTCTACTGTAGGCGCCATTTATGTTTTGTTTGTGTTTAGTTAATTTGGTTTGTTATGGGGGTTGATATTGGTTATACACTGGTATCTGTATGGAGGCGTGGCATATAAAGGTCCGGAAGTGACAGTGCATGAAACCAGGGTGACGGGAGGTCCCATGCCAACTCACGCATGCAATTGCACACTTTCACGCCCACCAACAATTCAGCTATTTCAGCATTTCTTTTAGTTAAGTGGTCGTTTATGAAAACGTTTGTTCCTCTAAGCTTTTGACCTTGCTTTAGATGCTCCATCTTTTGTTTCCTGTTTACAAATCTCACGATGACAGCTTGACCTTTACTGTTTTTCCTGGGTAGCGGGTGACATGCCTTTATAATATCCAACCCAAAATCTATCTCCTAACTTTGGTAGCCACCTGTCGCTCCACAAAGCGCACCTCCTGCTCATTGGGCTCCTCATTGTCATCCGCCACCGAACACACATACGAGCGCGGTTTGATCTGCTCCAAATCCAAAATACGCCTGTCTTTTTTTTGTGTTCTGGAGGCACAGAGTTTTCACCTCAGTCACTAACTCCATAAGTTCCTTCTGCTGACAGCACTCACCTTAGCGGATAAGAAGTTGAGCGATTTTCTGATGTCATCTCAATCCTCTGTGTGCAGGTTCTTTTCGGTTTGCAAGCCGATACACTCAGTTCTAAACGTACCCAGTCCAGGATCAAGTTGCTCCAAGACACAGGCGGCCGTTGAACAAATACTACTATTGTGTGTACAGTATGTTGGCTACAATCCAGCTAAAAACATTTAGTCTAGTACGTATAGTCAATATGCTCTGAAAAAGTCTGCTGGACAAACACCACCAGCAGAACCTTCACTGCATCCCAAGGGAGGATGGGATCTGAGCCATATTCCATGCCTCCATTGGAGGCTGCCAAGCATAGCTGTGGGCATTAGTGTGTTAGTGCAGTTAGAGTTGGGGCCACAATCTCAAAGGTCAGAGATTATGCTAGGTGTTTTCTGAGTGGTTCCCAGTCTTCCATTTGTCAACTGTCAGCCAATCATTAAAAATAGCTACCAGCTATGGGAGTTGAGGTCATTAAAACGTGTAATCAGCCTTCCGTCAGACTGCTTATCTACTGTTAATTATCACCGTAATGGATGAGAGGGAAGTCTTTCCCTTTCGGTCTTTCTGTCTTTTTTCAGCACATCCTCATGATAAGCAACTGGGATCGGAATATGTACCAATTTATTGGAGATCCACTCTGTAGGTCACGCAGACATAAGTTTGTTGTCCTAATGAAATGTGTCTGATAGCGTCTGGGGCACTCTGTGTGCTCCTTGCAATATAATTAAAAGCTTAGCTACTTCATGGAGCTCTTCTGCCAAGTAGTGAGTAATGACTTTAAAGCAGACCTTCCTTGTCAAGAGGCATGACTCTCCCTCCTGGCTGTGATATCAAGAAAGCTGTATCCAAGATTTCTTGGACCTTTTGAGATCAATTCCAGTAGCAGTGAAATGCCAACTCCAATCCTCTCTCTAGGACCATCCTGTCTTCCACACTGTTTAAGCCCATTTTCATCTGCTAGCTAAACCTTCCTGCCGTCGAGCTGACCATTGGATCATGCTTACACAGTTAGCTCCATTCTAGGTTCTAGAAAAGAAGGGAGGGTTACGTACAGTATCTTATAGAATGGTAAAGTTATGGACCTGAAGACCGTTGCTGGGTCTCTAGTTCCTGTATCCTGAATCCATCCCTTGGTTCCGACTTAAGCCAGGTGGGCCGGCATGGAGGATATTATCATGATTTTGGCGCTTTTTTGTGCTCTCTTACCTGAGGGCCACGTTTTTAAAATATTGAATTTTGTCTAAAATATTTGTCCTGTGTTTTAAAATAATTAAATGGCCCATGTAAAAGTATCAGTATGGGTATTGGCAATAGTTGTTTACCAGTACAGTTCATACTGTTTCCGTGGTATGAGAGAAAGTGGAGGTCCATATGCTAAAAACAATCATCCATTCATCCACGGATGTTTGCGCGAAAGTGTGACCAGCGCATTCATCATTAAAAAGGATTTGTCCTGATGAAAATATGTAGAGTGTTGTGACCTGATGTTCAGGATTAGCCACAGTAGACTGCATTGAAAACTGCAGTTATTGATTTATTCATTGATTAGAAAACATGCAGATATTTTTAATTTCTTTTAAATACATGCACTATGTTCCCCTTTCATTGTGTTGTATTATATTGTTTCAGAAATACTGAGTTGACTTGACTTTTCCATCCAAATATTTCAAAGTAACACATATTAGAGTTGTAATTATAATATTGTGAGATGGTGATATTTTTGCCACGATTGTCATACTGTCAGAATACCGGGCCATGCCTCGTGTGAAGCAATTTTTTCTGCATTTCCAATTTTAATGAGCCGTTTTTGGGTTCAGTCAATATTTTATCATCGGTTTTAGTATACATTTTGCTTGATTTTGGCAAAAGTGTGTTCCTATTTCACCCCACTGGATGAGAGAGACAGGTTTATAGTGGTCAATTGGTTTATGTTAAGTAAAGCTAAATACACTTTTTTAACATTGTTTAGACAGAAATAACACCCCTTAAGGTCAACTTTACACTCTTATTACCCAATATCGTAGATATAAGAGAAAATAGGACATTGGAGATGAAAATAAGAATTGCTCCCATGTGTTGCATGTGCATTAAATGTGTTCGGAATGTGTAGAGGACAGGCCAGTTACGGATTGTCTATAACGAACACCATGTTCAAGCAAAAGAGTGTTCAACAGGTGCACTGAGCACAAGGACACCATGGGCCGCAGTTCGATGATTGACTTTGTGGTTGTGTCGTCGGACTTGCGGCCACATGTTTTGGACACTCAAGTGAAGAAAGGGGCGGAGCTGTCAACCAATCACCACCTGGTGGTGAGTTGGTTCCGATGGTGAGGGAGGATGCCGGTCATACCTGGCAGACCCAAACGTATTGTGAGGGTCTGCTGGGAACGTCTGGGAGAGTCCACTGTCAGAAGGAGTCTGCCGCCTTCTCAGGAGGGGGAAGCAGTGCACAGTCAACACCGTTTATGGTGGGAACGGTGTGCTACCGACCTCAACTCGAGATGTTGTGGACCGATTGCGGGAATACTTTAAAGACCTCCTCAACCCCACCGACACGTCTTCCAACATGGAAGCAGTGCCTGGGGACTCTGAGGCGGGTTCCCCTGTCTCTGGGGCTGAGGTTACCGAGGTGGTCAAAAAGCTCCTTTGTGGCAAGGCCCCGGGCGTGGATGAGATTCGCCCGGAGTTCTTTAAGGCCCTGGATGCTGTGGCGTGTCTTGGTTAACACGACTCTGCAGCATTGCATGGACATCGGGGTCGGTGCCCCTGGAGTGGCAGACCGGGGTGGTGCACCCACTTTTCAAGAAGGGGGACCGGAGGGTGTGTTTTAACTATCGTGGGATCACACTCCTCAGCCTTCCTGTTAAGGTCTTTTCAGGGGTTCTGGAGGAGAGGATCCCCTGGATAGTCGAATCTCGGATTTAGGAGGAGCGGTGTGATTTTCGTCCTGGTCGTGGAACTGTTGACCAGGTCTATACTCTCGACAGGGTCCTTGAGGGTGCATGGGAGTTTGCCCAACCAGTCTAAATGTGTTTTGTGGACTTGGAGAAGGCATTCAAACCGTGTTCCTCGGGGAGTACTCTGGGGAGTGCTCCGGGAATATGGGGTATCGGACCACCTAATCCAGGCGATTCGTTCCCTGTATGACTGCCGTCAGAGTTTGGTTCGCATTGGGGGCAAAAAGTCTGACCCGTTTCCCGTGAGAGTTGGACTCCGCCAATGCTGCCCTTTGTCACCAATTCTGTTCACTACTTTCATTGACAGAATTTCTAGGCGTAGCCAGGGTGTTGAGGGGTTTCAGTTTGGTGGCCACGGGATTCGGTCTTTGTTTTTTGCAGATTACGTGGTCCTGCTGGTTTTATCGAGCAGTGACCTTCAACTTTCACTGGATCGGTTCGCAGCTGAGTGTGAAGCGGCTGGGATGAGCCTCCAAATCCTCCAAATCTGAGTCCATGGTTCTCGCCCGGTAAAGAGGGGAGTGCCATCTCCGGGTCGGGGATGAGGTCCTGCCTCAAGTGGAGGAGTTTAAGTACTTCAGGGTCTTGTTCACGAGTAAGGGAAGGATGGAACGTGAGATGGACAGGCGGATTGGTGCAGCGTCTGCAGTGATGCGGACTCTTCACCGGTCTGTCGTGGTGAAGAGAGAGCTGAGCCGATAGGCAAAGCTCTCAATTTACTGGTCGATCTACATTCCTACCCTCACCTATGGTCATGAGCTTTGGGTAGTGACCGAAAAAGACAAGATCATAGGTACAGGCGGCCGAAATGACTTTTCTCCGCAGGGTGGCTGGGCTCTCCCTTAGAGATAGAGTGATAAGCACTGTCATCCGGTAGAGACTCGGAGTAGAACCGTTGCCCCTCCGCATTGATAGCAGTGAGATGAGATGGGTTTGGCATCTGGTTAGGATGCCTCCCGGACGCCTCCCTGGGGAGGTGTTCAGGCCATGTCCAAACCGTAGGAGTCCTCGGGGAAGACCCAGGACACGCTGGAGAGACTATGTCTTTCAGCTAGCCTGGAACGCCTCGGCATCCGCCGGGAAGAGCTGGACGAAGTGGCCGAGGAGAGGGACTTCTGGGCTTCCCTGCTTTGGCTGCTGCCCCCGCGACCCGACCTCAGATAAGCGGAAGAAAATGGATGGAAGGAGAGCTATAGAATATACTAGTTTCTAAATTGAAAGGAAAGGTGAACAAGACTGTGGTGAGACCAGCGATGTTGTTTGGTTTAGAGACAGTGCCGCTGAGGAAAAGACAGAAGGCAGAGCTGGAGGTAGAGATGAAGATGCTAAGGTTTTCTTTGGGTGTGACCAGGATGGACAGGATCAGGAATGAGTACATCAGAAGGACAGCACATGTTAGAGGTTTTGGAGATAAAGTCAGAGAGGGCAGACTGAGATGGTTGGGACATGTCCAGAGGAGAGATAGTGAATATATTGGTAGAAGGATGCTGAGTTTTGAATTGCCAGGCAGGAGGCCTAGAGGAAGAGCAAAGAGGAGGTTTATGGATGTAGTGAAAGAGGACATGAAGATAGTTGGCGCAAGAGAAGAGGATACAGAAGACAGAGTTAGATGGAGGCAATGATTCGTTGTGGCGACCGCTGAAGGGATAAGCCCAAAGGAGATGAAGAAGAATCCACAAGTTTCACGTTTTGGTCATATTCTAATTTATTGAGCAGCACCTGTAGATCCCAGTGTTGTTTTCCATCAGGTGCCACAGTGTAGTACTCCTGAATTGCGTGAGTGGGCAACATATGTTGTTATTACGGTGCCTGTTGTGAAAAGATTCAAACCAGCAATAAAAGCCTGTTTTAAAGTAACATTACTGACACCGGTGTAGAGTATTCTATTCAGTGGTTCCCAAACTTTTTCCAGTGGCATACACCTTCAGACATTTGACCGGAAGCTATATAATTGCTCTATAATTTATTTACCATGACAAGGACATTGACTACTTTAATACACGTTACCTTACTTATGCATTTTATGCTTAAATGCGGGAAGTGCACAAATGTATTGAAAGTACATATATAAGCTTTGCTTCTTCCTACTTCTTTTGGACATGTGGAAATGTCAGTTGCATTAAGTGATTTATTCCAATGTCATTTACATGCATGTGCAAATAAAATTAAACCATTACCATTACCCCCTGCTCCTGCTCACTTAAAAATCTAAAGCTTTTTTAAAGCATAAACGACCAACAATAAAACCTCATTTTTAGGAGAATCGGCATTCACAGTGTCGCACCGTGCAGGGATTAGAACACCAATATGAATGAAATCATTTAACATTCTTAATGCACAAAAATAAACATCAAACTTACTTATTTGTTCTAACTGTGCAGACCCAGCAATTGCTGCCTCCTTTCTGCTTTATGCTCTTCCTTGCACCGTGAGGTGTTCAGGCGCACTCATAATTGCGAGTGTTAAACAAAAATTTTGGTCATTGTTTATTTATTTATTTTTATTGTTATACCCCCATAACAATTGGCGTACCCCACTATGACAACCTAGGTTGTATGGCACCAGAACTTTGAATGCATATTCAGAAATGCTTATTTTCTTGTTTGTTTTGATTTTGCTTAAAAATGCTTACTTAGGTAAAAAATATGTACAATTTGCTTTTTACTGAGTCCATGAAACAGCATGCTTTATTAATGCATATAGTCAAGCAGCAAAATGTGTGAAATCTGCGATGTGGTGAGGGATGACTGTAAAATATTTCTTACAAAAACCCATGAGAAGAAATCTACAGTTAAACCTGGCCCTTTTACATTTAAAGCTCATTATGCAGTGACAGTCATCTTACATGCCAGAAACCAAATGCGTTTCTTCTGTGTACCTCACAGAGCATCACGCTGACAGATAGTGAATAATTCATCACCGTTAATTCAGCATTTCAAGGTTAGTAGACTGTAGAATGTTGCATTATTTAAAAAGACACGTAGCGCCAAATTAATAACCTGCCTGTTTACCACGTGCTCAAAATATTTGATTTTATATGGCGCACACCTTGTAGTGTTATTAATGCACTGCGTAAATCCATATGTCTTCTTCTTATAATGTTTTTTCTTATCAGTAAAGTTTTTTGATTTGGTTGATTTTTATACAGCACAGCTTTTATATAAAGCCAATAAACACATCCTTCCTACTAACATTCAAAAGTTTTTTACACAGAGACGAGGGGATTATACACTGAGGGGATGTGCTAACCTTAAAATCCAAGCAGTGAGAACCACCAGGAATTGTTTGTGTGTGTCTGTATGTGGCGTCAAACTTTGGAACAGATTGGGGTTACGTCCAAACATTCATCTACTTAAATCAAAATACAAAGAAATGGTTTTGTCTCAGTACATGAATGAGGAAAGAGGTACTTGAACGTTACCTCGTGTTTTGGGTACTATTAAATATCGTTACAATAGAAGTTCATTACTCATAACTATGTAAGGCCAAGATTAAGGGTAACAATAAAGTCAGCAGATCAAGTGGAGGTTCTTTTTCAGGAGATTTTCCACCTTCTTGCAGCAGACCACCAAAATCTTGTCTCTTTTAATGCACAGGATAGGACACTCACAGAGCAAAATTCATCAGAGTAGGCTCGGCTGCAGGAGATCATCAACCTTTTTGCAGTAGATTTCCAAAATCATGTCTCTCTTAATGCACAGTATAGGAAACATGCAATAACATCCCCAGATTAGGGCAGACAAGTAGAGACTTCGTTGAAGGAAATCGTCCATCTCCTAGCAACTGACATCCAAAATCTTGTCTTTTTAATGCACAGCATAGGACACTTGGCCAGGAGCGTTGGTGTTGCTAGAGTGCAGTCCCTCTCTGGCAACAGTTCCACAAAGTCCTTGGCTTCTCTTCATACACGTGAAGAGAACATGTCCTATCCAAACTAATTATTATAACCATCAACACTGATTACTATTATATCTTTTAATAAAATATCTCTTGCATGCAAACAATTGTTTGTGTGTGTGTGTATATATATGTATGCATGGGTATGTGTATATATACTGTATATTTACTAGAAAGTCTACCCAGGATTTATCTTTAATACTTATGTTATGTTGATATGTGATGATGGTATAATAATGAGTAATGTCACAAGCTGTACAAGGTATAACACATTAATAATAGTGTATATAGTACTTGTGTGTTTGTAGGTGTGATATCTTGTTCATGTATTACTGCATATTGCATAAACATAACAGCATTTAGTACTACAAATAAGGGGGTGGGAGTAAATAAGCTTGTCTTCTTCCCATTCCTTTTCGAGACAAATTGTTCCTGTTTATAGGTGTATGTTCATTATGTTCTGTCCTGTGTATTTTGTGTGGCTGGAAATAAACAATAAAAATAAATAAAACTAAATAAAGTCAAGATATCAAGAGAAAAAAGTCTAAACTCAAAAAAGTTGGAATTTTGGGAGAATAATGTTGCAATATTATGAGGAAAATGACATCATTTTGATGACATAAATGTGAAATATTAAAGAAAAGCATTAGTTTTATTGAAGCAATATTATGGAAAAACACAACATATACATTTGTAATTTTTGGAAAATTATGTTGCAAATAAATGTATAATGTATGATGTTGTGAAAATCAAACCAAAATATGGGAATAAAGTCATAAATACAAAAAAATATAAGAAGGAAGTTGAATAGTAAAGATATAAATGAAGAAGCAATATGTGATTAAATAAGGCTCTGCAGATTTTATTTTCTTAGTTTATTATTTGAGGAGGCCAATAATCGATATTTGGAGTAAAAGAGTAAAAATTGTCGTTAAAATGTTGAGTAATACAAACACAACTTTGGTTAACTGCCATCCATCCATCCATCCATCCATCCATCCATCCATCCATTTTCCTCCGCTTATTTGGGCGGGTTAACGGGTTGGTTAGCTGCCTGAGGTTGAAATTGCATTCAAATCATCATTTTGTTGCTGAGACTAACCACAGTCCGCAAACTTGATGTACTATAAATGTTATTATTCTGTGTCGGTCCGGAGTCATGGGTCAGCAAGGTGAAGAGAAGGGGGCAAAGTACACGTCCATGGGGTACCCCCGTGTTCAGTATGATGGTGCTGGAGCAGCCTCCTTGTTTTTTTCAGTACGTGTGGCCCTTGCTGGAAAATGTTTGGACACCCCTGGGATAACTCTATGAAGTGAGTCCTAGCTTGGATGACTGCAGATACAGCGAATGTTGTAAAATTGGTCATTATTTCACATGGCAGTAGTTTAGCAGGCAAGGTACAGACTGAGCTTGCCAAACCGGCTGCTTGCTGAGTCAAGTGAGAATTTGGCTGAGAATCGCGAATGCTCATTAATTGTGTATTCTGAATCGCACCATTTTGTTTCTGTCATCGTTTGGAGTCCCCACAACAAGCCATTTAGAGGCTGATGATTTGCCAGAGATGTTATTTTGTTCTTAGTCAAGCTTTTATCCTGTAAACGAGAGCCAGGTGAGCCAAGGGAGCAAGAGAGGAGGATGGTGCATCAACAGAACCTAAAACACTGCGCACACGAGAAGGACTCGTACAACTAGTTGAATAAATCATTTAGGCACTGTTCACATTTTTAGGTAGCAGCCTTCCTGTTTTGTTATGGCTGGAGGGGCCTGATGACAGAGGCAATTACATTAAGTGCGACCTGAGAACTGTGGAAAAAGTTCCCTTACTTCCACATTAAATGTTGTTAAACCTAAAATGACAGGCATGTATCTCTTAGTGTTTCAAGTTTCATAAACGGCCTCCCGAGACCCTGCGTCCACATACTAGTACATACTTTCAGGACCTCTTCAGCAGCTCCTGAAGAGAAAAAAGAGCAAGGTAAAAATTCTATCTGATTTTTTTAGAATGGTGTATTTATGTACAATAATGTTTTTAGCTTCATGCTGCATTCAAATTTGACACATTCCAGTAATAATCAAACTACATCAGTAAACGATGACTCCCCTTGATTGATGTGCGGACCCACCAGCTACTCCATCGACGTCCCTGTTGCCTCTTCTGTATCAAAGCAAGTAATGCCAAGTCATGCTCATGCCACTTGAAGCGGATCTCAGCATTAGAATCCAGAGTCTCTACGATGGAATGGGTGGCATCTTGAGGCAGTGGCAGCAGTGACTTCGAGAGAACCTCGGAAGGTCAACCCATACGCCCCCCTTCCCGACATCGGGTGGAAAAACTCACTTTCATCGCACGTGAGCAGCACATGAAAGCAACATGGCAATTGCATGGAGATTGTACCCTGCAAGCCCGTTGTAAGCGCGCACAACTCACTTACTCCCTACTCTCCCATGGGCGCAATGCACTTACACCTTCTGCAAACGTGGGACTGATGTGGGTTGATGTACTCTCTCTGCTCTTGACATTCAGTACAGAATAAAAACACGCATGGTGGGTTGACCGGGGCGTGAACCTAACCCTAGACGACTGGCTGCCGCAATGGCAAGGAATACAGCATCTTGGAATGCCAGTGAATGTATCTTTCTGAACTGCACGGTTCAGATGACGTTAAAAAGTGAAAGTTGAAGCTGCACATTGCACGACAAAAGCATCCATGTGAGATGAACTCCTGTATAAGTGGCTGCTTTTGAGCTTTGTTCACGCAGCAGTTCAACTCATTATAACACAGGGATACCTCAACGCGGTCGCACGGTGGATGAGTGGGTAGCATGTTGATGGCATAGTCAGGAAGTTCAGGATTCGAATCTCCGTTGGGCTTCTCGGTGTGGAGTTTGCGTGTTCTCCCCGTGCGTGTGTGGGTTTTCTCCGGGTACTCCGCTTTCATCCCACATTCCAAAAACATGCATGTTAGCTTCATTGGCCGCTCTTAATTAGTCCATTAGAGTGTGAATGTTTGTTTGTCTATATGTGCCCTGCGATTCGCTAGCGACCAGTCCAGGGTGTACCTCGCCTCCCGCCCGAAGTCAGCTGGGATAGGCTCCAGCATCTCCGCGACCCTAATGAGTATAAACGGTATAGAAGATGGATGGATGGAATACCTCAACACCCCCAGTCTTTCTACTTCAAACAGGCAAGCAATAGTTGCATCATTATATAAACAGCGTGCCATCATACCAGCGTGACAGCTAAGCTTACATAAACAGAAAACAATGATAAAAAAACAACATTCACCACTTCATGCTTTGTAACTAGTCAAGGAAACACACAAAAGTGTTTTCTGAGCCCAGATGGAAGCAATCTGTAATGAAGCGGTTGGGTTGCTTTCCAGTGACCCTGCTGCCACAGTCCAGGAATATGACATTTGTCCGTGCAGAGAAAAGCTCAACAAAACATCAAAGTTGATTCTCTCTGTGGGCTTTACCCACTCTTTTGTACCTTTGTGTTTCTCTGCCTCCTTTCCCCCATTTCGTTTCTGGTGATCATTTCATCAACACTATCCCCGTGGAATTTCTCCAGCAGAGCCAAATGTCTCATTACTTGAATTGTGCGCTCTCCGAGGTAGCCTTGTCCTTACTATATTGCTCCCGTTCTCAGTAGAGCAGCTGTGAGCTGTCAGTGCCAGCTTTGGCCATCACTCATCATCTGTCCTCTCCCATCGTCGCGGCATCATTTCATCCACTTCCCTCTCAATGATGTTTCCCATCGTTTTTGGCCATTTTCCACTTGTCTGTTACAGCATTTTGCTGAGAGTCCACCCCATTTACTAGGCAGGTCTCTGTGGGCCAAGACAGCCGGAGCGAAAGTGAGATAGAGGTGCCTTCTGTTGGCTGGATTTCAGGCTATAATTGGCTTCTACAGTGGAACAAGTTGAGTCGTGTTGACTGACTGTTGCGTGACCAACATCTTGTTTTCCCGGGACATGTACCGCCGGCTTGTTTTTTAGGAAATGATGTAAATATCCTGTTTTTTTGTTGTTTTTCATGAAATTCGGGAAACTCTGCCGCATGTAACGTAATCCCCGAGAATCTACTGTGTGGGTGGATTTTTGAATGGATATTGCCAAAAAGCCAAAGAAAAAGCAAAACATACAGTGTGTGCCGAGTGAGTGGCTGGAATTCCAGCTAAAGCTTTACCAATACATCAATCCAAACCTTCTCAAGCATTTGACCTGTCTTTAAGTAAACGGAGTAAACTTCCAGTTCATTTGAGATTTGGGTGAGTGTCCTGTTTTTTAAATCAAAATACCGTCACCCTACTGACTGACACTGACACTTGTAGTTGTCGCCATAACGGAAGGGAGCCTGTGCATGCACTTTTACATGAGACTTAGGCCTGAGACATAAGGAGAATGGACAATAATAAGTCATTTTTGTTTTGATTCTTCTGATTTCAAAATATATTTTATATTCGTATTTACCGCTGATGCGCTCATTTTGCTGCATGTCGTGACTGTACTGACAATAAGGCTTTCATGGGAGACTTTTGTTACTTGCTATAGTTGAATCCAGATTAGCTGCTTTTATTAATCTTATTTTGCACTGAACAGGAAGTCACAGTTTTCACCTTGTAATACCGTGTAATTAGACAGCGGTTATTTGCGTGGTTTCATGCTGCTTAGTGATAATGAGCAAGTTACAATACACCGACACTATCAATCGGGATTTTTAGATGAGTATCTAAACATGCAAGCACGAAAGGAGTAAAGCTTGTAATTATCCTTAATTGTGATGAGCGGAAATGCTCATTGGGTAACTACTTATGTATTCACTCTACAAGCTCTGTGATTGGTCAGCCACACACAGCAGATGTGAGACAGACTCGGAGTAGTGAATGTGCTGCTTTGAGGAAAATACAATGAACAAGACTGACAGATTATTTCTATCACCAACTTCACACAGATCATTAACCAATAATGAAATAATAAAGTCCTACAGATCATTACACTTACAAACACAAACAAATCCCAGAGGCTGTTCTGTAAAAAATATTCTGATAAAAAATAAATATAGCAACTTCTGCTCAATCCATGTCAATTTCATACTTAAAAAAATGAGCAAATTTAGGACCCACCCATTCCCGGGTTTGCCCCGCCCACTCCAAGTGCAGGTACAAGTACAGACATTTTAGATGGGAGTACTCGCTAATTCCAGTGTATATTAACGTAGTGGACCAGGACTCTCAGGCATATGTGGGACTGACTTGGGATTCCACTGTTCAGCAGTCTTCCCACCACATCCCAGTCCTGGACACTCATACTGTGTGCATACGGGGGTGTGTGTGTGCATGGCCCAGCCATGGCTGTAAAATGGTATTATGTATGCTAAAAGTGTGTGGATTGTGAGTTTGATGTTGTTAATTTGCAGCTGCAGTCTTAAATCAGCCTGATGCTCAAAAAATAAATCCCTCTGGTGCCAAGGACAGTGTGTGTGATGGGATGGACATAAAGAAACACAACCATGTATAAGAACCAAACCTACAGAGAGCTGTTGACCTGAGAGGTTGGTGAAAACCAAATAATTGGTACTAATAATATAATCAGCAGTTCACTAAAAAATAGTACAACGCTTGCAACCAATTGAATTTTCAAGTGCAGACAGTGATGACAATGTATCATCTACAGTCTAGGTTCCTAAAGTGGGGTACGCGTGCCCCCAAGGGTACGCCAAATGCCATAAGGGGTACGTGAAAAGAAATGAAAAACAATTAATGACAAACACTCACAAATACGAGTGAACCTGAATGTCTCACTGCATGAGGAGTACCAAGCCAAAGACTGAGCATTAAATTGCTCATTGCTGTGTGTGCATCATAGGTTTGATTATTTTGTACATTAAGAGTGTTTAATCTTGAATATTTATTTTATATTGATGTTCCAATCCTCCATTGTGCAGCAAGGAAAACATGTCACTGTAAGTGAGGATTCCCCCCAAAATGAGGCTATATTGTTGGTTGTATGGAAGGTTGTTTGCAGACACTGATTTATCAAGGTTGTTCAGTTTTCCCCTTCCATTTGGTAATACATTGATATGCCGACTTAAACCACAGCCAATGTGAGTGGACAAAAAAGTGAAGCGCAAATTCAAGTAGGAAGTCTGCATCTGTGATGGGGAGAAATGTGGACTCTGTGGGAGCTTTTTGGAGGGGAGGATGAGGTCTCTAATGCAGGGCATCTTGAAAAATCCCAAGCATCCTCTGCATGATAGAGTCACAGACTCCTCTCACTGCGCTGCAGGAGTGAGTGCTTTAAGAGGTCGTTCATCCCTTCAGCCATCAGGAATTTTAACAGACATGCCTGAAACGAACTGAGTATGTTATGAGCACTAAATTATTACTATTGATAGTAACTTTAATTAGTGTTCTGTTGTTCATTTATTAATTTGTATGTATATGGTCGGTGCATGTGTGTGTTGCTGTTGGACACTGTTAACTCTAATGTTAGTACTACTCTTACTTACTGTATACATGTATGATAGCCAATATACTTCATATTTGATATTTTCATTGCTGATGTGTCAACAGATGTCGGTCCTTCCTGAGACAAAACCACAAACAGTCCTTGCATCAGAAATAGAATCCTCTCTTTGTCTCTGTGCCACTTAAGAAACACAATGTGAATGCAGTTGGCCACTGTTTTGACTCATTGGGTAATTTTGGAATTTTCTGACGGTCGAGGTGAAGGACAGCTTATTAAATCCTACCCCCGTAGGCTCTCCCCTATTTCAATAAATTTGTACACTTCCTGCAGTTTTAAATGCATGATTCAAATAATGTGACAGTGTGTTAAATAGTAGTCGATGTCGTTATAATCGTAAATACCTTATATTGCAGTCCTGATGAATGATAATCATAATAAATAATAATAGTGTGTATATAAGAGTGGTATATAAAGAAATGCAACAAAACATTGTTTTGTACAGACAATGTTGTCACTAGGATGAAAAGTTCCTAGTACCAGTATAAGGTGATAGTAACAAACATAGCATTGACTCTCCAAGGAATCCTTGAATGTACACATTATTTCACGAGTCTTCCTCTTTGTATTTTGTAAACAATAACTGTTTGCAATATTTCATAGTAGAGTATTGTTTTACTTCTTTACCTCGTCCCTTTCATAGTTTGATTCCACATACCAAAGTACTAAAGGTTTTTTGTGTTGTTCTTGCATATTTGTGTTTTAAGTTTACTTTATTCCTAAAATCATTTTTCTCCTCTCTTGTTGAGAAAATCTGTATGACATTCTTTTGTAGCTGCTTGTTGTTTGCTTTATGCATCATTTTAGCGCTTTGAAGCTTTACCAGATCAGCAAATTTTAATAATTGTGATTTTTGAAATACCGTAGTGGATTTCGCATTATGGATTATCCTAATTTTTTCCAGAAAATCAAGCAAGTGAAGTGTACTTTTGAAGACCATCCATCCATTTTCGTCCGCTTATCCAGGTCGGGGTCTCTGGGGAAGCAGTGCCAGTAGAGAAGTCCAGACTTCCCGGGTGTCCGGCGACCTCTTCCAACTCCACCGGGTGGACACCGAGGCTTTCTCAGGCCAGCTGTGAGACATAGTCCCTCCAGCGTGTCCTAGGTCTTTCCCAAGGCCTTCTCCCGACTGGGCATGCCCGAAACACCTCACTAGGGAGGCGCCCGGGAGGCATCCGGACTAGATGCCCGAGCCACCTCAACTGGCTCCTCTCGATGTGAAGGAGCAGCGGCTCTACTCTGAGCTCCTCCCGGATGGCCGAACTCCTCACCCTATCTCTTAGGGTGAGTCCAGCCACCCTACGAAGGAAACTCATTTCCGCCGCTTGTATCCGCGATCTCATTCTTTCGGTCATGACCCATAACTCATGACCATAGGTGAGGGTGGGAACGTAGATCGATCGGTAAACAGAGAGCTTTGCCTTCCGGCTCAGCTCTCTCTTCACCACGACGGTCCGGTACAGCGACCGCATTACTGCAGATGCTGCACCGATCCGTCTGTCGATCTCACGCTCCAACCTTCCCTCACTCGTGAACAAGAACCCGAGATACTTGAACTCCTCCACCTGAGGCAAGACCTCACTCCCAACCCGGAGGGTACAGTCCACCCGTTTCCGACTGAGAACCATGGCCTCGGATTTGGAGGTGCTGAGTCTCATCCCAGAAGCTTCACACTCAGCTGCAAACCGCTCCAGTAAACGCTGAAGGTCACAGCCTGATGAGGCCATAAGGACCACATCGTCTGCAAATAGCAGAGACGAGATCCTAAGGTCACCAAGCTGGACTCCCTCAACACCTTGACTGCGCCTAGAAATTCTGTCCATGAAGATTATGAACAGAATCGGTGACAAAGGGCAGCCTTGGCGGAGGCCAACGTTCACCGGAAACAAGCTCGACTTACTGCTGGCAATGCGAACCAGGCTCCTGCTTCGATTGTACAAGGACCGAATGGCACGTAGAAGCGGACCATCAATCCCGTACTCCCGGAGCACCCCCCACAGGACACCACGAGGGACACGGTCGAATGCCTTTTCCAGGTC
>QODF01000050.1:671175-778824 GCA_024372805.1 Oostethus manadensis | reverse complement strand
ATGCCTTTACTTATCAGTGATTTCAACTTTTTACTCAGGTTCTATGTTTAGTTAGTTCTATGTTTATTTCATGCTCTATGTTTACTTAGAATTCTACGTTGCACTGAGTCGCCAAAGAAAGTTCCTAGTTTGTGAATTGCTCACTTACAATGGCAATAAAGTTTTTCTGATTCTGATTCTGATTCTGATTCTGATTCTGATTCTGTAACCGAGGTTCGACTAACCGTCGTCCCCTTCTCTCCAGCACCCTGATGTAGACTTTCCCATGGAGGTTGAGGATTGTGATCCCCCTATAGTTGGAACACACCCTCTGATTACCCTTTTTAAAAATGGGGACCACCACCCCGGTCTGCCAGTCCAGAGGTACTGTTCCTGACTTCCATGCAATGTTGCCAAGGCGTGTCAACCAACATCCAGAGCCTTGAGGATCTCCGAGCGGAACTCATCTACCCCCGGAGCCTTGCCACTGGGGAGTGATTTGACTACCCCAATTACTCAGCAACGGTGACTGAACTGTCCACGTACGTATCCTCGGACTCTGCTTCCTCTACGGAAGGCATGTCAGTGGGATTGAGAAGGGCCTCAAAGTTTTCCTTCCACCGACCAACTATATCCACAGTCGAGGTCAGAAAGCCCCCGTCCGCACTGTAAACAGTGTGAACTGGGGGCTGCTTCCCCTTTCTGAGGTGTCGGACGGTTTGCCAGAACCTCTTAGAGGCCGACCAAAAGTCGTGCTCCTTAGCCTCACCGAACTCCTCCCACACCCGAGTTTTTGCCTCGACCACCGCTGAACCGTGTGCCGCTTGGCCTGCCGGTACCTGTCAGCTGCTTCGGGATTCCCGCAAGCCATCGATGCTTGATAGGACTCCTTCTTCAGCTTGACAGCAGCCCTAACCCCCGGTGTCCACCATCGAGGCACGGAATAGGTCCCATTCGGATTCAATATCCAGGTCTTCCCTCGAGATGCAGGTAAAGCTCTGCCGGAGATGAGAGTTGAAGACTCGATGAACGGGAGACTCTGCCAGACGTTCCCAGCACACCCTCACTACGCGTTTGGGTCTGCCAGGTCTGTCTGGCATCTTTCCCCGCCATCTAATCCAACTCAACACCAGGTGGTGGTCAGTTGACAGCCCAGCCCCTCTCTTTACCGGCATGTCCAGAACATGCGGACGCAGGTCTGATGATGCGACCACAAAGTCGATCATAGACCTGCGACCTAGGTTGTCATGGTGCCAAGTGCACTTAAGGACATCCTTATGTTCCAACATGGTGTTTGTTATGGACAAACTGTAATTCGCACAGAAGTCCAGCAACAACACACCGCACGGGTTCAGGTCAGAGAGGCCGTTCTTCCCAACCACGCCCCTCCAAGTCACACTGTCATTGCCCACATAGGCGTTGAAGTCTCCCAGCAGAACTATGGAGTCACCAGCTGGGGTGCTCTCCAGAACCCCTCTGATAGACTCCAAGAAGGCTGGGTACTCTGAACTGCCGTTCGGCGCATACGCTCAAACCATAGTCAGGACCCTTTCCCCAGCCCTAAGGCGTAGGGAAATAACCCTCTCATTTACTGAGGATGACTCCAACACAGAGGCACCAAGCCGGAGGGCTAACAATAAGCCCACACCAGCCTGCCGCCTCTCCCCTGCGGCAACTCCAGAGAAGAACAAGGTCTAGCCCCTCTCAAGAAATTTGGTTCCAGAGCCCAAACTGTGGGTTGAGGTAAGTCCGACTATATCTAGTCGGAATCTCCCCGCCTCTTCCACAAGCTCAGGCTCCTTCCCCACCAGAGAAGTGACATTCCATGTCCCAAGAACCAGATTTGGCCGCCGAAGACCAGGTCGCCCGGACACCCACCCTCGACCACTGCCCAAATCATAAAGCACCGGACCCTTATGTTTTCCCCCGCAGGTGGTGGGTCTGCGGGGGGGAGTTCCCGTGTGGCTTTTTCGGGCTAGGCCCGGCCAGGTCCCACGGGTGAAAACCTGGCCACCAGGCGCTCGCCTGCGAGCCCCTCCCCCACGCCTACTCCAGGGTGACGCCCCGGTATCCTATGTCCGGGTGAGGTGCGGTCACTCCGCTTGTGTTTTTTTGTAGAGGTCTTCTGAATCACTCTTAGTCTGGCTCGTCACCTAGAACCTGTTTGCCTTGGAAAACCGCACCAGGGGCATAAAGCCCCCGACAACATAGCTCCTAGAATTACTCGGGCACTCAAACCCCTCCACCGCGGTAAGGTGGTGATTCACGGAGAGGACTTTTGTAGTTATTTCCCATATCTCCACACAATAAGTTAGATATGGTAACACCAGAGAACAATAGAGAGTTTGGAGTGATTTTTGATCCAGGACAAATTTGATTTTATTCAGTATTCAAGAATTTCTTGTTACTTTATGTTGTATATTTTTGATGTGAGGTTTCCAACTCATTCTGTCATCTATGGTGACACCCACAAATTTATGTTCATTTACCTTTTCGATTTCCTCACTATTTGTATATTTTCCTTGTATCTCTCTTCTGCTCCTCCTTGAGTCACCACCTTATTGTAGTGGAGGAGTTTGCGTGTCCCAATGATTCTAGGAGCTAAGTTGTCGGGGGCTGTTATGTTCCCTGGTAGGTTCAACCATGACAACATGTCCTAGGGGAGGGACCAGACAAAGAGTGGCTCAAAAATACCCTGGTGATTGCTAAAAACAACGGACTTCGTTTTCCCTCGCCCGAGCGTGGGTCACCAGGGTCCCCGCCTGGAGCCAGGCCTGGAGGTCGGGCAAGATGGCGAGCGTCTGATGGCCGGGCCTGCACCTATGGGGCCTGGTCAGGCACAGCCCGTAAAGGTAACATGGGTCCTCCCTCCCATGAGCTCACCACTGGTGGGAGGGGTCAAAGGGGTTAGGTGCAAAGAGAGCATGTCACCTCTCTGGCTTGGAAGGAGCCCCCACGCTGGTGCATGAGGTGGAGAAATTCCGTATAGATATAGTCGGACTCACCTCAACACACAGCAAGGGCTCTGGAAACAGTCCTCTTAAGAGGGGCTGGACTTCATTCCACTCTGGTGTTGCCAGCAATGAGAGGCGACGGGCAGGGGTGGCAATTCTTGTTGCCTGCCGGCTCCAAGCCTGCACGTTGGAGGTTAACCCAGTAAACAAGAGGGTATTTTCCCTACGCCTTTGGGTGAGGGGACAGGTTCTGACTGTTGTTTGGGCTTAGAATACCCACCCTTTTTGGAGTCCTTAAAGGAAGCACTAAAGAGTGCTCCCTCGGAGGATTCCCTTGTTCTACTGGGTGACTTTAACGCTCATGTAGGTAGCGACAGTGAGACCTGGAGAGGTGTGATTGGGATCTGTGCTCATCACGGATTGTCTATAACAAACAGAATGTTCAAGCATAAAAGTGTCCACATGTGCACTTGGCACCAGGACACCCTGGGCCACAGTTCGATAAAAGACTTTGTGGTTGTGTCGTCGGACTTGAGGCCACATGTTTTGGACATTCGGGTAAAGAGAGGGGCGGAGCTGTCAACCGATCACCACCTGGTGGTGAGTTGGTTCTGGTGGTGGGGGAGGATTCCGGTCCGACCTGGCAGACTTCCCTGTCAGAAGTAGTTTGAACTCCCACCTCCGGGAGAGCTTCGACCATGTTCCGAGGGAGGCAGTGGACATTGAGTCTGTGTGGGCGATGTTTCATGCCTCCATTGTAGATGCGGCTGATCGGAACTGTTGCCGTGGAGGGAGTATATTGAAGACCTCCTCAATCCCACTGACACTTCTTCCATCAAGGAAGCAGTGCCCGGGGACTAAGAGGCGGGTTCTTCTATCTTTGGGGGTGAGGTTATCAAGGTGGTCAAAAATCTCCGTGGTGGCAAGGCCCCGGGGGTGGATGAGATCCGCCCAGAGTTCCTTAAGGCCCTGGATGCTGTCGACGTGTCTTGGTTAACACAACTCTGCAGCATCGCGTGGACATCGGGGTCGGTGCCCCTGGACTGGCAGACCGGGGTGGTGTTGCTGCGAGAATGGGGTATTGAACCACTTAATCCAGGTGGTTTGTTCCCTCTTTGAGCGGTGTCAGAGTTTGGTTCGCATTGCCGGCAATAAGTTGGACCCGTTTCCAGTGAGGGTTAGACAGGGCTGCCCTTTGTCACCGATTCTGTTTATTACTTTTATGGACAGAATTTCTAGGCGCAGCCAGGGCGTTGAGGGGTTTCTGTTTGGTGGCCGCATGATTCGGTCTCTTCTTTTTGCAGATGATGTGGTCCTGTTGGCCTCATCAAGCCGTGACCTTCACCTCTCAATGGATCGGTTCTCTGCTGAGTGTGAAGTGGCGGAGATGAAAATCCGCACCTCAAGTCCAAGTCCATGGTTCTCGCCCGGAAAAAGGTGGAGTGCCATCTCCAGGTCGGGGATGAGGTCCTGCCTGAAGGGGAGGAGTGTTACTTGCCCGGCAGAGCCAGGCTCTCTGTTGTTGTTTTTTTTTGCTTGCTCTCCCTTGCTCCTCCCCTTCTGGGCTCCAGGTGGAGATTTTCTGACGGGCTCACCTGTGCAGCCCAGGCGAACTGCTACCTGGCGGGACTCAACCAATCACTGGCCAGCCTCCAGGATATAAGGAAGACACAGCGGTGGGCTCCCACTCTCTCTACTTGGTTGCTCGTAATCTGCCAGGTTGTCGCGTTGTGTGCATGTGGTGGGAAGTGTGGACAGGTATCCCAGGGAACACTGTACATTTTCACTCACGTAGAAGAACTTTGTTAAGTACACTAGGTTAGTGATTGGTGCCTACTCCTGTATTTTGTTCTTTTCAGACACTTTTTAGACAAGCTAGCGGCCTTGTTTTTGGTTATTTTCTTTTCACAGATAGTGAGTAGGGCAGGCTTGGTTTTATTTTATCTTTTGGATTTTGTTTGCCATAACCTCCTAGTCCACTCCTCTTCCCCCCACATTGCTTGTTTGGTTAAGCATGAGTTTAGGCTACCTGAATAAATAATAGCCTAAACTACCTTGTTGCCCTGGCTCCTCGGCATTATTTTGGTTGTTGTGTTGCTGAGCTGAACCCTTATAGCCAACATCACTTAATACAAGAGTACCTCGGAATCTTGTTCACAAGTGAGGGAAGGATGGAAGGCGAGATGGATAGGCAGATTGGTGCAGCGTCTGGAATGATGTGGACTCTGCACCGATCTGTCGTGGTGAAGAGAGAGCTGAGCCGAAAGGCAAAGCTCTAAATTTACCAGTCGATCTACGTTTTCTATCCTCACCTATGGTCATGAGCTTTGGGTAGTGACCGAAAGGACAAGATCGTGGGTACAAGCGGCCAAAATCGGTTTTCTGCGCAGGGTGGCTGGGCTGGTTGAGAAGCACTGTCAGCCGGAGGGGAAACTCGGAATAGAACCGCTGCTCCTCCGCATTGAGAAGAGCCAGATGAGGTGGCTCGGGCATCTGGTTAGACTGCCTCCCAGACGCCTTCCTGGGGAGGTGTTCAGGGCACATCCAACTGGTAGGAGGCCTCAGGGAAGACCCAGGACAAGTTTAAGAGACTACGTCTCTTGGCTGGCCTGGGGACGTCGCAGCATCCTCCGGGAAGAGCTGGACGAAGTAGTCGAGGAGAGGGAAGTCTGTGCTTTTCTGCTTAGGTTGCTGCCCCCGCGACCCGACCTCGAATAAGTGGAAGAAAATGGATGGATTGTATCTCTTGTGTTATTAACAAATAGCATAATTTTAGTTTTACTTAGCTTCAGGGATAGTCTGTTTTTAGAGTAATAATTTCTTCTGTAACTTTTCTTATTAGCTCTTAGGTGCTTTAGGTGTTTTGTCACTTTGCAGATGTCGTTAATATAAATATAAATAATTTTGATCCCAGTATTGACCCTTGTGGCCACATAATGTCTCTAAGCCTGTAGATGTACAGTATATTCTCATAGCTTGCCATATTGCTTCCTGTTTGCAAGGTAGCTTTTAACCCAATTCAGAACAAACCCTCTGATTCCATACCTTTCCAATTTTGTAATTACAATGTTGTGATTGATTGTATCAAAAGCTTTTGTTAAATCCATGAATACTGAGGCTGTGCACTTTCTTTGGTCTATAGCAATTGTGATTTTCTCAGTGATTTCAATCAGTGCCATTGAAGTGGAAATATTAGCTCTGTATCTGTGCTGTGTCCTCAAGTATATCATTCTTATTGAGAAATTTGTCCAAGCTGTTTTTCAGGATGAATAACACAGACAGAAGAACAGGATCTGCCCTTGTTGAAACAGATGGCACGTAAAATAAAAATAATTTGGAAAAATGCAAATGGAGTGTGATAAACAATATCTAGGCTTCCGTCATGCTCATCACACCTAAAAAGCGACACTCATCAACAATGCAGATTCCCGAGCCAATTAAAGCTTCTCTATATACTATGGGAGAATCGCTTCAAAACACAGTAAGAAAAATCATTGTATCCTGTATTTGACATTTCTGGCACAGTTGAAGCAAAATTAAAGTGCAATAACGTGCAAAAATGTCTCCTAAGGATTCTTTTTCTGCACCTGTACAGGTTCAGTTATGAGCTCAAGTCTTTCTGCATGAGTTTTTAATTCACAAACAATGCCCCGTAAACCTGCTGGGAAGAGACATTTTGCAACTATGTAACGCCGCTGTTGTGTGTCACCCATGAGAAATGAGTGCTGTTCTACAGATGGACACGTCATTACAACTGAACAATCATCACCTTTTATGACAATGTGTGTCAACATTGTGGCACCACAGCCCATGGCTGACATTTGGTCTGCTGGACCCTGACAAATTTCAACACAGTGTCTTTGAAGTGTTTGCCTCGTGGAAACCCTGAGTCCTGACGCTCTGGTCCTTTCTGTCCCCACCTTTTTATGATACAGAACAAAATATGTACCAAACATTGTAAGACCGCAGTTGCGAGATCCAATCAGGTGACATTTACATTGGCAAACAGGGGGTGGCTGCTGTGGTGACCTGACTCTATACTTCCATGGTTCAGAATATCTTTGTCTGTCTCTTACATTTCCTTGGCCCTGCATCCTGGTCACATGGAAAAAGGGGCTGGGACCAATGATTTAAGTTTGGTCTGTCATTGACAGACTGGCAGTCCACAGAGCTGCCGTCAGTTTTGTTTTCACCCTCAGCTGAAATGTACCGTCACACAATAGAAACCACGTTGTCTGGGAACACCAGTTGTTGAACAGACACCTTGGTGGTGAATTAGAATATGCTGAAGGTACAGACGACATGTTAAACCATGTCCCGGCTTCTGTGTAGTCTTTGGGACCCAATGACGTAGGACGTTTGGCTTGTGTACCGGTGTCTTTTCAGCTCGACACGTTCTCTTCTTGTTTTCCATGGCCCCCACTGACAAACAGGGTGGGGGTCTGGCTCTCATTTTTGTTCTCATAGTCGTTTCCCGTGATCGGCGCGTTCTCCTCATCATTCCATCTCGGGTACTGCTAATACTGGTACTGGACATAACCCTATATTGCTGACGATAGCTGACCTAACTAATAACCCATACAATGACCCGACAACCAATAAAGGTTTGTCTGGCAATCAGGCTTGCGATGTGCTTAATTAACCTCATACTTGGGGTTGAATTGGCTGGATCCGACCAAATGAATTTAATTAAACTTAAAATGATAAACCCTCTCGTTAATAAAAGTAACAAGACGTTCTTCCAGTGAAACCACGAAACATTGTGAAAATGTTCGACCACAGGCAAAATTACTACCCAGCAGGTTATGGCTATTGCCTCAGGAGAAATGGGACCAAATTTATGGATGATATATTTACATCACATTTACATTTACATTTACATTTACATTTACATTTATATTACAGAGATGGCTAAATTGGCTAAATTCGGGGACTCTGTTATGAGCACAATTAAATTGCGTCATTTCCTTATATTTGGCTAATCTGACCTCACATTGTACCCCATACGATGCCATTTGGCCTGAGTCGCCCAAGCCCAAACGTCGACCATGTCCGAGCCCCCGACATGCTTTTTATAGCCCTGGTAATTATAGTTGCCTTAACCGCAATTTTACAGATAAGAAAAGGAGGGGCATGGGACGTTTTTCTCTATGTGCTACTAACTTCTGTTACTGGTTGGTCAAATATGCTGATTTGACTTGCATATGTGGAAATAATGTCATGTTTTCTGTGCTTCCAAATAACTGGACTGGTACCTACACTCTCATTACATATTTGGCTCCTACCACAGTGCTGTACATGAAACCTCCGACCCAACAGGCTTCTTCTGGACACACCAAGAGGAGTTTGATTAGCTCCTGGCAGCAAAATCCCCCCACGTATATCGACCCCATCGGAGTTCCACGATTGTTCCCCAATTACTTTAGGCTGGTAGACCAAGTTGCTTCAGGCTTTGAAAACCTTCCTATTATTGCTGCCCTTTTACCGGTGACTCCAAATAAAAATGTTGATCGTATTAACTATGTGTACTACCATCTTCAGAGAGCTAATAACCTTACAAGTGATGCCTTGGAATGACTGGCTGACCAGTTGGCACCCACATCACTGATGGCCGTGTAAAACAGAATGGCCTTTGACAAGTTACTGGCAAAGAGAATGGGGTTTGGACAACAATGTTGCACTTTTATCCCTAATAATACAGCTCTGGACGGCAAGGTGACAAAGGCGATTGAAGGACTGAGAACCTTGGACACTGAAATGGCAGACTCCACTGGCATCAGCTATCCCATAGAGGACTGGTTTGAGAACACATCTGGTAAATGGAAAGCTGTGTTTATGTCAGTCATCGTCTCACTTATTTCAGTAATATCTCTCAGTTGGTCACTGGGATCATCGAAAAGAACTTCTAGGTACCTGTCAGCCTGATGCTTCTGGCGCCTTCTACTACACCGACTCCCCCTTCTCTCATTCCAGATCAGAAAACCTTCGAACTGTACCACTTTTTGGCTCCCAAGGGCCCCCGATATGACAACCGCCGAAGTACAGCTGCCGTCCTGAGTCCTTGTTAGGCGGAGCGTGCTGTCCCTTTTTCCCCTCCTGATGAAGAAATCCACACTCCCCCGTTGTGTTTACTTTTATGTTTGTCATTTTCCATACCCAATGTTTAGTGTGTTACGGGGTGGTCATCTTTTTTTCACTTCCATGTTACACAGGAGAGATTTTTGGTGCTCACCAAGAGCACTAGTTTGTGTGTGCAATCGCAGCTTGCTAATTGTGTTTTGTACTGTACGGTGTGTTATTACACTCTGCCATGGCACATACTGTAGATGGTACTGTTTAGGCTTATGATGTATATAGGTTAATTGGCGACTTTAAATTGTCCATAGGTACGAAAGTGAGTGTGAAATGTTTGTCTACATGTGCCCTGCGATTGACTGGCGACCAGTCCAGGGTGTACCCCGCCTCTCGCCCAAAGTCGGCTGGGATAGGCCCCAGCATCCCCGAGACCCTAATGAGGATAAGCGGTACAGAAAATGAATGAATGAATGAATGTCTCTGAGGCTCAAAACATGTTTGGGATTTTTGTCTTTTCGGGGATTTTTTCACACAGTGGGAATGTTAACTCTAATGTTAGTACTACACTTATACATAAATGATAGCCAATATACTTCATATTTGATATGCTCATTGCTGATGTGTCAACAGATGTCTATCCTTCTTTAAACAAAAACCCAAACAATCCTTGCAGCAGAAATAGAATCCGCTCTGTGAAACAATTCAAAGATTGTGTGATGTTGATATGCTGTGTGCTGATGCGAGTAGATGATTTGCTCTGCCACCTGAGAAACACGATGTGAATGCAGACAAGCTCTGTTTTGATTCATTGGGTAAGGTTGGAATTTTCTGACAGTCAAGGTGAAGGACAGCTCCATAGGTGGCTCATGTTCTCATGTAAAAGTTGTCTTTCTGAATGTCTTTGTGATATGTATAAAAGAGGGAGTCGGAAAATAAAGAGGTGCAACATTTCACCAAAGCTCTGCTGAACTGTGTGTTTGCCCTGATACTCAGTATTTGGCCCGTTTGCTTCCTTTCACCAGAAAAACGAACGCACGTGTTTTGAAATTAAACGGTACCATGAAAAAAAAGATTCAACCCCTGAGAGAGGAAGTAGGAAATCTGAGAGCAGAAGAGAAAAACACCTGAATTTCTCCTGCAGGAGATCAATAGGGTTTTATCTAATCTAATCTAAGTCATTCAAACGGAAAGATTCCAACATCAGACTGGGTCCTAATAGGGTCTTCCGCGTTAACTGAAAAGCGGAGTGGTAATTTCGTCCAGCGTAACACCGTGCACAGCCAATTTGGCAATTTGGTTGAGGTGGGCCGCGATGGGTGTGGCGGCGCAGCAGGGGGAGGTGCCGACTGATTCAGACCGGCATACTGACAAATTTGTGTTCGGAAAGCTCGCCGGCTACAACCTGGTCTACTCTGGTGCACGGCAAATTGCAACCCGTCTAGTGGTAATTTGGCTGACTAGCGCACACGTCACCAAATCCCCACAGGCCGCTTTACACAATGTCAGGTACATTTGGATGCATTTCATAATCACAACAACCACTTTTTAAAGTACCTATCTGAATCAGCACATACATTTTCATCTATATTGGCTGTCCCGTCTGCCTCCGTCGCGCCATCTCCACCACCTCATCTGTCCCCGAATCGCCTCATCCCCTCCTCCTCGTCCTCCTCCTCATTGGTGGCCAGTGGATTTGATATGGATGCGGTTAATTGTAAATAAATAGTTAATCAAACATAACGATTGTGTAGGGGGGAATTGCAAAAATGATGATAATGAATTGGGTAATAAAGTTCATCTCACATGCAAACACAAGTGACAAGTTCCAGACTAGCTTGGCAATGCTTTTACGCACAGTTGCTTTGGATTTCATCCCCATTATGCATAGTTTTTGTTTATTTATATTACACATACATTTTATACTACATATTCATATTTCAAATATAGGTTACAAATACAAGTGTTTGTATTAGTGGGGAAAAAATGCTTACCTTACAGGTGGCCACCGTGTGCCTCCAGTGCTCTGGTTGTTTTGCCTTCTTTTGCCATCATTGAACCGTTTTTCACGGGGCAATGGGGCAAACCTGATTTACGAATATATTGACAATATATTCAGCCACTGTGAGCTTTAACCTCCTGGACCAAAACATCACTGTCCATTTGGGAGAAGTTTGGCCGTCTTCCGCTGTCCATTCCATTCCATTTTCCAGCTCAAGCAGCTCGGCTCGAAACACCCCGGAAATGTCACTCAGGGGAACACCTTCCCCACAAGAGCTACCAAATGAGGAAACACCAAGGAGGAGGGATGCAGCGATGGGCACGAGTGCGCCACCACCGCTGCTGCGGCCAGCAGGAGGGTCCATGCGTGGCCAAACGAGAAAGCTAACCTTGCATGGGGACTACTGGAGCGAATGACAAGGAAATGGGCGGCACTGGAAAAAAGTATGGAAAAGAAATCCCTAGGAAACAAAAAGATAATGGTGGAAATTCTGAACGCACTGCGAAAAGAAATCCAAGAAGATTTGGGGAACAAACTGGAGATTCTGAATGCAATGCAAAAGGAACTCTACGAAGAAATTAGAGGAAAAAATGATAAATTAAACGGTACCATGAAAAAGGAGATTCAACCCCTGAGAGAGGAAGTAGGGAATCTGAGAGCAGAGAACAAGGCATTACAAGATAGTAATGCTGCCTTAGCTGCTGCTCCCCAAGACGTCAAAGAAAACATGGAAGAAAAACACAAAATCATCAAGCAACTGCAGACCACAATTGATGACATTGATCCGAACAAATGAATGAACGATGTGATCGTGACGGGGGTCAGGATCAAAGCCAGGTCATATGCCAGAGCAGTCGGGAATAGAGAAGAATTAGATGAAGAAGACGTCGCTTCTGCTGAGCAACAAGTTGTTAATTTTCTACATTCCAAGGAAGTGGAAGTAGACATCAACACCATCGATACCTCCATCCCACCATATGGCAGGAACAGCACCACTCCCGTCATCATCGTTAAATTCACTAACAGGAAATTCAAAGTATCACTGCTAAAGTGGGGAAGGAAGCTGAAAAGAACAAATGTCTACATGAATGACCATCTGACAAAACGCAATCCTGGAATTCCCAAGAAAGCACGTGACCTGAGGAAACAGGGAAAGATCCAAGGCACTTGAGGCCCCCAATGCAAAATTTTCATTAAGTTAAATGGAGGACCAGAAGCGAAAGTTCTTGTTGTCAAAGATTTAAAGAACTTGGAAAAATACTAAAGACCACAATAAAACAACAACATGGAAAAGGAATACTCAAAAACAAGGAGGACACAGAAGGAATTATTAGATTGAATATTATTTGGAAAAGTCATCAGCAAGACACAAGGAACTGCTCAACCAAATGCACTTGAACTAAGAACCCATCAAATTACATTTAAAGACACTCATAACACAACACTACAGCTCGCTGGACAAGAAGATCTTCAACTGGACACTTTTAGTCTCACAGACCACAAACATCTGGATCTGGAAAAAGGCGTAGACCCGGACACATGTTTTTTTTTTACATCAAACATGAATGCCAGTACTATACAGAAGAACATTCATTCATTCATTCATTTTCTATGCCGCTTATCCTCATTAGAATGGCGGGTATGCTGGAGCCTTTCCCAGCTGGCTTTGGGCGAGCGGCGGAGTACACTCTGTGATTGACTGGTCGCCAGTTAATCGCGGGGCAGCAAGGAGGAAGAATACAACAGTAATCTAAACACAGGAAATAAATTGTCTGTTATCCACATAAAGAGCAGAAGCATGTATGCAAATCATAACAACATCAGACAATACTTGAATCAATTCAGAGAGCCCTTCAAAGTAATTGCAATCTCAGGTCTTGGATAAATGCTGACAAGGACAAGGACCTTGAACTGGAAGGTTATGAAATGAACCGCATCAACAGGAACAACAAAAGGGGAGGAGGAGTGGCTGTGAACATGGACAAACATCTGAAGCACAAAATGGTAAAGAGCATGTCATTTGCTGTTGACAACATTTTAGAATGCATAACAATTGAAATCTGTTCAGAAAAAAGCAAAAACATTCTAATAAACTGTTTGTATAGAACACCTAAGCATGGAAATTTTTGAGGACTGGATCAAGGCAACCTTCTCAAACATCAACCAAAAAATCATCTTTGTTTGTGGAGACTTCAACATTGATCTTCTGAATCC
This sequence comes from Oostethus manadensis, assembly GCA_024372805.1. Taxonomy (NCBI): domain Eukaryota; kingdom Metazoa; phylum Chordata; class Actinopteri; order Syngnathiformes; family Syngnathidae; genus Oostethus; species Oostethus manadensis. The sequence goes on along the minus strand of QODF01000050.1, from coordinate 765,603 downwards.
AAACAAGCAAAGAAGAATAGATGACTTTATTTATACAAAGTACAGCCTGAGTTTATACCCAAAAATCCCAAGACCAAGCAGAATAACAGAGCACAGTGCCACATTATTTGATAACATCTTCACTGATGACTTTGATAAATAAACAACTAGTGGCCTTCTAATCAATGACATCAGTGATCAACTTCCAGTCTTTACAATTTACCTCAAAAATTATAAAAAACAAAACCTGGAGGACAAAAGAAGCGGCAAAAGACTACACACAGAGGACAGCATCAATGCTTTCAAAAAAGATCTGGACGAACAAAGATGGGAGAGTGTACAGTGGAAGCAATGTGGATGAAGCATATGAACACTTTCTAATGACTTGTATGAAGCTCTACCATAAGCACTGTCCCTTGGGAGAAATATCTAACAAGCAAAAGAAGAATAATCAGCCATGGATGACAAAAGGTCTGCAAAACGCCTGTAAGAAAAAAATACTTTATATAAGAAATTCATAATTCAACAAACAAAAGTTGCTGAAATAACATATAAAACATATAAAAACTAGTTAACAAATATATTGAGAATGTGCAAGAAAGAGTATTTTTTGAACAGTATTATTAGGAAAGGCACTAGGAAAGCAGACTACCCTCAATACTTCACAGTTGGAAATGTTAATAATGATGATATGAGGGACGTAGCTGAGAAGTTTAATAACTACTTTGTAAATATTGGAATCTTCAAAAATGGAGATAAAACATAATTTAACAAACTAACGACCAGTTTTATTATTACCACAATTTTCCAAAATCGTGGAAAAAATATAAAAAACTCTAGGTTGGACAAATTCCTCAAGAATGACATCCTGGCTGACAGCCAATACGGATACAGAGATAATCCAACCCGGCGTATAGAGAACACACAAATCCACTGTTTCAAAAATCACAATTATTAAAATTTGCTGATCTGGTAAACCTTCAAAGCGCTAAAATGATGCATAAAGCAAATACTAAAACTCCACATACCACATACCACATACCTTGCCCCACAGGTGCCCCACAGGCCCCACAGGTGAAGGCCTGGCCACAAGGCGCTCGCCTGCGAGCCCCTCCCCCAGGCCTGGCTCCAGGGTGAGGCCCCGGTATCCCTACTCCGGGCTAGATGCGGTTACTCCTCTTGGTTTTAATCATAAGGGTCTACTGAATCGCTCTTAGTCTGGCTCGTAACCTAGAACCTGTTTACCTTGGGAGATCCTACAAGGGGCATAAAACCCCCGACAACATAGCTCCTAGGATCACTCGGGCACTCAAACCCCTCCACCACGATAAGGTGGTAATTCACAGAGTGAATGTTTACATGAGTAGGGGGTACGTGACTTCAGGTCAAATGTCTGAAGGGGTATGCAACTGTAAAAAGTTTGGGAACCACTGATCTAGAGAAGAGATAACGATTCATCTAATGCAACTTAAATTGGACAGGCGGTGCAGTGTTGCAACCGGACATGTGATCAAGTTAGAAGTGTATCGTGAACTTCAAAACTCGGGTGTAGCACTGTGCCTTTGAGTGTCCTGTAATGAGACTCTTCCTTCCCAGTTACGTTTATACCATCAATATGTAAATGTTCACTAAAAAACTAGAATCAATTCAAGTTGTTGAACCAAATGTGTACCAAATAGGGCTGCGAGAGGATGAAAGGAAGAACCTACAGGAGACACAAAGCCTCAGCTTTTGTTGAGGGAATCAGACGATGACAAATGTGCTGTTTGTACATATGTGTGGGAGAACGGCCTCCAAACGACCAGATATTTTGCCTTGATGGTTCGGCATGGCATGGTTTCCCATCAGATTTCAAACTCTGATGTTGGCAACAAAAAGCTTCAAAAACATGGACCACACCAAAGGTGTGCATAATGCCAATGTGGATGGTTGCTGAGTTACTTGTAGCCAGTCTATGTGCTTTTGTTAGGGCAAGCAATTCTGCAGCATGTGCTGAGTCATGAGAAGCCAGAGGCGTGGAGGAAAGGACCGCAGAGACTACAGAGAAACCTGCACACATAAGCTAAGGTAGAAGTTGTCCTGTGACATAAATCTGAGTGTTTATGGTACATTTATGGGGTATTCTGTCTTTAGGCAAACATCCATGGAGAAAACAGGTCTAGGGACACTAGTTATCGTAAATCATGAATTCAAATTTATTTAAAACAATACTAAAAAAATGTTGGGTCAGAAAAGAAAAGGCATGGAAATTTAGACATGTTTTTTTTGTTCCCCCTAATTATTGACAAATTATTGTCAGCATTATTTAGAGACCAAATTAACCACTAATGTTAAAATAATATATCCTAAGAATTTTAGGGCTGTCAAATTCAACAAGTTAATAACACGTCAACAAAAGTTTTCTTTAACAGCACTTTTCTTTTTTTGACATGCGATTAATGTTAATCGCACGTCCTGTTTGACCCTCAATCCACAACAGTTGATGGATCTTGGTGTTCCTCGATATGAATACAAATTTCAATATTTGGGGATGGGTGACAAGAGAAGTTTCCAAGTTCCAGACAGCCCTCCATGACAGTGACGTGCAGTCAGGGTCAGCAAATGAGGCTGAGCTCCTTTCCGCTTTCCTTTCCACTGCATGTCAATACCCAATAGTAAAAAAAACCTTATGACTACACTAAATTGTTCCATCTAAGTTCAATGGTCCATGCTTCGCATTGATTTTCCAATAATTTCAACGATTTCATCATTTAAATGGCTCATTCATTCATTCATTTTCTATACCTCTTATCTTCATTAGGGTCGCGGGTAGGCTGGAGCCTATCCCAGCTAACTTTGGACGGGAGGGGGGTACACCCTGGACTGGCCGCCAGTCAATCACAGGGCACATATAGACAAACAAAGACATACAAACATTCACACTCACATTCATACCTGTGGACAATTTAGAGTCGCCAATTCAAGTCATCGCGCTCATGATGCTTCAAGCGACCACGGCCACATTCATTCAGGTAGGCTGTGATTGGTCCGTGACTTCCCTCAGGAGACATTGGTGTTTCCTCATTGCATTGCCAATAATATACATTTTATCACACATGTACTGTATACAGTATACTGTCGTTTAACAGACTATGTAATAATATTTCATGAAAGTGTGTGACATTTAGTCTTTCTTATAGACCGGAAAAGCCATATAAAGTGCACAGTGGAGTCTGGTATGTACCGTGGCGGACCAGCATGTGGCAGTGTTGAGTTGAGTGTCATGGAGCACCAGACGTCAAGTGACTGATCTCCATGCATTTGCTTACACGGCCATGCTGGCAGGATAGCGGTAATGCGTAAAAAAAAAATCAACATGTAACATTAGTTATTTCCCTGGCGGAAAAGTAACAGAAACAACCTGCATAGCAATTCCACTTCATTCCCAACACAATGGAGGGTTACATCTCAAAACTAAAGGACAGGCACATGGACTTTCTTTACAAGTAAACGTAAGACCAAATGCAATGTATTAAAAAAAAAAAAGAGCTCAGCAAAAAAAAAATATGATTTTGACTTTATATTAAATATTTTCTATTTTTACTTGCTATCAAATTGTTTAAATGATCAATTGATTGAAGCATCTAAAAGATTTAAAAACACCTAATTGTTTCAATTAGGGTCAAAATAGACGTATAGGCTTATCTTCTATTTTGGGTTCATGTTTGTATATCTGACTCCTTTTATAGTTTGTGCCTCACCAATCATCAACCTCACTGCACGTCACTGCTCCATGAACCCATCTTCACCACCAGGAGCAACATTCCCACTTCTGGGAAACCAATTTTTTGAGGTGATTAACAAGAATAGCATTATTATTTTATTTATGGTATATTGCCATTTCTTAAGATCAAACAGTGCAAAATGAAATCCTTGAAATTTTTGAGCTGGTTTTAACATTTTTAAATGTGATAATCTAAATCAGGGGTCTCAAACTTGCAGCCCACTGGCCGTTTGCGGCCTGCGAGATGATATATTGTGGCCCCCATCTTAATATGAATGTTTAATGTTAGTGGGGCCCTTGAATTTTATATTGTGGCGCTCACAAGGTAGTGAGGAAAAGATAACTATTTTTGAGCAGAATAAGAATAAAGCTAACAATTATCTTGTTTATCCTGGTGGAATAGCGGGATGTCAGTACTGACAGTCTCATTCAGTGTGTCATGAACAGAAAGAGGCAAAGCATCACACGACTACACAACAGGCAGATACACTGCCTGGCCAAAAAAAAGTCGCCACCTGAATTTAACCAAGCAAATAGTTACGACGTTGCTGCAGTTGGTCAGGTCTAGGTTCAGCAACTCTATGTGCTCCAAGAATGAGGTCAGCTGACTACTGACACATGGAAGGAGCAGGGAGGACGGAGCAGGTTATTCCATCAATGGATTTTTTCTTCCCTGATGACGCGTGCATATTCCATGATGACAAAGCCAGGATTCATCAGGCTCAAATTGTGAAAGTGTACTTCAGGGAGCATGAGACATCATTTTCACACATGGAGTCCAGACTGTAACCTCAATTAGAATCTTTGGGATGTGCTGAAGAAGGCTTTGCGCAGCATTCAGATTCCACCATCATCAACTATCTTGGTGAAAAATTAATGCAACACTGAATGCAAATAAATCTTGCAACATAGCAGGAGTTTATGGAAACAATGCGACTGCGAATGCGTGCCGTAATCATTGCTAAGGGCAATCCAACGAAATATTAGAGTGTATGACCTTTTATTTATTTTTTGGCCAGGCAGTGTAACAACAGACAAGACATTGTTAATAAGGGAGAGTGCACCGTAAACAACAACAATGTCATCTCTAACATGCAACTAGAAGATATTTGTAAGACAATCCCGCAAAGGACACTGGGAAGAAGGATTTGCTCCCAGCAACGCTTCAATATGAATGGCACTTTTTACCGTGCGTTTTTGTGTGCAGAGCTGAAGAACCTACCAATCACGGTGGGGTATATGACTCTCAGTGGCATGGCACTGATGCAAGCAGAAACATTTTTCAATGAGTGAGAGTTAACGCTGAGTTTCTATGGAGATTTTTCCTTTGTGCCTGGCTGGGTAAACGCGGACATTTGTCCCAGCGCGCTGTGATCCCAACACGTCCAAAAAAGTGTTTTAAGTTGCTGCCCCGCCTGACATTTTACAACGTGTATAGGTTATCTTTCTCTCCGAATGAAATAAAGTGATGCGTGTGCGGCGAGATAAAAGAACCGTGGGGAACTTGGTGTGGTCTGCGGTCTGAGTCCAGTCTGATGTGTGTGGGGGTGGGCTGGAGTCGGGCTGGGCGTGCCGCGCGACGTGGCCCCCATCCTCTCCCACCCACGCTCGGATGGCATGGCGTGCCCTCGTGTGGATCTGGTTTGGTTTGGAGTGCAGATTGCATCGATACATTCCTTGCTTTTTGTCATCTCACATTGCAGGAGTGGGAGCGTAGTAGTGGGGTGTGTGGGAGTGCAATTGATGTCAGAGCCATTTATAGGGCTGCACTGTTCTCCGTGCATCGGCTAAACACGACACACAAAGTGAATTGAAATATTATATATTCCACAGGCCCATGTCTTTATCAAAACAAATGTGGCTCAGCTATGTGAGAGGAAGAGCTGCCAGGTTTCTTGGAGTAAAAAGTAGGCAAGAGAAGCCATTTTCAGAAACACCCATTAGGTGAGGTTAAAAAACTGAAAACTTGAACTGAAAACTAATTTATTACTGATTTAAATACTTATTAGTTCTTAATTTATGTATTTTTAATTGATTGTAGCAGTTTTGTACAGAAAACAGTTTTCCTGTAACAGTATACTATGTTTCATACAAATTGACCACCAAAGAAAGTACCCGAGGAAGTTATACAACTTGGGTCCTTTTTCATTTTATTTTGTGTTAATTTATTTGTTGATTAATTAAAGAATGTTATTAGTAGTTTTTTCAGCAACTTATTTACACCAGTGTCCTTATCTTTTTTTTTTTAATCGTGCATGCGTGTGTGCAGAGACTGCAGCCCAGCCTCAGCCAGCCTCCACTTGGCCCAAGGTAAATTGTGTTTGAGACCCCTGATCTAAATAATTATTGGCATTAAGAAAGTGCCTTTGTTTTAGTCTACTTGCCGTATCACTGGCAATTCATTAATATAGGCAATGAAGACAATGCCTTTAAAATAACTATGGCATACTACAGGTGAATGTTCTACTTTGTAAAGAGCAGCATATTGAGATTACCTTGGCATTACTTTACCTTACCACTGCTTTTAAAACCTACTCTCAATGTGCTCTTTAACTGGCGCCTCATCTCATTTCTTCAGGAATTTTGGTGAAGATTGTCTCAACACTGACCCTTGTCCAAAGAGAGACAAGAATCCAAAGAGAAAGAAGACAAGATCCAAAGAGAGACATAGAATGTATGCAAGGCTCGTAAGTCTCAAAAGTCAATAAAAACACAGAAAACAGACAGAGATAGAAAATTACAGACCATAGAGTGACAGAGGCAATGCGATAGCAATAATGGGATGGAAATCATTACTGCAGAGAGAAAGCAAAGAAGTTTAATGAAGCTGAAAAGCTCCATGAAATGTAAATGATGGCAAGGGATGTGTGCTTCCTCTAAAGTCTGGCAGATTTCCTCACCGTTGATAAACTGGGTATTATCAGTATTGCAGGGAACAATTTGAATAGTGTTCCCAAAAAGCCTGATTTATGTGGTCTGTGTGCACACTTGCACACACTAGCATAATTGACAGTGCCATAATTCACACCTACTTCACAAATCCACTGCAGTTGTATTACTGCAGAGGGATCCATACCCTCCTGGCAAAGTGCATATGTTATTATAACACTGTAGTTACCTCAAAAGGGGAATTTTCGAATGTCGGAAACTCATTAAGGATAAAAGGATTGCAGTACATATCACAAGAAAGAGTCTAAATGATAAATTGATTGGAAAGTATTTATACATAGCAACATTAAAGTGCGGTTTTGTTACACAGAATTCACATTCTAGTGTTCTAATGCAATTGTCATATCCAATGCATAAAGCAAATAAAAACAAAATATTGAATTAAAACACTACAAAGTATAAAAAAATTAAAACTGCCCCATCGGTGTAAACCTAGAGTTTCTTTTCCAGAGAGATCATAAAACCATGGTTCTATTTGTGTGAGTGTGTGACGGGCAGTTTTGAAAGTAAGGGAATTACTAATGTTACTGTTTTCAGGTAACTGAATTATTAATATTTCCAACGTTACATTGCTATCGTTAGCAACAGTCAAATGCGGTGTGCTATTGTGCACTGAAATCTATTTCAACTCTTTGGATGTCATTTTAGTCGTCATTGTTTACCACTTCTACCAGAGGTGGGAGTAAGTCACTCGTGTACAAGTCACAAGTAAGCACCAAGTCTTTACCTTCAAGTTACAAGCAAGTCATGTCAACCAGTGTGAGCTCAGCGGTAATCCATTGTGTCCTCCACCCTCTCAGCTGTTGAGGGTTTTGGTGGCCCTTGTCTGGCCCACTGTTTGCATGTGAGATGAACTTGTATTACCCAATTAATTATGATCATTTTTGCAATTCTCGGTTACACATTTAAAGATGTCAATACGTTTAATTAATTAATTTAATTAATTATTTACAATCAACCACTTCCATATCAGATCCACTGGCAACCGATGAAGAGGAGGAGGAGGGCGGCGATCCGGGGAAAGATGAGGTGGCGGCCAGAAGGAGACAGTGCTAATAAGGCAGACGGGATGGTCAATATAGATCAAAATGTATGTGCTGATTCAGCTAGTTACTTTGAACCAGTGGTTCTCAAATAGTGGGGCGGGCCCCCCTGGGGCAATGCGTTGAACTGTGAAGGGGGGGTGCGAGAAGCATTCATTATTTGTGTAAACAGGCCAATCGTCCAAATTTATTGTACTCAACATGCCATTTGACTCTTGAATACTCACAGCTATCCATTGTGTTGCATTTACTGGTTTCAGTTTCAAGTTCAGTTTGTACAAATAAGTACACATTATGAGTTGTCATAGTATTTCAAATGGGGGGGGCGCGGCAACATTTCTGGCCCCTAGGGGGGAGAACCACTGCTTTAAACAGTGGTTGTTGTGATTATTAAACGCATTCACATGTGCCTGACATTGTGTACACCGGCCTGTACGCCAGTGAGCCAAATTACCACTAGCTCGGCTGCTCTTGGCCTTACTCCGAGAGTAGACCAGGTTGGAGCTGGCGAGCTCTCAGCGCACTTTCGACAAAGCCATTTGGCACGACATTGTCACTACCCCAGGCTGAATCAGCCGGCACCTTCCCCGGCTGCGCCACACGCATTGCGGCGCGCTTCGGCCTACCAAATTAGCAAATTACGCCGGAAGAAATATATCAGGAATGTTTCTGTGAGGATAGGAACTTAGTTTGGGTCCTTGTTGGTGTAAACATTGTCCTCTTTCTGTTTTCTCTGGTGAATTAAATGTTAGGAGTGTTGCCATGACACTTCTCTGGAAAATACTCTTGCTATGATGATAGCTCCATCATAAATATAGTTCAATGCAAAGCCCCACTTAATGTGTACTAATATATATACTCTTCATTATGCATATTTTGACAGATGCAGCTAACAGTCTGGAAAATACGGCAATTACTGGGAATGTCAATTTCCCAACACCGTTGACAGGTGCAGTGTTTTTGGCATCCTGTATTTGGATGGGAATAGCAACGTCTTCAATTCCATTCTAGAAAGTTCTTTTAAAGGGAAAAATAATGTCAATCTAATGTAGTGCTCAAATAGTGGGGCGGTCCCCCTGGGGGGGGCACGGTGAACGGTCAGGAGGGGAATGAGAGGCAAAGAGGACTGTCAATATTAGTGCAGACCTGCCAACATGTATGAATTTGTGGTACTCAGCATGCAATTTGACTCTTGAATACGCTTGTAAGCATCACTGCGAGATGTGCAAAACACATTAACAAAAAGAAAACAAAATTACAATTCCATCACACAGAAGGGGACGTACCAAATCCCAGAGTTACAGGAAGTGATAACATTTGCACCAATCAGCTCTGGGGATTTAGTACATGCCTTTTCGAGTACAAAAATACAAAGCAAAACAAATTACAGTTACAGCACATGGAAGGGGATTGTACCACTGTTATACCCTCATTAAAATATTTGGACACTAGTACATCCGTTCCTTCTAACTGGTATTTGCATCCACGCCTTGATTGGCATGCACATTGTCGGAGCGTGCACGCTCCACTCATTGGCATCTCTAGTGATGAACATGGCAGCACATTGTGAGGCACCGTGTCAGACAAGACAACTTCAGCACTGAAGATCCTGTAATCAGGTAGTTGACCTTTGTTTACATTTTGTTTGCTAAAGTGTGAGTTCTTATGTCTTGTTAGGCTTATCGTGTCTACTATAATAGGTAATACTCGTTTGTGTACATGCAAACCTATCAAACCTTCTCCACAAACTTTATGAAAACATGTTATTTATAAAAGCAGGTGTAGTTTTGTGTTAGTGACTAGCCTTCTTGGGATTCATCATCTGGATCGGGAGAAAGTGCAAGCTGTAAAACAACAAACAATAAAAATAAACAATCAATCAATCAACTTGGCTTAAGCTTTAATTATCATTTTAGAATTGTGCCTTTAGACTGCGGTGTTTTTTGGTGTACGTAAAACATTGAGGCCAAAATCCTGCCTCAGTTTTCATCAGGCCAGTAAAAATTTAAAATTTCAGAATTCAGTTCAATTCCTTGGATGGATTTGAATTTATTCATATCATGAATATTCATTTATTCATTGGTCGCTGCAATTGACTTGCGACCAATCCAGGGTGTACCCCGCCTCTCACCCAAAGTCAGCTGGGATAGGCTCCAGCATACCCGCCACCCTATCGAGGATAAGCGGTATAGAAAATGAATGAATGAATGAAGGATTTGAATTTAAATCGACTCCATCCTATGGGATGCAGAACTGAATTTGAATTGCAGGAAGATGAATTGGATTCAATGCAATTCAGAGAAATGCATTCACGGATACAGAGAGTGGTGTACTAGCTCATCCATGTCTGAATCCTATTTTTGTTTAAAGGACCCCTGGTCTAATTGTCAAAGTATTATTGACACAATATATACTTACTTGGAGATTCAGTGTGAAATTTGATGTAGCCCTTACGGAACTGAAGCACGGCAGTAATTACAGATATTGCTGTGCTCTCTAATTGTTGTGGGAATTGATCTAACAAAACCAACAAGGACAGATAGTTCCTGGCACTCTGGCACTCAAACCCCTCCACTACGACAAGGTGGTGATTCACGGAGGGGAGCTATGTTGAACATAGGAGCTATGTTGTCGGGGGCTTTATGCCCCTGGTAGGGTCTCCCAAGGCAAACATGTTCTAGGTGACGGGCCAGACTAAGAGTGATTCAGAAGACCCTAATGAAGAAGAACAAGAGGAGTGACCGCACCTCGCCTGGACGTGGGATACCGGGGCCTCACCCTGAAGCCAGGCCTGGTGGCCAGACCTTCACCCGTGGGGCCTGGCCGGGCCTAGCCTGAAGAAGTCACACGGGAACTCCCCCCCGCAGACCCACCATCTGCAGGGGCAAGCATAAGGGTCCGGTGCAATGCCATTTAGGCAGTGGTCGAGGGCGGGTGTCCGGGCGACCTGGGCTTTGGCGGCCAAATCTGGTTCTTGGGACATGGAATGTCACTTCCTGGTGGGGAAGGAGCCCGAGCTTGTGGAAGAGGCGGAGACATTCTGACTTGATATAGTCGGACTCACCTCAACCCACAGTTTGGGCTCTGGAACCAAATTCCTTGAGAGGGGCTGGACCTTGTTCTTCTCTGGAGTTGCTGCAGGGGAGAGGCGGCGAGCGGGTGTGGGCTTATTATTAGCCCCCCCGGCTTGGTGCCTCTGTGCTGGAGTCATTCCCGGTGAACGAGAGAGTTATTTCCCTACGCCTTAGGGCTGGGGAAAGGGTCCTGACTGTGGTTTTTGCATACGCGCCGAATGGCAGTTCAGAGTACCCAGCCTTCTTGGAGTCTATCAGAGGGGTTCTGGAGAGCACCCCAGCTGGTGACTCCATAGTTCTACTGGGAGACTTCAACGCCCATGTGGGATATGACAGTATGACTTGAAGGGGCGTGGTTGGGAGGAACGGCCTCTCTGACCTGTGTGGTGTGTTGTTGCTGGACTTCTGTGCGAATTACAGTCTGTCCATAACAAACACGATGTTCCAACATAAGGATGCCCATAAGTGCACTTGGCACCAGGACACCCTAGGTCGCAGGTCTATGATCGACTTTGTGGTCGTATCATCAAACCTGCATCCGCATGTTCTGGACACGCGGGTGAAGAGAGGGGCTGAGCTGTCAACTGACCACCACCTGGTGGTGAGTTGGATTAGAGGAAGGGAAGGATGCCGTACAGACCTGGTAGACCCAAACGCGTAGTGACGGTGTGCTGGGATCGTCTGGCAGAGTCTCTCGCTCGTCGAGTCTTCAACTCTTATCTCCAGCAGATCTTCGCCTGCATCTCGGGGGAGGACGGGGATATTAAATCCGAATGGGCCGTATTCCGTGCCTTCATTGCTGAGGCAGCTAATCGTAGTCGCGGCCGCAAGTTGATCGGTGGCAGTCGTGGTGGCAAGCCCTGAACCCGATGGTGGACACCGGGGGTTATGGCTGCTGTCAAGCTGAAGAAGGAGTCCTATCAAGCATGGATGGCTTGCGGGACTCCCGAAGCAGCTGACAGGTACCAGCAGGCAAAGCAGCACGCGGTTTCGGCGGTGGTCGAGGCAAAAACTCGAGTGTGGGAGTTCGGTGAGGCTATGGAGCACGACTTTCGGTCAGCCTCGAAGAGGTTTTGGCAAACCGTCCGACACTTCAGAAAGGGAAGCAGCCCCCAATTCACACTGTTTACAGTGCGGTCGGTGTACCGGATCGTCGTGGTGAAGAGAGAGCTGAGCCGGAAGGCAAAGCTTTCTGTTTACCGATCGATCTACGTTCCCACCCTCACCTATGGTCATGAGTTATGGATCATGACCGAAAGAACGAGATCGCGGATACTAGCGGGGGAAATGAGTTCCCTCCGTAGGGTGGCTGGACTCACCCTCAGAGATAGGGTGAGGAACTCGGCCATCCGGGAGGAGCTCAGAGTAGAGCCGCTGCTCCTTCACATCGAGAGGAGCCAGTTGAGGTGGCTCGGGCATCTCGTCCAGATGCCTCCCGGGCACCTCCTTGGTGAGGTGTGTCGGGCATGCCCAGCCGGGAGAAGGCCCCGGGGAAGACCTAAGACACGCTGGAGGGACTATGTCTCACAGCTGGCCTGGGAACGCGTTGGTGTCCTCCCGGTGGAGCTGGAAGAGGTCGCTGGAGACCAGGAAGTCTGCAGTTCCCTACTGAAACTACTGCCCCCGGTACCCGGACCCGGATAAGCGGAAGAAAATGGAATGGAATGGAATTGAATGGAACGAGGACAGATGTGCTTTAACTGAATTATCATTTTGCACAGTGCTCTTATTACAAAAGTTAATGTATAAACTAGCTCTGGCCTTCATTATTTATAATTATCAATGCAGAATTATATTCATTAGTGCACAACAAACAAAATGTTTGGACAGCCATTTTAAAGAATAGGATAAAGAAGTATTTTTCTTTCCTGAACAATTTAAAAGTTTGTACATTTTTAATATTCTGTTTTATCTTAGTAGGTTTTCAATGTTAATTTGTGAATAAAAAAAGAATTACTGTACTTAAAAAGTTACTATAATAAAGTATAGTGCCTACAAGAGTGCATACAATTTAAAAAATATTTTTTAAAAACTCATGTTGAATATATATATTGTAACGTTACATCTAGCTTAATCATGCATCATGAATTTCATTGAATTTCAATTCTACTTCCTGCAGTTAGAATTTGAATTTCAATTCTGCTTCCGGTTTGCAACCACAATCCAAATTTAAATTCAAGAATTGAATTGGAATTTAGAGGTATTTTTTAGATTCAATTGGGAATTTTGTAAACCCTAGTTTCCATACATTTTACAGTTAGATTACAAAATGGCGCGTGTCTTGTGGTGTTGTTAATACATGTAATGGTTTATTTGATTTGAACATGCATGTAAATGACATTGGAATACATCCTTGATACACTGGACAGTTCCACATGTAAACCTAATTTAATCCTACCCCTGAAGGATTTCCACTATTTCAATACATTTGTACACTTCCTGCACTTACTAAATTTTAAATGCATAATTATGGTAATGTGACAGTTCATTAAATAGTAGTCAAGGTCGTTGTCATGGTACCTAAATGATATGACAGTCATGATGAATGAGAATCATAACGAATAATAAGATAATATAAATACAACAGAAAGTAATAGGATTGTGGGTGAGTGCAGACAATGTGCTCATAAAGGAATGAAGAATTAGTAAAAAGGTGATAGTAATTAGACGTCACACTGACAGCAAAAGACAATTTTGAGACAATTTACTCTCCAAGGAAGGAAGAGTAATTGGGTGTAGTAGTGAGTAGACATAGTATCGGATGTACACAGCAGCTCCGGACTCTTCTTCCTTGTATTTTGTAAACATCAACTGTTTGTAATATTTCATTGTAGAGCATTGTTTTACTTCTTTACCTCGTCCCTTCCATAGTTTGATTCCACATACCCAAGTACTAAAGGTTTTTAGTGTTGTTGTGACATTGACATTCTTTGTCAATGGTTGTCCTTTGCTTTATGCATCATTTTAACGGTTTGAGAAATTTACCAGATCAGCAAATTTTAATAATTGGGATTTTTGAAACAATGGATTTGTGTTTTCTCTATACTCTGCGTTATGGATTATCCTAACTGATCTTTTTTTCAGTACATCAAGCGAGTGGAGTGTACTTTGTTAGTATTCCCCATATCTCCACACAATAAGTTAGATATGGTAACACCAGAGAACAATAGAGAGTATGGAGTGATTTTTGATCCAGGACAAATTTGATTTTATTCAGTATTGAAGTATTTCTTGCTACTTTATGTTTATGTTTTTGATGTGAGGTTTCCAACTCATTCTGTCATTATTCCTCACTATCAATTTTCATTTTTCCACAAGTATCTTTTCTGTATTACCAAAAAACATAATTTTAGTTTAACTTAGGTTCAGGTATAATCTCTTTTTGTCAAACCATCTTTTTAGTATAATCATTTCATCTGAAACTTTTCTTATTAGATCTTGTGTGTTTTCTCCAGAGCAAAAAGCGGTGGTATCATCTGCAAAAAGTACTAGCTTTAGGTGTTTTGTCACTTTGCAGATGTTGTTAATGTATAGGTTAAATAATTTTGGTCCCAGTATTGACCCTTGTGGTACGCCACATAATATCTCTAAACTTGCAGAAGTATATTCTTCTAGCTTCACATATTGCTTCCTGTTTGCAAGGTAGCTTTTAACCCAGTTCAGAACTAACCCTTTGATTCCATACCTTTCCAATTTTGTAGTTAGAATGTTGTGATTGATTGTACCAAAAGCTTTTGTTAAATCCATGAATACTGAGGCTGCACACTTTCTATGGTCAATAGCATTCCTAATTACCTCTGTAATTACGCTGTTATCAGTCCATAGAAGTAGAAAAGTTAGGTTTGTATCCGTATTGGCTGTCCACAAGTATGTCATTTTTATTAAGAAATTTATCCAACCTACGTATTTTTGATAGGTACCATACGTACCATTGATTGTTCAATGATTTTGGAAAATTGTGGTAATAATGAAATTGGTCAGCAGCTGGTGAACTGATGTTTATCCCTATTTTTGAAGATTGGAACTATTTTAGCTGTTTTCTATTCCAGTTTTGATCCAATATCAACAAAGTTACTAAACTTCTCTGCTACCTCCCATCATTATTAACATTCCCAACTGTGAAGTATTGAGGGTAGTCTCCTTTCTTAGTGCCTTTTCTAATAATACTGTTCAGAAAGCCCCAAGTAGCTCTAATGTTGTTTTTTATTCCTATCTAGTATTTCTTAATAATATTATTTCTTGCACTTTCTCAAAATATTTGTAAACTTGTTATATATATATATATATATATATATATATATANATATATATATATATATATATATATAATGTTTTTTTCTTCCTACAGGCGTTTTGCAGACCTTTTGTCATCCATGGCTGATTATTCTTCTTTTGCTTGTTAGATATTTCTCCCAAGGGACAGTGCTTATGGTAGAGCTTCATATAAGTCATTAGAAAGTGTTCATATGCTTCATCCACATTGCTTCCACTGTACACTCTCCCATCTTTGTTCGTCCAGATCTTTTTTGTAAGCATTGATGCTTTTGTTGCAAGTTCTTTTGTCCTCCAGGTTTTGTATTTTATAATTTTTGAGGTAAATTGTAAAGACTGGAAAATGATCACTGATGTCATTGATTAGAAGGCCACTAGTTGTTTATTTATCAAAGTCATCAGTGAAGATGTTATCAATTAATGTGGCACTGTGGTCTGTTATTCTGCTTGGTCTCGTGATTTTTGGGTATAAACTCAGGCTGTATTTTGTATCCATAAAGTCATCTATTCTACTTTGCTTGTTTGGATTCAGAAGATCAATGCTGAAGTCTCCACAAAGAAAGATGGGGTTTTTTTTGGTTGATGTTTGAGAAGGTTGCCTTGATCCAGTCCTCAAAAATGTCCATGCTTAGGTGTTCTATACAGCTTATTAGAATGATTTTGCTTTTTCTGAGCAGATTTTAATTAATGCATTCTAAAATGTTGTCAACAGCAAATGACATTCTCTTTATTATTTTGTAGTTCATGATGTCCAAAAAAGGTTTGTGTCCGGGTCTGTGACTTTTTCCATATCCAGATGTTTGTAGTATGTAAGGCTAAAAGTGTCCAGTTGTAGAGCTTCTTTTCCAGCAAGCTGTAGTGTTGTGTTGTTAAATGTAGCTTGATGGGTTCTTAGTTCTAGTGCATCTGGTTGATCAGTTCCTTGTGTCTTGCTAAAGGAATTTCCAAATAATGTTGAATGTAATTCTTCACTCTGTGTCATTGTTGTTTTTGAGTTGTTTTCCTTTTGCATGATTTTGTTTTGAAGTGGTCATCAGTATTTTTCCAGGTCCTTTATGATTTTGACAACAAGCCTTCTCGCTTCTTCTTAGTCCTCCATTTAACTTAATGAAAATGTTGCAGTTGGGGCTTCAAGTGCCTTTGATCTTTCCCTGCCTCCTTCATGTAGACATTTGTTCCTTTCAGCTTCCTTTCTTGCTTCAGCCGTGCGGCTTTGAATTTCCTAGATTTTAACGATGATGACGGGTGCGGTGTTGTTCCTGTCGTACAGTGGGATGCAAGTATGGGATGATGTTGATGTCAAAATCCACTTCTTTTGAATGTAGAAAAGTAGCAACTTGCTGTTCAGTGGAAGCGACATCTTCTTTATCTAATCTGATATCTGTTTTCCAGAGCTTCATTAATGATGTCCTCCGCGATATGCTGGGCCGTTACAGGTTTGCCTCTCTTGACGACATACTCGTTTTTTCTTCCATGCTGTAGGATCACATTCAGCAAGTCAGGATAGTCCTCCAAAAACTCAGAGAAAATAGTGTTTGTTAAGGCGGAAAGATTTGCTTTTCACAAGCCTTCCACCTCCTTCCTGGGGTTTGTTGTGGAGGAGAGACGACTTCGATACAGAGATACAGGCCGTGGTCGAGTGGCCTCCTCCGACATCAAGGAAGCATCTTCAAAGGTTCCTGGGCTTTGCCAACTTCTACCGACGGTTTATCCAAAGTTTTAGTCAGGTCGCGGAACCTTTGACGAAGATCACATCTATTAAAGTCCCGTTTGCCTGGACCCTAGATGCTAATAATGTATTGTTGAGACTCAAATAGTTCGTAACCTCTGCTCCAGTGCTTATCGACCCTGATTCCTCTGGTGAATTTGTTGTCGAGGAGGATGCTTCTGACTCCGGCGTGGGGGCCGTCCTCTCCCAGCGCTCTTCCGTCGACCAGAGGCTACACCCCTGCGCTTTCTTCTCCCGCCACCTGAGTCCTGTGGAACGTAATTCTGACATTGGCAACAGGGAGTTATTGGCTATCGGGCTTGCACTGCAGAAGTGGAGGCACTGGCTGGAGGGTTCCGAACTCCCTTTTGTCATCCACACGGATCATAAGAACCTGGCACGTAGGGCGCTATTTGGCCCGGTTTAATTTCACCCTTACCTTTTGCTCAGGCTCCCAGAACAGCAAGCCCGACACTCTCTCCAGGGTGTTCTCGCCGCCGTTAGAAGAGCACTGTCCAGAGACATCCCCAGGTCACAAGTTGTCGGTGCGGTGCAGTGGGACGTGGAAAAGAAAGTGGCAGATCCCCCCCACCTGAGGACTTCCATTGGGCCGCTTGTTTGTGGTACCAAAGCGCCGCTCAAACGCTCTCTGTAGGACGCACAGTTCCAAGGTGACCTGTCATACTGGGGTTTCCCGTACCAACTTTCTTCATTCCCAGCGGTTCTGGTGGCCTTTGTTGCGAGATGACGTCAGGAAATTTGTGTCTCCCTGTCCGGTCTGTGCACGTAAGAAGTTGTCCCACCAGGTTCCTGCAGGTCTTCTTCGCCCACTCCCCATCACCTCCCGCCCGTGGTCCCATGTCGCTATGGACTTTGTCACACCCCCCCCCCCTTCAACGGCTGCACGGTTATCCTAACACTGGTGGACCGCTTCTCCAAGTTGGCCTATTTTGTCGCTCTCCCCAAGCTGCCATCTGCCTTGGAGACCTACTGGCTCATCATGTGGTCCGTTTGCATGATATCCCGGTCGACATCGTCTCTGACAGAGGTCCTCAGTTCTCATCCACGGTGTGAAAGGCTTTCTGCAAGGCTCTGGGCGCCTCACCCAGTTTATCTTCGGGTTACCATCCTCAGACAAACGGCCAGACAGAACAGACTAATCAAGACTTGGAGGCTGCCATACGTCGTGTTTGCCACCAGCAACCTTCTTCTTGGTTTTTTAACCTTCCCTGGATTGAGTAGTTTCATAACACTCTCATCTGATCGGCCACAGGTCTCTCCCCTTTCAATGCTGCAAAGGTTATCAACCTCTGTTTTTTCCCTCTCTGGAGTTGGAGGTCGCCGTCTTCTCAGTAACCCCCTACTTGCGACGTGCCCGCCTGGCTTGGCGTAAGACTCGGGCCGCACTGATCCGTACAGCTGAATGAAACGAGCATCTGGCCGATCGTCGCCGCTCTGCAGCCCCCAACTACACACCGGGTCAGAGGGTATGGCTGTCGTTTAAGGATTTACCTCTCTACACGGACTCTAAGAAGTTGCAACCCAAGTGTTTTGGACCTTACAACATTGAACGTGTGATTAACCCATGCTTTGTCTAACATCGCTTGCCTGAGTCGCTTAGGATGCATCACACTTTCCACGTTTCCCTCCTCAAACCTGTCGCCACCAGCTCCCTCAGCACTCCAGAGGTGCCCACACCTCCACCCAGGCTAGTCGACGGGTATCTGGCATTCACGGTCAAGGCCATTCTGAACCTGAGAAGAAGGGGCAGGGGTTTCCAGTACCTGGTCGACTGGGAAGGGTACGGCGCAGAGGACCGATCGTGGATTTCCCAGGCCCCCGTTATTGACCCCACACTACTGTCTGCGTTTTACAATCGCTTTCCTGAGAAGCCGGGACTGGAAGGACATGTACTATTTCCTTAAATGTTTCAGCCTAGTTTGAACTCAGATTTTACCTGCTACATTGTTAGTTAGCTACTGCCTCTCCTCAGGTTACCCCAGTTGTCGCTCAGTCACGCCGACATTTTGGTGCATTTTTTGTTTGTGGTGCGACGTTCTGTTTTTGTACCTTTTTTTGCACCACCACCTTGTGTTGGACATTGACCTCTTTATTAAACACATTGTCTCCGCATCTGGGGTCCAATACTTGTTGGCACGTAACATTTTGCTTCCGTTTTTTCTTTGAGAGCTGCGCTTAAGGCAACGTTACTGTCCTGTAATGCCTTGTTCTCTGCTCGCAGGTTTAGTACTTGTTTGCCCAAATGTTGAACCTCATGTTTCTATCCTCAAATTCCCACTGAAGACCTTCCTGGATTTCCTTTTGTGTTACATTCACTAATTTCACCATATTCTACTGAGTGTTCTCCTGGGTTTTCTGTTTCAGGCATTCTTCCATTTCCTTTTGCATTGCTGCACATTTCATCGTTATTCCCTTTTTTAGCGAATCTGCATGTAAGGACAGTTGACTGTGCCCGGACTCCCCTGTTGGCCGTGACGCCAGGGCCCGGTTATACTCGACCATATGTTCTTTAACCTTGGTGTCTCCTCTTTAAGCGTCTCTTCTGATGGTTGTGTTCTCCAAAGTAGGATTTCCGGGGTACTTCAAGCTGAGTCGCTCGCGCTTGTGTTTCTTTTTTGGCATTGTTGTTTAGCTGTTGCATAGTAGCTTAACTTTTTTCTTAAACAATTTTTTGTTTTTTCAACAATTTCATACTTCTCGCTAGTCGAGGTTGAAGGCAATTTTGTCGGCTCGCTCCTCTGCTTTGTGTGTCAGACGTCAAAGTATAAAATCCTTCGAATTGTTTTTTAGCAGTGTCCGTTTAGCAGCTGGCCAGTTAGCTTGCCTTGGAATTAGGCTGCGTCTTACCCGTTCACGTTAAAGGCAAAAGTCTTGGTCTTACATCTCTTCTGGATGTACGATCACAATCGTGGTCAATAGATTCCAGAAAAGTTTTAAAAAACTTCTATCTCGTGACCCTGTAAACAAGCTCCTTTATTGGGGGCAGGATTTAAATCCAACCCGAAGATAACACTCCACCCTTTCCCGGGGAAGAACAATGGACTCGAACTTGGAAGTGCTGATTCTCATCCCAGCTGCCTCACACTCAGCTGCGAATCGATCCAGCTAAAGTTGAAGGTCACGATGAAGGACACGATGAGGCGCACAGGATCACATGATCTGCGAAAAGCAGAGACCCAATCCTGCGGCCACCAAAGCGGAACCCCTCAATGCCCTGGCTGCGCCTAGAAATTATGTCCATAAAAGCACAGAATTGATGACAAAGCCTGGCACAGTAAAACCCTCACTGGAAACGGTTCCGACTTATTGCTGGCAATGCGATCCAAACTCTGTGATACATGATAGTTGGAACACACCCTCTGGTCCCTCTTCTTAAAAAGTGGGACCACCCCCCCCAGTCTCTTATTTCAGGGGCACCGCCACCAATGTCCGTGCGATGCTGCGGAGACGTGTAGTATTCCTTCCACAGGTCCACAACACCTCGAGACGAATTCAGCAGTACACCATCCCCACCCTACACGGTGTTGACTGTGCACTGCTCACCCCTCCTGATGGTGGTCCAGAATATTTTTGAAGCTGTCCGGAAGTCGTTTCTATGGCATCCCTCAGAACATGGTTGAAGCTCTCTTGAAGAGTTAAAATTCCTTCTGATAGAGGACTCTGCCAGACGTTCCCAGCAGACCCTCACGTTTAGGTCTGCCAAATCTGACCGGCATCCTACCCAGTTGAAACCAACTTACCTCCAGGTGGTGATCGGTTGACAGATTTGCCCCTCTCTCCACCCAAATGTCCAAATAATATTGCTGCAAGTTCGTCGACACGACCACAAAGCCAATCATCAAACTGCGGCCCAGTTTGACGTTTGATAACCTGTGTCCTAGTGCCAAGTGCACATGTTTATTATGCACTCTCTGTGACGGGCAAAGGAGTCCAATAACAAAACTCAGCTCGGGTTCAGATGAGGGGAGACGTTCCTCCCAATCACGCCTGTCCAGATCTGTTGTCCTCACTGTTGATGCCAACATAAGTGTCCAACAGTAGAACAACGGAATCCCCGAGGAGGCACTCTCCAGGATTCCGAAAAGTATGGTTAATCTGAACTGCTGTTTGGCGCAAACAACAGTCAAGACCCCCCCCCCCCCAAACACACACACACACACCACCACCAACACCCAAAGGCGTTCACCAGGCATTCACCAAGTTAAACTTCACCTGCCCCTCGCCTCTCACCGCTGGCAACACCAGAGTGGAAAGTCCAGAGCCCTTGTTGTGCATCAAAGTGAGACCTTATCTGGCCGGAACTTCTCCACCTTACAAATACCTTCCCCATCAGAGAGGTGACATTTCAAGTTTCAAGCTTCTGTAGGCAGAGATTGGATCACTAAGGCTCCTGCCACTCAGCTCGCTTGGCACAAACATCCATCCATCTTCTATGCCACTTATCCTCATTAGGGTCGCAGGTATGCTGGTCGGCAATCAATCGCAGGGCAGACAAACAACCGTTCACACTCAAATTCCTACCTATGGACAATTTCGAGTCGCCAATTAACCTAACATGCATGTTTTTGGAACGTAAAAAGAAAACCCAGAGAAAACCCACACACGGGGAGAACTCAGATTTGAACTCAGGTCTTCCAAATCTCCTGACTGTCCGGCCAACATGCTAACCACACCTTTACAATGTTGTCCAGTGACATACAGGTGACCCCCACAGTTACATCTGAAGAATATAAGAGCAGTTGGAGGCCACCTGCGTAGATTTTAGAGGTACACACCTGCTTAACTCATTGTACTTTATGCATCACGTCATCATGTGTGAAATTGTTCATCTCAAATTGGACGATGTGGCTACCAAATCGGATCAAAGCTATATTACCTGATTTCAAAATGATTTAAATTGGAATTTTTTGTTCTTTGAAATTATTTTTGAAACCCTACATAGACCATTATATTATTATGAAGATATTTTCAAGTACAACAAACATATCAAAAGTAAACGTTTAGTGTAGTATGACACTAGTGACGTATTCGCCGGAAAGAGACAATGACCCAGATAAGATTAAGCAATTTTGTTATGGATAATTCATAGTAGGGTTTATGTTAGGTATATCTATATACATGTTATCATTTATTTGCTCCTATACACATTAGTTATCTATTCTTAAGAAAGGTCTTATAACTTCTGCTGTCATAATCCTCATATGTGTGTGTGCTCGCCAATGAAATCATGTAGCTGTAGAAGAGAAGGCCAGGGCAGCTTGGCCTTCCGATATCGCTTGAAACATTCTGTTCTAATGATTATCATATTAGCCCTTACACAGTACAGAATCAGTTTTAACAAGAGTTTTTAATGACATCTTCATGGCCACAGACTCTGGCGATCATATGATTCTTGTCATGCTGGACCTTACAGCAGCGTTTGATACAGTTGACCACAATATTTCAATACATCGGCTACATAAATTTGCAGGGTTTCATGGTATTGTACTAAAATGGATCAGATCTTGGCTAACGGACAGAACCATAGCTGTGAATATTGGGGACTACGAGTCCAACCCAGCTCCACTTCCCTATGGTGTCCCACAGGGTTCTATCTTGGGTCCTTTGTTATTTTCACTTTATCTGTTACCCCTGGGCTCCATTTTCAGAAAGCATGACATATCCTTTCACTTCTATGCCGATGACACACAGGTCTACATGCCGCTGGAAAAAGGTAGTACCTGGTCAATCAATTCACTTCTGTCCTGCCTTGCTGAAGTTAAAGAATGGATGTCAATTAGCTTTCTCAGTTTTAATGAGAAAAAAGGTAGTACCAGTAGAAACTGCCCTTTTGATTTGGGCCCCTTAGCATCACTAAAAAAGTCTGTGGTCTCTAACTTGGGTTTTACAATGGACAGTGATTTTAAGTTGGATGGGCAAATCAGTGCAGTGGCCAGCACCAGCTTTTTTCACATGAGGCGCCCAGCTAAAGTCAAGCCTTTTCTTGCACATAAGCAGTTTGAAATAGTGATCCATGCTTTTATCACTTCACGACTGGACTACTGTAACGCACTTTATTTTGGAGTTAGTCAGTCCTCTCTTGCACGTCTTCAACTTGTTTAAAATGCTGCAGCTCGTCTCTTGGTTGGAGCTTGCAAGAGGGATCATATAACTCCTATTTTAGTGTCCCTCCACTGGCTTCCCGTGCATTTTAGAGTCCATTTTAGGATTCTTTTATTTGTTTTTAAATCTTTGAATGGTCTCGCCCCTCCTTATCTTAATGAACTGCTCTCCCCATATGCTCCCGCTCGGTGCCTCAAGTCAGCTGACCAGTTTCTCCTTGAGGCACCGAAGTGTAAGCTAAAATGCAGAGGTGGTAGAGCCTTTTATGCAGCAGCACCTAAACTGTGGAACGCACTGCCCCTGCACATCCGTCAAGCCCGGTCACTGTCCATTTTTAAAACTCTTCTTAAATCTCATTTTTACTTCTTGGCTTTTAACCCAGTCTAAGAGTCTGCACCTGTTTTAGTGTGAGGTACAGTTTTTATTGTTTATTAATGATTCTATTGTTTTTATTGTTGTAGTATGTTTTTAGCTAGTCTTTTATTCTGTATGCACTGTACAGCACTTTGTCTCAATCACTGATTGTATGAAAGCGCTTTATAAATAAAGTTGAGTTGAGTTGAGCCTTCACAGCCTTTAGAATAAAACACTATGTTGGGACTTTGCAGCTTGAAAGGAACTCCTTCATTTTAGGGCTGCATCGTGAGATATGTACCTAGGAACACCCAAAGAAAATAAAAAGAGAGGAGACGGCAGAGTGTCTTCGCAGCGGCTGGAAGATGTAACTGAGTACATCTCTGTCTGTTCTCCTTGCGAGTGAAACGGAATCTCTGTTGTCTTCTTTCTTGTTATGAATGTTTTAGGTAGCTTGAACCTGAGATTGAATTGGTCCTTCAAGCCGGATCTGAAGATACCCGAGGATTCCCGCTGGGGGGGCGACAACTAGTAAGACCGTGGCCACGGCAAACTAAACCCTTTCCGGGACTGGTTTTCACCCCACTGGCTGGGGTTTGACGGTTGACGAGATACCGAAGGAAGAAGACAACTAGGGGGAGTTGAATTTCCTTAAGGGAAAGTGTACGTGTGACTGGGGGTCACGAGTACGTGGGTTAACGTACTGTTAAAACCTTGTGGATACTAGTCAATGACAAGTAAAAGGGACGGCGGAGTCCTATGTGCATTTAAAGTCCGTAAAAAAGGGACAGCGGAGTCCTATGTGCATTTAAGTTCCGTGCTGTTTGTCTCTATATGTAATGTCCGTTAAATGTTAAAGGGGGTGTGATTGTGTGTGAGATTGGAGGATAAGTTTCACTAGAAACTTCCCTCATACCAAAGCAGTCAGACAGCAAGTGGTGTCTTGGTGTGGAAGCAGAGGCAAGAATTCTTGAGGTTTGTCACACGAAGTTGTTTGTCACCACCTCACTGGCACTATAAACCCAGTTATTAGTATTCCCTAGGAATAAACACACTGACTGGGTCCAAACTGATATCAAAATGGGGAAATCAGGAAGCAAAATAAAGAATAAGGACACCTTACTGAATAAGGATTGAAGATTTGTGGAACAACAAAATCCAGACATGTTGCGTTTTTAGATGTCTGGGTCATTAAATACTATTTTGACGGTCAACTAAATTCACAAAAAAATAGACCTACAGGATCGCATAAAACAAGAAAGTATTTTTAAAAAAAGGCACAAAAAAAAGAACTAGAAAGTAGACAGATGGAACTAGAAAGTAGAGATAAAAGTAATGGGCAAGATCCAGAAACAGAAGGGACAAAGGTTCTGTTTCACAGAGAGGAAGCTAACGAGACAGGTCCATGTCTTAGGCGAAGGGCAGAAGTAAGTGATAAAGAAGTACGAGTGCAGGCACCAAAACCAAGAAAAAAAAACAGATGATGTCCTTTTTTGGACTGACTAATTATTGTCGAGTTTGGGTTCCTAATTATGCGGTAAAAACGGCGCCATTGTCAAAATGAATGTATGAGGATGACCTAAAAATGACATCACCGATTAAGTAGACAGAAGAGGCAGAACAGGCGTTCTGCAAAATAAAAAGGGTTCTAGGGTAAGAAGGTAAGCAATCCATCGGACTGTTGAATTTGTAGGACTGAAGTGCACAAAATTGTTTGTTATTCTGTTGTATGTAACGAAAGTTTTGTAGTCCAAATGCAATATTCCAAAAGCCTGTGTGTGTGTGTGTGTGTGTGTGTTTCAGCGCTGATTGCGTGTGTGTCCCCTTATATGAAAACCTTCCAGCTGTTTCCTCTCCATTCTCTCCAGTGAGAGTGTATATGTGTTTATTTGTGAGGGTCCTTTAAGGACTAAAGTATGTCAGTGTAAAAAGTGAAATCCTTCGAAGTGTGAGGTTGAAAATTGCAATAAAAAGTCTTATAATCAAAACTACTCATAAAATAATACCTTGTTTGAACGATCCCAATGGTGCCTTTTGGAAAAAAAATAAACTATTGTGTGAATTAGGAGAATTTACAATACACAATTTAACATTTATCGGGAGCTGTTCATAATGTAGACAAAAATATTTTTCAAATAAATTGAGTCATTTATTATTTATAGAATAAAATAGAAATACAACAATTTCAGCTATTTCTAAGCAACCACTGTAGTTGACAGAGAACTTCTATTCATTTTTAGATAGATGGATGATAGATACTTTATTAATCTAATATTAGATTTTTATGCAACGATTGAAAACAGAGAGCCATGATCACGTTAACGGGCAAACCAGTTACGCATGCCCAATTGCTGCATAATTTGTAAGATGTTGTTAAGTTCATTCATTCATTCATTTTCTATTTGCTATTTGCGCATGTGCTGCACATACAAATGGCACTGATGACGTCACAAAATCAAACGCATTTGCTGACAAAATAGCTAAAGCTGCCGCTGATAATGAAATGATCGTATTATCAGCTGAACAACAACACCCAGACGTCAACATTCTCAAAGATATGCAGCAGCAAAGTCTATTATCTGAAATTGAGTTTTTGAAAAAACAAGGAGCCACACAAACATGTTGACCAACAATCTAAGCCAATTTTACCCAAAAATGTGTGTAAATGTACGGCTATATTGAGCCATGGTCTGTCACATGTCTCAACAGGAGGGGTGGTTAGTCAGATACACCACCATTTTACTACATATGTAGTAAACACATATATATATATATATTTAGTAAACAAACATATATAGAGCCTGCTTGACATGTGCAAAACATAATCCGCAAGGGAATTTACGTCCACGACGGTCAGGTCTTCCAGATCTCCTGACTGTGTGGCCAATGTGCTAACCACTCAGCCACCGTGCGGCTATTAGTATTGTCTTTATTATTATTATTATTATTTTTTTTTGGCAGAGAAATTTTGCTCAGCATTTTATTTTTTTATTTATTTTTTATTTATTTTTTTTTTTCTTGTCCAGCATTATAACAGCTGAATGGGAGTCAAACTGCCTTTAAATGCTGAGCAAAATTTCTTTTCCAAGGGAGACTTCATAATCCAAATGAGTCTCCCTTGACATTTGACTGCATTTATTATGAAATGTGTTGCTCCACATTTAAAGGCAGCTTGACTCCCATTCAGCTGTTATGATGCTGGACAAGACAAAAGACAAGACAAGACAAGACAAGACAAAAAAAATAGATGCGATCTCTAAATGGGTGGAAATATTCCCAACAAAACATCCAGATGCTTTGACGGTGGCAAAAGCGCTTTGTAAAGATATCCTCCCCAGGTATGGCATACCAGAAACAATCTATAGTGATAATGGCACCCATTTTGTGAATCAGGTAATATATAAAATAGGGGCAATGTTTCATATCAACCTAAAAAATCATTGCGCTTACCACCCTCAAAGTGCTGGACTTGTAGAACGCATGAACGGAACAATAAAGAATAGACTTAAGAAATGTATGGATGAGACAGGACGACCTTGGACTCAATGTCTTGATTTAGTAAAACTATAAACATAACAGCAACAAATAGGTTAACTCCACGCAAAACTTTATTTGGCAGACCATACAAATTACCGCATTTTAAAAATTATTGAGAAACGGATAAGGACTCTAATTTGGCACATTATATGAGGAAAATGCTGCAACAACAGAAACATATACAAGCAGATCCTGAAGATCCTTTTATCTCCCGACAGGAAATGCAGCTAGTGCAACCAGGAGATTGGATCCTGACTACAAGCATCAAGAGGAAACATTGGCACTTGCCCGAGTGGGAAGGTCCATACCAAGTGTTATTGACAACACCAACAGCATTGAAAATAGCAGAAAGATCAACCTGGATACATTTAACACACTGCAAAAAGGTCCTTTCAGCAAAAAACCCCGATGGGAAATGTGAACAAAGTTCTGACAACAAGGTGGGTGCAGACAGATAAAGTCTGAAAACACCTGAAGGTCAGTAAGGACATTCTAAGACCCGATCCTAATAGAGGCAAAGTATCTAAGGTTTTCTGATGATCAAGGGAATGAGATGCATTGTGGGAGGATGGCTCTCTGTCATGCTCCTAACAGGGTTGGGATTGCTTATATGGGATCAAACCGATAATGTCAAAACCACCAAGCTAGTAGCTAACAACGTAACTCGGTTAGCAGGTAGACCAAAACAAAGTACAGTACATACACCATGGATTATTAGTTGGGCCTATAATAATTCTATCCAGATGACCATTGGTCCAAACACCACCACAGAGGTTCAAATACCTGTTTCATCGTTAAAAGGATTCACAGGAATCTATCCAAACAACTATCAAGTGTCCGGAAAAACATATAACAACAAAAAAATTGGTGGTGTGGTGATGAAGGTCTTTTCGATTCCTTACAAAAAAATGCTTCTGGAAGATGTGCATTGATTACTTTGATATTAACTGTATCTGTTTTTCCCCTAACAGTAGCGGAGATTGTATGTTTGACTGAAGTGAATCCTTGGCCATATTCTACGAGGAAAAAACGAGAAACACAAAACATTGCCTGGCTGGGAAACGACAATCTGACATACATCGATGCCATCGGAGTACCAAGGGGTGTGCCAGATGAGTATAAGTTGGTTAACCAAATTGCAGCAGGTTTTGTATCTATTTTCTCATGGATCACTTCAAACAAAAATGTGGACAGAATAAACTACATCCACTACAATGTACAAAAGCTGGGCAATTGGACACAATTTGGCTTCGAGGTTGTGCAAGACCAGCTCAAGGCCACCTCCCTTATGGCCTACCAGAACATGTTGGCCCTGGACATGTTGTTGGCAAAGGAGAATGGGGTGTGTGCTCTCTTCGGAGATCAGTGTTGCACCTTCATCCCCAAAAACACGGCTGTAGACGGCAGCCTGACACAAGCCATTGAGGGCCTGCGCACTCTCAATGTGCGCATGAAGGAACATCCGGGAGTTAACACTGACTGGTCGTCAAACTGGCTGGACGTGTTCGGGAAGTACAAGAACCTTGCCTCCTCAATTTTGGTGTCCATTTCAGTGTTTATACATCAGTTTTGACGTTGTGTGGATGTTTAATTGTTTCTTGTCTACATGGGGGTTTTAATAAATTAATCAATGCGGCACTAAGACCTATTGTAAATTCAGATGGCACAGGTGTATCTCCTCCTAGACCCTACAGGCCTAGACAGAGAGTATGACACAACAATCGCCATGGAAGAAGATCTAGACTTTCCTCATCTGTTTGGCGATGAATGGGACATTTTCTCTCTGAATGTAAATGATTGAGTTCCCACCAATGAAGCATAAAGTGAAAATCTGAAAAGAAGAAGTTTGTGTAGATAGAACTTGAGCAAAATTATGATAAACAGGAGGGAAATGTTAGGTACATCTATATACATGTTATCATTTATTTGCTCCTATACACATGAGTTCTCTATTCTTAAGAAAGGTCTTATAACCTCTGCTGCCATAATCTTCCTATGTATGTGTGCTCAGCAATGAAATCATGTAGCTGTAGAAGAGAAGGCCGGGGCAGCTTGGCCTTCCGATATCGCTTGAAACATTCTGTTCTAGTGATTATCATATGAGCCTTCACAGCCTTTAGATTGGAACACTATGTTGGGCCTTTGCAGCTTGAAAGAAACTCCTTCCTTTTGGGGCTGCAACGTGTTCTATGTAACTAGGGACACCCAAAGCGAGGAGACGGCAGAGGGTCTTCGCAGCGGCTGGAAGATGTAACTGAGTACAGTAAAAAGCAATCTCTGTTGTCTTCTTCCTTGCTATGAATGTTTTAGGTTGCTTGAACCTGACATTTGATATTGCGATAGTTCGATATGAAGATGTTTCATCACACCCCTAATTGGGAGTGACGCATTCTGTTACTTGCTCTGTACAAAGTTGCTAAAGTTATGTGTTTAGTTGTTTTATTATTAGTAGGAGTAGAAGTACTGTATGTGTGTTTACTTGCCTGCCACATGATGTGCTGTCATGTTGTGTCAGCTCCGCCATTCTAGGTCTCTTCTTTGTTCAGATCTGCTGTTTATGTGACCTTAAAATTGCACTACTTTTTAATGTCAAATACGCAAAATACGATTTGGCAGGGCACAAATGGCCCACAGGCCGCGGGTTTGAGACCACTGATTTGAAACATAAATAGGATCCATGCTTCTGTGTGTGGCTTTAAATGTGTTCTGGCCCTCGTGAGATGAGTGGGGGGTGGACATAAAGTGATGTCGGGAGTCCAGAGTTGGGTTTTAGCTGTTTTAGCAACGGATCGTGTGTGTTATTAGGGATTGCTGTGCTGGCTGTTGTGAGACCATTCAAACCTGATGCGTGTGTCTTACTGAACATTACGGCAGTATCGGTTGAAAAAAAGGAATAGACCAAAATTATACCTTCCGAAAATGGAGCGCACCCTAGCACTTCTATGGCCACGGTAAAAGTGCTGAAGAGGACACTTTTGCCTGAAGAGGCATCACCACTACTGAGGCGAATTTTGGCTCTTCAAATGAAATCAAATCGACCTTTATAAAGAGTTCGTCATATGTAATGCAGCCCCGAGTGCTTTACTGAGTGAAAAACGATGAGTTATTTTGTGTAAAATCGAGGATCTTAAATACATTTTCAAATCGGATGTATGAAGGCTGCCTTTCCTGCCGTTCCGCGTGCAGCAGGGATTTTCAAGAGCCTTACATAACCACGTGAACAAAGTCCGACTTGTTCCTTCATCTTTTGAATCCGTTGGCCTCTGCCACAGAAAACTAAAGTAATAAAGTAGAAAACTGGCGACACAGGCTGGCCCCCAAACTCCCCCTGTGATAACATAATGAGGTCGGCAGCGGTTGATCTAAAGCTCTGGCCATCATGAAAGAAACAGGAATACAAAAAACCCCTGATGCCCTGAGCCAGAACAGATCAAATGTCTGGCACAAAGATTACGTGCTGCAGTGTATCTAGTAATGAGGTTGACTGAATAATTGAACTAAGTCGTAAAAAAGAAAGAAAACAACAAAACAGTAAAGATAGAAATCCTGATGAAATGTGGAGGCGGCATAGGGATGCTTTTTTTCTAAATACTGCAACTACCATGTATCTGAGGCCCCCAAAATGAGTATTTCCATTTGTTATGAGCAATCTTCACGCCTTTTATGTGGCCTTTACTTTTCTGTCTGCTCTTTGCTTCGATATTTCTGGTTGCGTTTCAACTTCCGTGGGTTGTTGCTGATTTATGTCCCTCGACTTTCTACAGCTTACATCATTAGGCTTGAACTATCGCAGTCACTTCTGTCTCTGCAATTACTCTTCCAATTGGAGGCTCAAAGTGACGCAAACAGTTGAGAAAGAACAATCCGTGTTTTACACTTCCTCAACCTTTTAAACCCTGCCCATGTTGCTCACAAAATGCCAATCCAAAAGAAATCAAGTTGGATCTTGGTACCCAAGTAAATCCTTGCGGGCATTCCTTTTAGTATCCGTTACGGATAATGCATTTTTGCCAAGTATGCGCATTAAACAAGTAAAGCTCATCCCTCTCTGTGCTCTTGCTGAAAGAAAATCCTCATTTCAAGTGCCCATGACACCAAAACACATGTTAATCTTATTATCTCTGTGAAAAAATACACTCAAAGGCATATTCCCTGTTAGATGATAACAGTTGTTAAGGATTTGCCGCTAAAGACGGTCACTCCCCTTACTCTGGTGCAGATTGCAGAAGCGATATCAGCTCAGGGACGCTGGCTCGTTATATGTGGAATTTTAGTTGAAAGTATTTTTTTGTCTAATGCCCGACCACTGTGTGGCAGGCTCAAACACTCCAAAATATGGAATAAACTTATTTGGGTTTCCAAAAGACCCAAATGGACCAGGCAAGTGCAAAAAAAACGCGAGCAAAATGGATACCGTCAAATTCGTCAGTATTGTGCGGGACACACTTTCAGGACAATTGTCTTGATTTTATTCCTCAGTTGAAGAAAATGGGACTGAGTGTTTCTTACCGAAGGATGCTGCTGTGCCAACCGACTTTCCCCAACCCAGACCGGGTGCGAGTGAAAACACATGCACCCATGCAGACGGTCGGCTGTGGAAAAGCGTGCCAAGTTGACAGTAAGCAAATCTATAATTTTATGATAGATATATTCCACATGTTTATATGTCAAACAATGCTTAGTGTGGCGGTGTTCCTCCAGAATTCCCGAGGCTCCTTCCTGAGCTCCATCTCTGGCCCAACCCCTTATGTAGGAGACAGGTTAAGGTGGTGTTGGGTGCACGGGTGTAAAAGGGCATTGGCACCTCGGCGCAGTTGGGTGTGCACGCTATATGCTGGTGAGGCAGGAAGGAAGGAAAGAGGAAAGGCAGGGAAGCCGCATTATTTGTTGAGCCTTCTTCACCGTATTTTCTACCCGATTTGATATACCGTCTCATGCAAAGCACATGCTATGCCGGTTGGTCTCACCAAACTCACGTTTAATAATAGATCTACCACAGCACTGTATCATTGCTCATTTCTAAATACAAGCGCATCATTAAGATGGAGGACCCATCCCAAACCACTCAGCGGCAAAGGTACCACCGGGCACAACACCCTAATTAGAACCCCTTTAAGGCACCTGTTGCCAGTATGCCAGTTTTGGTCTAACCTGGTCTCTAGTTCCGGTAGGAAGATTGAGGTTTTTAGGAAAAATATTTGTTTTATCATGTAAAGACTTTTTTGTTGTTGTTTTGGAGTTGTCCAGCTGCTCCGAGGCGGTAAATAGGGTGTCATGACCCAATATGTGAAGACGTGGACCTTCCTAATTTTATTTGTTTTAAAGGTTCACCTGCTGCTGTCTTGCCCTTGAGTTTTTTGCTCCCCTTTGTCATTTGTATTTTGTATTGTGTTTTTGTTTATTTCAGTTAACAATGTTGCCCGGGGAGGCCACAATAAAATTATAGTATATTTTTATCAGGTAAGCAGATGGGACCGCCATACCGGTGGTTGGGCAAGGCGCTTGGGTGAGGTCTCCCCACTTGAGCATGTGAGTTAGTGCACTGGTTCACAAGTGTAGTTTGCACTTTCGCTGTGATGTCTGCTGTGTCCACTGAGGTGAGTATATGGCGGCACCCCTTTGATGGAGTCTGCTCACCATAGGTGGCCCCAGCTTTTTTTTAACTTATGTATTCTCAGCTTTTAATCAGACGTTTAGACCTTTTAACTTAGATTGTAGTCTAATCAATTCTACTTTAAGCTTTTGTGCCAACTTTTTTTGTTTTTTTCAATAAACAATATTTTATCTTTCACGTCTGTGGCCTTCAACCACCCAATTTTATCGGCAATAGTTCAGTTTACAGTTCCTGGGATCACTCCCCAGGCGGCGTTGTTGGAATTTACTACTTTATTATAACATATGACATAGCAGAACACCCCCCCCCACACACACACACACATTCCTCAATTACTGCTCACTGGTCTTGAAACTTGTAGTCTTAATATATCTTGAGCTCTATCACAGCCATTTAGATAAAAATAGCTGTTTTTCCTCGCACTCTTGTTCCTTGGCTGGTTGGATTGTTCTGTCCTAATGTCACAGCCAAGATGGCGGCAGTTCAGCAACCCGCTGAGGGGAGTACATAAATGGTGTCAAAATAACCCGTTTGTTTCACTTCTGTTTCATTGTTTATTCATGGCAGCAGTATGACTTTTTTTTTGGAGTACTTTGATTTTGTTTTTTGCAACTTTTTTGGTGTCAACAGAATTTTGAAATCCATCCATCTTCTATGCCACTTATCTTCACTAGGGGGTATGCAGGGAAGCCCAGACTTCCTTCTCCCCGGCTACTTTGTCCAGCTTCTCGCGGTGGATCCCGAAGCATTCTCAGGCCAGTTGAGAGTCAGTCTCTCCAACGTGTCCTGGGTCTTCCCCGAGGCCTCCTACCGATCGGACTGGCCCTGAACACCTCTCCCAGGGAGGCGTCTGGGAGGCATCCTAACCAGATGCCTAAACCCACCTCATCTGGCTCCTCTCAATGTGGAGGAGCAGCAGTTCTATTTCGAGTCTCATCCTGGTTGACAGTGCTTCTCACCTAAGGGAGAACTAATTTCGGCCACTTGCACCCATGATCTTGTCTTTTTGGTCACTACCCAAAGCTCATGGCCAGGAGTCGGCAACCTGCGGCCCCGGAAACACATGCGGCTCTTCAGCCTCCTTGTTGCAGCTCCCTTCGCTAAGCGCTGTGAACTTTTTAAAACACCAAAGAAGGGGAAATGTGCATTTTTGAAAATAAAATTAAATGTCTGACTCGCCGCCAAGTTTGTGAATGCATCTACACTGTCTTCTGAATGCTGGTTGGATGAGCAAGGTAGAGGGAGGTAGGCTAGTGTATCAGGAGAGGCAGGTCATGTGCAGCATGACTGTGCACTCTCAGCTCGGAACAGCTTGTGCTTTCACTTTTATGTCTGCAAGTACACCGTGGTCAAGTTGGATATTCGGCTCCATAGCGGTGGTCCACAATCACCACGCCCGGACTGCTGTCTCAGGGTGCGGCGAGCTTGCTCGGGAAGTGCCGCTCTAACCGCCGGCTGTGTTTCTGGGGAACGTCAATAAATTACTATTTTGTTGAAGAAAAATGCTAACACCAGAAAAATGTTCCAACAATATCAGGAAAAGTCTTGACATTTTTCTCTAGCCGTTTTCTAGTCCTTTTGATGGAAAAGGTTGCTGCTCAGGACCATAGGTGAGGTTAGGAACGTAGATTGGCCAGTAAAATGAGAGCTTTGCTTTTCGGCTCAGCTCTCTCTTCACCACAACGGACTGATGTAGAGTCTGCATCAATGCAGACGCCGCACCAATCCGCTTGTCCATCTCATGTTCCATCCTTCCCTCACGCATGACCTAAACCTTGAGGTACTTAAACTCCTCTACATGGAGCAGGATCCCATCCCCGACCCAGAGATGGCACTCCACATTCTTCGAGGCGAGAATCATGGACTCTGACTTGGAGGTGCTGATTCTCATCCTGGCCGCTTCACACTCGGCTGCAAACCAATCCAGTGAGAGCTAAAGGACGTGACTTGATGAAGCTAAGAGGACCACATCATCTGCAAAAAGCAGAGACCCAGTCCTGCAGCCACCAAACTGGAACCCCTCGACGCCCTGGCTGCTCCTAGAAATTCTGTCCATAAAAGTAATAAACACAAAATCGATGACAAAAGGCAGCCCTGGCAGAGTCCAAACCTTACTGGAAATGCGAACCAAACTCTGCGCCAGTCATACAGGGAACAAACTGCTTAAATGAGACTAATATTCCCGCAGCACTCCCCACAGTATTCCCCGAGGAACACGGTTGAATGCCTTCTCCGAGTCCACAAAACACAGGTAGACTGGTTGGGCAGACTCCCATGCACTCCTAAGGATCCTGGCGAGACAAAAACCACACTGCTCCTCCTGAATCCAAGAGCCGTCAGGTCCTCCTTTCCAGAACCCCTGAATAGGCCTTACCAGGAAGGCTGAGGGGTGTGTTCCCATGGTAATTGGAACACACCATCCGGCCCCCTTTCTTAAAATGCGGTACCACCACCCTCGTCCTGGGGCACTGCCCTCAATGTCAACCAAGACACGCCCACAGCATCCAGGGCCTTAAGAAACTCCGGGCGGATATCATCCACCCCTGGGGCATTGCCACCAAGGAGCTTTTTGACCACCTTGGTAACCTCATCCCCGGATATACTGTGGAAGAGCACGCCACAGTCCTCAGGCACTGCTTCCAGGTTGGAAGACCTGTCAGGCGGTCTTCCACCGGTCCACAACATCTCACTCATAAAACGATTTACTCAATGTGTCGGGTAAATCTTAAAAAGTTGTGTATTTCATATTTCATTACACAGCATAACAAAAACATGGCAATTGATTTAAATAAATAAATACTGATTCATTTAAATTAAAAATTGAAAACAAAAAAAAGTATACTGAGGTAACTGTGTGATTTACAGTATAGCCAAGCTAATATACATTAGGAAAAACAAAGGACAAAATCATACACAATAAAATGTAATGAAAATGGTATTTTAAACATTCAAAGAAGAAAACGAGTAAAATGATAGAAGCATTAAAACAATGATTAGTTAATAAAGACTACTTTAGGAAGGCATTTTAGTCCCAATTCACGCATGGTCAACATTTCAACAGACAAATATTAACTCAAAATACTGACTGATTTGCAAATCGATTCAGAGCTGGTCCTGGGAGTATCGATATTTCAGTTTTGATCCGCACATCACTATGTAGGACTTCATGTATGAGTGATATATGAGAGATAGGTTGAGAAGCACTGTCATCCTGGACAGACTGGCCCCCAGACCCGACCTCGGATAAGCGGAAGAAAATGGATGGATGGATGGATGTATGAGTATAGTTTAAAAATCAGTCTGGTGGTTCTGTGTCTTACTGAACATTACATATGTAGATATGTCCTATCATCACAGTGTGTTTGAATCCATATTTTGAATGTCTTATATTTGTGTTTTAGTTCATTTAGCCATTTTATGCTTGAAAAAGGCAATGAAAATATATACATGTTGCGGAAATAGGCATACTTTTTTTTTTATTATTCGTCCATCCATCCATTTTCTTCTGCTTATCAGAGGTCAGGTTGCAGGGGCAGCAGCTAAAGCAAGGCCACTTTGCTAAAGTTTTTATATTTGGGGAAATGATATGGAGTTTGTTATTAGACTTCGTCCAGCTCCTCCAGGCGGATCCCGAGGCATTCCCAGGCCAGCTGAGAGATATAATCTCTCCAACATGTCCTGGGTCTACCCCAAGACCTCCTATCGGTTGAACGTGCCCTGGGAGGCATCCTGGTTGAACGTGCCCTGGGAGGCATCCTAACCAGATGCCCGAGCCATCTCATCTGGCTCCTCTCAATGCGGAGGAGCAGCGGTTCTACTCCAAGTCTCTCCCGGATGACAGTGCTTCTCACCCTATTTCTAGGGAGAGCCCAGCCACACTTCGGTGGAAACTCATTTTGGCCGCTTGTGCCCACGATCTTGTCTTTTCGGTCACTACCCGGTCTTGACCATAGGTGAGGGTAGGAACGTAGATCGACCGGTAAATTGAGAGCTTAGCCTTTTGGCTCAGCTTTCTTTTCACCACGACAGACCGGTGCAGAGTCCGCATCACTCCAGGCACCACACCAATCCACCTGTCCATCTCGCATTCCGTCCTTCCCTCACTCGTGAACAAGACCCCGAGGTAGTTAAACTCCTCCACTTGAGGCAGAACATCATTCCCGATCCGGAGATGGCACTCCACCATTTTCCAGGCGAGAACCATGGACTCGTACTTGGAGGTGCTGATTTTCAGCCCAGCCGCTTGTTGCAAACAACAGTCAGGACCCATACCCCCACCCAAAGGCACATTCTCGTTCACTGGGTTAAACTTCAACGTACAGGCTTGAAGCCGGGGGGCAACAAGAATTGTCACCCCTGCGCGTCGCCTCTCATTACCGGCAACACCAGAGTGAAATGAAGTCCAGACCCTCTCGAGAGGACTGGTTCCAGAGCCCTTGCTGTGGTTTGAGGTGAGTCCGACTAAATCTAGCCGAAATGTCTCCCCCTCATGCACCAGCTCAGGCTCCTTCCCTGCCAGAAAGGTGACATTCTGACTGTCATACTGACATCTAGCTTCGGTAGCCGAGGATCGGACCACCAAGGCCTCCGCCTTCGGCCGTCACTCAGCTCACTTTGCCTCTCCTACGAGTGGTGAGCTCACGGGAAGGGGGACCCACGTTACCTTTTTGGACTGTGCCATGGGTGCAGGCCCGGCCACCAGACACTCGCCATCGTGCCCCACCTCCAGGTTTTTTAACTAATAATAAATAATAAGTCAACCATTAGACTAGTTACTGTACCTACAACAACTAAGTAGTGGAAACCACCTTGATGTAAAATGCAGTTGCTGAATATTTAATTGGTGTAGATTAAAGAGTGTACTTGTGTACTCTGTACAAAAGATGTGGCTGCTCTTAAACTGTGGTGTGGCGTGTATGACTGGGCAATGTAATTTGGCCTGGGGACATTTTTCTGTCAAACGTTGTATTTTTTTTATAAAGCTTGCCTTAGCCTTAGGCCATTTAACATCAGAGGTCCCATGGAAGTCAAACCAATAACAAGCATTATAGTTTCCTGTTTTTTTTATAAAGACCACACCTAACTTATTTTTGTTTCACTGCACAGGTTCAAATATGTACGGGAATATTCTTCATGTCTGTGTGTTTTGTGGTTGACTATGGACTTCTATTAGTCAAAACATATGCATATTTGGCATTTTAAATGATTAAATTAAGCACTTCCAAGCATAAAAATGACTAAAGAAACAACAATACAAATAGAGTTTAAGCGATTAGAGGATGTTTATGAACTGTAGTCTACACTGGCCACCAGGTTTTACTAGATCTCTAAACAGGCTCAATCATAGCAATAATAATAATAATAATCATTATCGTCATCATAATCATAACAATTGTAGCACTGTGCTTGTTTCGCTTTATTGTTTTATATTGTAATGTGCATTACTGTTAAAATGTAGAAGGATTGAAACTGAAAATTCCCAAGTTAAAACTAACTTTGAACATGTCATCGATGCGTTCTTGTGCATTCGTTCAAGCAGGAGTCCATGGCTGTGTCTCATTTCGGGGTCTGCATCCTTCGAGTGCGCATCTGCAGGGTGCCTGACGCCATTGCGCTGCGCAAAGGCTGCCCCAATTCGGGAAAGCTCCAAGTGTCCTTAAAATGCTACTTAGCATTGTTTGTGGACAACATGTACACTTTATTTTACGGGCAAATGTTACCTTTTACGAATGTTCACATCACGGTTCTTAATGTGATCTTGTGTTTTCTGTTCAGAACATTCCAGGAGTAAATGGACTCGGAAGACCAACTGAAGGACAACCGATCATGCCCAAACAGTGGATAATAAATACTTTTTTTTTTTAAATAAATATATGTACATATATATAAATATATATTTTACCCATGTATGTTAATAAGTTATGTACTGAAACTATGCTGTGTTCCTCTGCCATAAGTGTAAAGATTATAAAGAATATAAATTATGCTATTCCAATGAATCTATTCCATTTAATACATGTAAACTTTAAACTACTACCATTTATCCATCATCTTATCCTCATTAGGGTCGCGGGTATGCTGGAGCCTATCCCAGCATAGGTTTTACAAACTATGGAGTGCTGTATTGTAAGGACAATAGATTATTATTAAAAAGAAAAGAAAAAAGATGTACAGGTTACAATGTATTTTAAAAATAGAAATGCATTATCTTAGCAGGAGTCTGTGGTGTTGATGAATCATTGTCATTGTCATGACTTGCGTCTTTCTGGTACGTAATCTGGAGGGACACCAGCATGTCATCACATCATCAAGATGATTGACTTTCAATACGCTACTAAGACTCATCCATAAACACAAACTAAGTAATCATTCACAATACAGTACAATCAAAATCTTCTATGAACTAATGCATAACAATTAAAAAAAATAGCTTTTAAACGGTCTGACAAAAAAGATCATCGTAAACCATCGATTTAAGACATAATTGAATAATACAGTACTGAATTAAATTAATAAATTGAAATGAAAAATAAATAATCCAATAATTAATTAAATTAATAAATTGAAATAAATAATCCAATAATTAATTAATTGGCTTGAAACATAACTTGTGGATGTCCAAAATCTTTTATTATTATTATGCTCATTTATAATGATTATAAATACAAGGTTTCTCTCTGATCTGGAGCTAAATTAAAGTTCCAAGCAACACATAATCCCAAAATGAATATAAAAACAACTTTGTCACTATTATTTTATATTTTGTTAGGTCTCCAACTTTCTTTTCTGGGCGGACTTGACAGCGCATGGCAAGAAGCGAGAGGGTGTGAACACGTGACACAACCAGGAAGTGTTCCAAAGCATAGACCGTCCCGTTTCACGTTGCTCTAGCCGCGTGCAAGGCCTCACAAGGACGCGGCCTCATCGACCGCATAGGCTGGGTCCTCTGAAGCATGCAGACCTCGAAATGAGAATTATTGTATTATTCAATTTATCTTAAATGGATGCTTTACTATTATCTGTTTTGGGCAAGTAAGACCATTTTAAAGCTATTTTTATTTAATCGTTATGTATTGGTTAGTTTATTGTACTAAGTTAGTTAGTGAATACCTTTTCTTCTTAGTTTGTGTTTATATAAAGGCCTTAGAATCATATTAAAAGTCAGTCAGCTTTGAAAGCTTACTTGATGATGTGCTGGACATAAACCCTCAAACACACCGGTTTCCCTCCAGATGATGTCCCAGAAAGTCATCATGGTCCATACAGCAACGTCACACACTCCTCATAAGATAATGCATTCACATTTTTAAATACATACATTTAAATTACATCCATCCATCCATTTTCTATACCCCCTATCCTCATTAAGGTCGCTGGTATGCTGGAGCCTATCCCAGCTGGCTTTGGGCGAGAGGCGGGGTACACCCTTGACTGGTTACCAGTCAATCGCAGGGCAGATTGCATACATTTGAAATACATATAAGAAAGGGTGCAGAAGAACCTCACAAACATATTTCAACCATATTATAAACAACCATAATAATCACAATATCAACAACAACCAGAACAGTGACAGAGCAGAAGGGACAAAAAAGCAGGAAAGGAGAGAAAGATATAATAATAATCATCATCATCATCATAATAAATATAAACACTACATATGTATATATAAACATATACACACACACTGCACACATACACATATATATAGTACAAACATACACACACATACTGTGTACATATACAGTACATATATACATATACATACATAACCATATACATACTACTAATAATAAACATAATTTAAAAAAACAAGAAAAACAGAACTTCATGAACAATCCAGAGGACATCTGCAACAAATCAACACAACGGCAGCAGTTCACATTACTCTGCAGTGACAGAATGACTGCATCAGAGTGAAATAGAGAATGCGATGTTAGTGGTGAACACAGCTATGCATCCCAAACCACACTTCCTCCAAAAGCGAGGGTCCAACTAGGAAGGCGCCGGGGCCCGGCCTACCGGCAGGCACCCCAGGGGGGACCGCCCGACCCCGCACCCCCAAGAGGAGACCGCATGTCCACTCCAAAGAAGTGAAAGGGAGACCCAGCCAGACACCACGCGGCAGCCGAACAAGAGCCATAGGTGGGCACGGACCCCAACAGCCAGAACCGCCACCGGCTACGGGCAAGCACGGCACCCGCCCCCGAGCCTCCGGGCTCAGAAGCCAGCCGCCCCCCAGAGCAGGGGCCATACCCAACACCCTGGGAGTTCCAGGCCACCCCAGACACCAACTGCCGCGGGCCATTGACCACCCTGACGCCAGAGGCAGGCACCCCCGGAGGGCCCATAAGTTTGCCACCCCCCCACCCCCACCCAGCATAATCCTCCCCCACCCACAGTGCTCAGACACACATACCGCACACCAAACGTTGTTACAGGACGTCTGTGCTCATCACGGATTGTCTTTAACAAACACCATGTTCAAGCTCAAGGGTGTTCACCTGTGCACTTGGCACCAGGACATCCTGGGTCTCAATTTGATGATTGACTTTGTGGATGTTTCGTCGGACTTGCGACCACATGTCTTGGACACTCAGGTAAAGAAAGGGGCACAGCTGTCAACCGATCACCACCTGGAGGTGAGTTGGATCAGATGGTGGGGGAGGACGCCAGTCAGACCTGGCACACCCAAACGCAGGCCAACCGGACGCCGCTGACAGGTATCGGCAGGCCAAGCGGTCTCCGGCTCTGGCGGTCACTGAGGCAAAAACTCGAACATGGAGGGAGTTCAGAGACGCCATGGAAAACAACTTCCGAACGGCTTCAAAGAGATTGTGGACCACCATTCGCTGTCTCAGGTGGGGGAAGCAGTGCGGGGTCAACACTGTGTATGGTGAGGATAGTGTCCTGCTGACCTCGTCATTGTGGACCGGTGGAAGGAATACTTTGAAGACCTCCTCACTCCCACCGACATGTCTTCCAACAAGAAAGCAGTGCCTGGGGACTCTGAGGCGGGTTACTCTGAGGCCGTTTTTTCTGAGGTTACCGAAATGGTCAAAAAGCTCCTAGGTGGCCCCAGGGGTAGATGAGCTCTGCCCGGAGTTTCTTAAGGCCCTGGATGCTGTGGGCGTGTCTTGGGTGACACGACATTGTGGTTGGTGCCCCTGGATTGGCAGACCGGAGTGGCGGTCCCGCTATTTAAGAAGGGGGACCGGAGGGTGTGTTTTAACTATCGTGGGATCACACTCCTCGGGCTTCCTGGTAAGGTCTGGTAAGGCGGAGAGGAGGATCCGCCGGATAGTCAATTCTCGGATTCAGGAGGAGCAGTGTGGTTTTCTTCCTGGTCGTGGAACTGTGGACCAGCTCTGTACTCTCGGCAAGATCCTTGAGGGTGCATGGGAGTTTGCCCAACTAGTCTACATGTGTTTTGTAGACTTGGAGAAGGCATTTGACCGGGTTCCTCAGGGAATACTGTGGCGAGTGCTCTGGGAATATAGGGTATCGGACTACCTAATTCAGGCAGTTCGTTTCCTGTATGACCAGGTTCCGATTTTGGTTCGCATTGCCGGCAATAAGTCGGACCCGTTTCCAGTGAGGGTTGGACAGAATTTCTAGGCACAGCCAGGGTGTTGCTGCAGGATTCAGTCTCTGCTCTTGCAGATGATGTGGTCATGCTGGCTTCATCGAGCCGTGACCTTCAACTCTCACTGGATCGGTTCGCAGCTGAGTGTGAAGCGGCAGGGATGGGAATCAGCCCCCCACAAGTCCAAGTCCATGGTTCTCTCCTGGAAAAGGGTGGAGTGCCATCTTTGTGTCGGGAATGAAGTTCTGCCTCAAGTGGAGGAGTTTACCTACCTTGGGTTCTTGTTTACGAGTGAGGGAAGGACGGAATGCGAGATGGACAGGCGGATTGGTGTGGTGCCCGCAGTGATGTGGACTATGCACCGGTCTGTCGTGGTAAAGAGAGAGCTGAGTCGAAAGGCAAAACTCTCAATTTACCGGTCGATCTACGTTCCTACCCTCACCTATGCTCATGAGCTTTGGGTAGTGACCAAAAGGGCAAGATCGCGGGTACAAGCGGCCGAAATGAGTTTTCTCCGCAGGGGGGATGGGCTCTCACTTATGAGTAGGGTGAGAAGCACTGTCATCCGGGAGAGACTCGGAGTAGAACCGCTCCTTCCTCCGCACTGAGAGGAGCCAGATGAGGTGGCTCGGGCATCTGGTTAGAATGCCTCCCGGATGCCTCCCTGGGGAGGTGTTCTTGGCACGTCGGGCTGGTCGGAGGCCTCAAGGTAGACCTGGGACACGTTGGAAAAACTAGCTCTCTCGGCTGGCCTGGGAATACTTTGGGATCCGCTGGGAGGAGCTGGACGAAGTGGCTGGGGAGATGGAAGTCAGGGCTTCCTTGTTTAGGCTGCTGCCCCTGCAACCCGACCTTGGATAAGCGGAAAAAAAATGGATGGATGGCATTAAGATGTTTTTTGGACATCCACAAATTACTATTGTTCCAGCATACCCGCGACCCTAATGAGGATAAGATTGAATAAATGATTATTATTGTATTATTTAATTATATCATAAATGCATGGTTCTTGATTCTCTTTATTGAGCAACTCAGCTGACAAATGACCGTCAAATCTGTAAAGTATATACGTTTTTATTTATTATTCACTCTTTGTGCATCCTCTGTTGTCCTTCAGTTTGTTTTCCGAGTCCATTTACTCCTGGAATGTCCTGAACAGAAAACACAAGATCACATTAACATCAGTGATGTAAACATTCATAAAAGTTAACTTATTATATTATTATTATATATTATATTATATATATATATATATTATTATATTATATAAAATGTACATGTTGTCCACAAACAATACTAAGTAACTCCATCCTGTCCATTTACGTAAGTAATCATTTATACCACAAATGACAAACTACTCACTTGCACAAATATTAGTGAGACATGAGTCATATTCACAAAATCAAACAAGTGAGGTAAACGAATTACGTCTTTGCTGCCGAAGAAGAAAGCTCCATAAATGAGGCTGTCTATA
The DNA here is from genome assembly GCA_024372805.1 of Oostethus manadensis. Taxonomy (NCBI): domain Eukaryota; kingdom Metazoa; phylum Chordata; class Actinopteri; order Syngnathiformes; family Syngnathidae; genus Oostethus; species Oostethus manadensis. The sequence continues at coordinate 722,127 of QODF01000050.1, read as the reverse complement.
TACCTGCTCTACCCGGGTATGAGGCTTGCTGTCTGGGCAACAGGAGAGCGAGTGGCACGGTGGTGATCATAACCGCGGTAGCTGATGTCTCGTAATTTAACACAAATGTACTTTTCAAATGTCACACTAAGCTGTGTGCACATGGCGTTATATGTTGTAATTAGTAAATAAAGCTAGACCTGGGCGCGCAAAGGATCTTGGGATGTGGAAGACCGGTAAGGATGCTCACGATGAACACTTGGAGCTAATTGCAGAGAAGGACATTCCCCGGCCTTCTTCCTTCTCACTCTGGGTAGTCTGCCCCTTGACTGCCATTCACCCGACACACTTTGAAACCTTTCACCTCCTGTGGACTGCCATTCACCCGTTTCGTCGGCCGCATTTTAAGGACACTTGGAGCTTCTTGGAATTTGGATAGCCTTCGCGCACCGCGATGACGTCACGCACCCTGCAAATGCGCTTGAGGTGAAGGTGAAGGCGAGGTGAAGAGCTTTTGCCTCACTCCTTGGGAGAGCAACGTTTTTCTGTGGGAGAGGGCTTTTCTAACAAGGTTCTGAGTGAGTGTAATGATGGGAGTACAAATACAAGCATTGCAAGACAAGACCGGACGTTTATGAAGATGTAATCCTGTTTGCTGGGGTGCGTCGGACTTGGGCTCGGCAAAGTGCAAACAGAGGATCTGAACTTTGTCTTTGAAGGAACAGGGAGTACAAACGTTTCTTTCAGCGCGCCAACGTATGGTAGCACAACTTGAACTTTAAAACCCCGGTCAATGTGTGTGTGTGTTTGTGAATTATAAACTAAACTTGTTTATAATTGTATGCATGGGAGCTGCAGCTCAAGGTGGCAGTACACAGCTATTCATCCAGCGGGCCTCTTTGCCCAGGGTGGCATTTATTTGTGTATACGGGGGGCGGCACGAGCACTGGAAAATAAAAGAAAAAGATTTGTGAAAACGGTCTCCAATGTAGAGCTGCTACTGCATGCCTGTGGCGGTAAGTGCGTGCGTGGCGCCAATCTTGCCAATTCACCTCCCATGCAGAATTGTCTTCAGGTGTCAGTGTGTCTAAATTTAATTGAGTGAGGGGGCTACATATTAAAATCGGGTACTGTTGTGGCTGTACTCCAGCTAAAACTCAACTCTGAGTCGCTGAAATCCAGTATGTAGGAGGTCATAACATAATCAGGTTTTCTAAGCTCAAGTACAAAAATGTTTGATTTATAAATATGGGATCCTACCTTGCAGAAATTGATCGATCACAGTCAAATCTAGAACTAATTAACTATGATTAACTTAGTATTTCTGTACCGTGCACCCCTACCAATGAATGAAATCAACCAGATGCCAGTCAGGAACCGATTCCGCCTCGGACGATTCTGCCCCAGAACCCTGTTTTCCCTCTTCTCCATCCCTACCTTTTATTCCTTCATGCCCATACACCATGCCCATAGCCATGCACAATCCTCGCATCAACCTTGTGGAATCATTGTTACATCATCCTTGATGGCATCCCTTATAAGCCCACCGCAAGGAAGAGACGTCACTGGATTGTGTACAAGCTTTGAGTGGTAACACTGGCTTTCTTCAACGTTCACATGAGATTAATTGACCTGTTTTTGCCACACCTTTTGAACACCTGTTTTTTTTTTTTGCATTTTTGCAGTGGGATTCATCTACTTCCAGCAGGGTATGTTTGAGAATTACTTAGCGTCTGAGCAGGATATGTCGCTATGGTAACTTGATCCACAAGGGTAATTGGTTGGTTGAAAAAATGCAATGCAAAGTGTTATATAATGAGATTTTAAAAATATAAGAATTCAAGATAAGATAAACAATATCTGAATATTTACAAATAGTGTGTAAAAATATGTTAACTGCAAGTAAATGTATACTTTGTACAAGGCAGGGCAGACCAGTGCAATAATGCTGTGAGTTATCTTTTAGGTTGTAGAGGTAGGTATTTTAGAGCTGGAGGCCTGGTGGAATGAATGATGACCTGGAGTGTCCACTGTGAAAGCAGAACTGGAGAAGTCTGTTGGAGAATGAGCTCCGCTGGCCTGATATTGTCCAATGTAGTGGGTGGGTGGGGTTGTCCATGATAGAAAGCAGTTTGTGCAGTGTCCTCCAGTCACTCACTGTCATAAACGCCTCCAACTGAATGCCAATTACTTGTTGGGATTTCTGGATCAGGTTGTCCATCCGGTTTATTTATGTCCTTTTTGCTGGTGCTGCACAGCAAACCACAGGCCCCTGGCAACCACAGACTGGTAGAGGATATCCTGGAACTCCTGCAGCTGAGCCAGGACGAGTCTCTTTAGGTCCTTCATGACGTGTGATTTCAGGGCAACCAGTCTGAATATGTTGAGGCCAAATGGGATGGGCTTCTTTGGCACTATGCAGGATGTTTTCCATAGCACCAATATCTTTTCCAGCTTCGGACTCTGGTTGAAGATAGGATGGAAACTAGGTTGAAGTGCAGTATCCCAGTCAGCTGAGTGGCACAGGTAATCAGAACCCAGGGGTTAACATGGTTCCGGGCCTGCTGACTTGGCCAGGTTGACTCTCTCCAGCTGTCTTTCCACCTGGCCAGGTGTCCAAGTCATGAGTCTGATTTCCTCAGTGTGGGTAGGAGTAGGGGGTGTAGCGGAGGAGTAGAGGATGACTTGAAGGTGTCACTGGTGGGTCGTGGATTGCTAGTCTGGGGGAGTATGAAGACTGGAGTGGTGGGGGAAGGGCCAGCATGGGGCCAAATACCGAATCTATTGAAGAACAAATTCAGCTTGTTGGTTCTGTCGGACCCCTATCATGCTGCTTATCCTTGATGTTGAAGCCAGTGATCATCTGTGCCCTTCCACACGTTTGTTGTTCTGCTCCGAAACTGTATTTTAGGGAATAAGAGATGAGAGCCAATAAACGCACCACCCATTGATCAATGACATCACCATTCATTGACAATGGAGACTATTGTGTTACTTACAGTTCAATTTATGCTATTCTGTGTTCATTTGTCATTAAATAGAGATCAAATATCAAAATTCAACTGTTTTTAAAACTCCAAGAGTGTAAGCCACTGAAAATCAGGTAGTGAGCTACTGGCAGCTCAGGATTTACCTGAGATCTCCTGACCTACAACCTTTGTATTGATTTGGACGTCAGTATGAAGACAAAAGCCCACTGCCAGTTTTTTGTGCAGTGAATTTGTGGGAAAATGTTTTTTATGGTCCTGCTGCTTCAGTGAGATTGGGTCTGGGGGGTATTATAACTTTTAAAATTCAATCACTTGTTTTTTAGGCCTTATAATGTCTCCAACGCTCTTAACATTTCATAGAATGTCCATCCATCCATTTTCCTCCGCTTATCCGGGTCCGGGTCACGGGGGCAGCAGCTTCAGTAGCGAAGTCCGGACTTCCCGGTCCCCGGCGACCTCTTCCAGCTCCACCGGGAGGACACCAAGGCGTTCCCAGGCTAGCTGTGGGACATAGTCCCTCCAGCGTGTCCTAGGTCTTCCCGGGGGCCTTCTCCCGACTGGGCATGCTCGAAACACCTCACCAGGGAGGCGCCCGGGAGGCATCCGGACTAGATGCCCGAGCCACCTCAACTGGCTCCTCTTCATAGAATGTATTCAAAACAATATTGTAAGGTCTTAAAAATGTACTAACATTACTTTTATTAAAACAAATCCAGTCACTCTATCTTTTAACTGTTTGTTTAGTTTTTTGAAAGGACACTAAAACATAATTACATATTGGAATTAAATACCTGTGCATCCTGGTCATAATTTATTCAGCACCATCAGCAGGTGTGTCATGCACGTTCCGCGGTGTGTTACAGCAGAGCATAGCAGCAGAGAAAACGCAACAAAATCCCACAGCAAAGCCGAATCGCTCGTATAACATGGCTAAGTGCACGTTCAACAATTTGTGCCTCCAGAATGAGCAATTTAACGCGTGGTTGAAGCTGGTGGATAGAAACATACAGTATAAGTAGCACACTGCACCCTTCTGCAGGATGCAGACACGGGCTGAGGGCAAGAATGGCCCAGCCAACAACAAAGTGAATTACTCCAGGATCAGGGTCTACAAGGAAAAATGAGCGCAGCTCAAGGACATGTGGAGAAGGTTGCAGCTGAGAGCTCGATAATATAGAATTGTTTTTGTGTGTACCCCCCCACACACACGGTGCGCTGAATAAAAAAAAAAAAAAAATCTATTTGTATATATATATATAATGAATTTTAAAAGTAAACAGTATGTTAAAGTAAATCTAAATAATAAATATAAATGTTTAATATTCATTCATTTATTCATTCATTTTCTATGCCGCTTATCCTCATTAGGGTCGCGGGTCAATCAATCTTAATTTCAGACTCCAGTGGGTCCATATAAAACATTCAATTTAAAACAAAAACAAATAAAAAAATATACATTTAAAAACATACAAATAGCCAGACCCACCGACTCTAAATCAGGGGTCCCCAAATTTTTTCATGTGAGGGTCACATGACTTAAATCTAAATAATCCTTTCCGGGATCTTCACAGGAAAAAAGTCGGAAAATAAATAATACCAATCTTAATGAAAACTTGTATTGGGCCTGTCTACACCAGCAGATGTTTGTAAAACCAAATATTTCCCCCCTCTCCGTGTTGGAAACATTTCTGCCCACACTGCCTCCATTGTTTCAAAACACTGCATCCAAACACGGAAATGCGTCATAAGCGCATTTCCTAGCACGCCAGGGCTCTAGGCGGCGGTAGTTAGCCAAATACTGCTCGTCTCTTGACGTCACTTCCACAGTGCGTCACACAAAGGCAGGGACTTGTCCGTGCACACATGATTGGGATTATTTTTTTTCTAACCACAAAAATGAAGATTATAGGAAGGAACGGGTCGTCCCGTTAGGCGATCCCTAACGGGATAAGCCGAAAGGAAAAGAAGAAGAAGATAGGAAGCAACTGTCGTGCCAAAACAAAACATCCGTGTCAGCATTCTATTAGCTTGTGAATACACAGGAACGGGAAGTCAACTCCACCGCATGTCTATGATGTCATCAGCAGTCGACTCTGTAGTGCTTTGCTAAATAACACAGACCACAAGTCTGTTTTTCTTTGGATAACAGCCGCAAGATAAATCACAGTGGAGCCAAAGAAAGTTGCATTTGGCAGCCTTTTGATAAATAAGGTGAGGACCACTATTGAATTCAAGAAACAACTCACAGCAAAACACCAAGGTGGTGTCTTTTGTTGTTTAACTATCCATCTGGACATTACTTCATCTCTGTTTTGGCTCTTTGCATCCACTTTTCAATTAAACAGATTTTGCTAAGCTTATATTATACATTGTTCAAAAAAATTAGGATCGGTATCTGCTCCTTTGTGCTAGGAGGAACTTGATGAGCACTGCCAGAGTCCTACAAAATGACCTCCAGCAGGCCACTGGTGTGAATGTTTCTGACCAAACAATCAGAAACAGGCTCCATGAGGGTGGCCTGAGGGCCCGACGTCCTGTAGTGGGCCCTGTGTTCACTGCCCAGCACTGTAAAGTTTGATTGGCATTTTCCAATTGGCAACTACACCACTGGCATCCTGTGTCTTCACCGATGAGAGCAAGTTCAACCTGAGCACATGTGACAGACGTGAAAGAGACTGGTGCTGGAAATGGCAACAGACAGCAGCCGTTTTGCAGTCCGTGCTGTGTGTGGTAGTATGTAAACAGTGTTATTGTCACAATTATATGTATATTTTATTCATTTAATTTGTTTTCAACTAACCTGTGCGTAATGGAAGCAACTGTGACTCACCCAAAATCAAGGGATTTATTCTTAATCCCTCTACTGCTTCTACACCACCTTGTATGGGGCCTCTGTCAACTCCGGAGGTCTTTCTGGTATGACCAGGAATTCTTCCTGCTTCTCTGTGACTCCAGTTTGGAAACCAGGGACCCCTTGGCAGCCTTCCCGGCGGACATCATCCGGTCAAATACTTTGTCCGACAACCGGACTGGACATACAAGCTGGCACGGGTGAGGAAGATGGGGAGACATGCTGATGTGTGGCAGCAGTTGAAGAGACAGGGGCACCAGAGGATGCCTCTTCAAACCATAATGCTTGCCAACGTCCACTCTCTCTGTAATAAAATTGACAAGCTTTGGGTGAACATCCATTTCCTGATGGAGTATAACAGAGCTTGCCTGCTTGCTCCAATGGAAACTTGGCTCAAGCACCCGGATCTTCAGTCCAACTTGGAATTCGAGGACTTTGGAGCCCCATATCGCCTCGAGACCCCGCGGTGACCGGCAAGTCACTTGGTGGAGGTTATGTGAACAAAAGGTGGTGCAACACTGTGGTTGTCAGGGAATCAGTGTGCTCACCTAACATTGAACTACTGTCTTTATCCCTACGTTCATTTTATTCACTGAGGAAATTCCCACAGTTGCTTGTGACACTGGTTTATATTCACCCGAAGGCTGACGTTGACAAGGCAACCAGGGCTATGGCTAACACTGTGCGGGGGCAACAAAGCACCATGCCACACTTTATTATGGGTGATTTTAGCAAGTGTAAACCGGGAAAGTCCTTTGGTAATTTTTACCAGTATGTCACTTGTCCTACACGTTATAGAAGTGTCTGGATCTTTGTTTCGGATCAGTGAAGGGAGCTTATAAATACCTCCGCAGAGCTCCACTCAGCATGTCGGACCATAATGTTGTTTTTTGGTTCCGTCATACAAAACGGTCCTGAAGAGAAACAAACCTGAGCGAAGATTTGGTACCGGTGTGGTCTGAGGACTCCAGGACTGTGTACGGACTGGGACGTGTTTAAAGAAGCCTGTGTGGATTTGGATGAATTGACTGAGACTGAGACTGCATATGTCACTTTCTGTGAAAACTTGGTCATCCCCTGGAAATCAATTTATGTGAATCCAAATAATGGGCCGTGGATATCCAAATCTCGGAAAAAAATTGATCACACAACGTAATTTAAGTTTTAACCAGGGTGACATGACTCGATATGGGAGGCTTCAGAGACAAGGAAAGATTTAATGGTTGCAAAGTTCTCCTACAAGGATAAAGTGGAGAAGCTCCTCAGCTCTGGAAACTCCCGTCCAGCCTGGGAGAGTGTCAAATCCATGATGGTGTTGCCCTTTAAAAAGACATAAAGTCATATCCCAGAAAGACAAGTCCGATTCTGAGCTGGCAAATGATCTGAACGTTTTTTGAACTGTTTTAATATCCACAATTTTAGTAAGGATTTGTCATTTTTTAAAACCACCTATGAACAGACCAAAGTGCAGGTGGGCAGGGTTCAGGTCCTGAAACATTTTAGAGGTGTTAGAGAGAGGAAAAGCCCTGGCACTGATGGTATCGGGTGTCGTCTCCTGAAAAAACGTGTGGACCAGTTCGCCGACATTTTGTCTTTTATTTACCAGTTGTCTCTCGAGCTCCAAAGGAGTGTGGAAGGATTCTATTTTTGTTCCTGTGGCAAAAATGAAGTGTCTTGAGGTGCTTAATGATTATAGACCTGTGTCTCTCACTTTGCTGGTGATGAAAGCGTTTGAAAAAATTGTGAAGGGGGAGCTTTTCAATGTTGTTCAGGCAAATTTGGATCCTTTCCAGTTTGCTTATAGGTCTCGCAGGGGGGTTGATGATGCAGTAGGTACTTCAATAGGTGCATCAGGAAGGTGCGATGACTTTTGTGCGCCTTGTTTTTATTGACTTTTCCTCAGCTTTTATTTGCATCCAACCACATATTTTAGCAGAAAGACTGAAGAGCATCCACCGTAATGAGCCTGGCCTCATGTCATGGTTGATGGACTTTTTTATCTGGGAGCGGCGTGTGAGAGTAAGCAGTGTTTTATCTGATGTTCTTTTGTCTTCCACTGGGTCACCACAGGGGTGCGTCCTTTCCCCTCTTTTATTTGTCTTGTATATGAATCAGTGCCAAACTCTACCCAAGGCGGCATATGCTTAAGTTTGCAGACGACTCAGTGATTGTGTCTTCTCAGGGATGTCTTCTCAGATGCCTGATCACGGCCCTGTAGTTTAGTTTTTTTTTATAGACTGGTGTAGCGCGTCCTTTTTAAATGTCAACGTGTCAAAAACTAAGGAGATGATTGTAGATTTGAGAAGGAATCATACAGTCTTCTCACCCGTTGTCATCAATAAGCAGGCTGTTGAGGTGGTTCATCGGTACAAATATTTGGGAACGGTGGTGGCCCACAGGCTAACATTTGAGTCTCAGGTGGATGCCATATGTATAAAACCCCACCGGAGGATGTAATTTTATCTTAATCTTTGCAGATTTATGTGGATAACACTTTTATGAAAATGTTTTATTCTTGTTTTATTGAGTGAGTGCTGACTTTTTCTTTTATCAGCCGGTATGGGCTACTCGCTCACAAAATCAGGAGCATGTTGCAGGGCATCACTAAAGTGTGCAGCAAAATTGCTGGCATCACACTTAATGACCTGACTGTGTTTTATCAGAGGCGGACTCTAAAAAGGGCTCAGTCAACCCTTGATGAGTCCATTCATCGCCTGCGTGACACATTCAGGTAGCTTCCATCAGGTTGCAGATACGGTGTTCCGAAATGTGGGGCCAATTGGATGAGAAATTCCTTGGTTCCGGCAGTCATCATTCTGCGGTCACCCGACCGTCGTGGTGAAGAGAGAGCTGAGCCGGAAGGCAAAGTCTCTGTTTACCGATGGATCTACGTTCCCACCCTCACCTATGGTCATGAGTTATGGGTCATGACCGAAAGAACGAGATCGCGGATACAAGCGGCGGAAATGAGTTTCCTTCGTAGGGTGGCTGGACTCACCCTAAGAGATAGGTTGAGGAGCTCGGCCATCCGGGAGGAGCTCAGAGTAGAGCCGCTGCTCTTTCTCATCGAGAGGAGCCAGTTGAGGTGGCTTGGGCATCTAGTCCGGATGCCTCCCGGGCGCCTCCCTGGTGAGGTGTTTCGGGCATGCCCTGTCGGGAGAAGGCCCCTGGGAAGACCTAGGACACGCTGGAGGGACTATGTCTCACAGCTGGCCTGGGAACGCCTTGGTGTCCTCCCGATGGAGCTGGAAGAGGTCGCTGGGGACCGGGAAGTCTGGACTTCGCTACTGAAGCTGCTGCCCCCGCGTCCCGGACCCGGATAAGCGGAGGAAAATGGATGGATGGATGGACCATTCTGCTGAAAAACTGTAATGTTGGTGCTGTATTTATTGTTTTTTTGTTTTGTTTAAATTGTATTAATTGTTTTGTTGTCTGCGTAACACTGCTGGCTGTAAAACAAATTGCCCCTCTGGGATATTAAAGTTTACCTTGAACTTAATCTCAAATGTGGTATTATCTTGGAAAAAAATGTGGAAACATGCTTACTAAAGGGAAATGTGCGCCTTTATATCAAACCACTTTTTTTTTAATTCAGTTTTTCCTTGGTTCGCCCTGCTCCATTCCTGGCAATGACAGAGGACAGTCTTGTATTATTTGTTACGCCAACGCCGTGTCCTCCAAATATGATACTTGTTCCACTACTTCCATCTCCATTCAGGCTTACTCTTAAAACAGATTTTTTTAATCTACAAGGGAAATTGCTTGCGTGTGTTGCCCCTCCCCAGCACGGAGAGGGGTGGGAATTGAAATCCTGTGGTATGTAGAATGAAGGAAGACAATGCACAATGAGTTGATGTCTCTTCACCGGCAGGATTTATTCTTCCTCTGTCGTGCCATCAGCTACTCTACCACCATCGCTACCAGTGGACTTGCGTGCAAATGTGTCTGTTTTTAATGACTGGATTGTACGCCTCAATACTCTTCATGAATTATTATGACTTTTAACCACTTTAAGCATATTTTTGCATTTTACTGTTTCTAAACATGTTAACTTATTGCATCTTGTTTTATGAGCCTTGCACTTGCATTTTCTCAGTTTCAGAGAAAAAGAATCATCAGCTTGTCCATATAGTTTGTCATTTTTGCTGGTGCTGCTTCCCTAAAAAACCACAACAAAGTACAGGCCACTGGCTACCACAGACTTGTAAGGATTTCCAGCAGCATGAGCACACTTCCTCAAGAAGTACAGTGTGCTCATGTTTTTTCTTCTAGCAATGCGATCAAGGCTCTTTAAATGTGGATGTCACGTTCGTAAGTCACTTTGCATTGACCTTCTATGGTGGAGGTGTGAAAAGGGCATAACTTGAGGCGAAGATACGTAAGCGCATTTCTGCTCAAGGTTGAATCCATTAACCACAAATGGTTCAATGTGTGCATACACTGAACATTTTTCCTTGCCTCAAAACTACTCTCACTTCTTCTTTCCACCCAAGCTGCATCACAGGCTCCACAAAACGAAATAATTCACTCGATCAGCCCACGGCTTTCACTGACTCACGGGTGCAACTTGCTCTGCATGTACGAGTTTCTGCACTCTGTAAAGAGTGACCTGAGTGAATCAAATACCCAATTCACTTCAGTACAAGCAATCGAGTTTCCCAACACTTCCATGCACAAACCACGTGTGGGCTAAGCAGAGGAAATATATATATGCTATAGCTTAATGGGTATGGTGGAGGCGTGAAAAGGGCATAACTTGAGGCAAAGATACGTGAGCAGACTTCTACTCAAGGTGGAATCCATCCATCCATTTTCTATACCGCTTATCCTCTTTAGGGTTGTGGGTATGCTGGAGCCTATCCCAGCTGGCTTTGGCTGGGAGGCGGGGTACACCCTGGACTGGCGAGCCAATCACAGGGCAGACATACAAACATTCACAATTTAGAGTGGCCAATGAAGCTAACATGCATGTTTTTGGAATGTAGGAGGAAACCGGAGTACCCGGAGAAAACCCACTCATGCACGGGGAGAACAGATTTGAAATGATTCCAACCCTGAACCTCTTGACTGTGAGGCCAACATGCTTCCCACTCTACCACCGTGTGGCCAAGGTGGAATCCATAAACCACAAAGGAGAAGAAATGAAGAAATGAGAAGAAAAGTGCTGCACACCTGAGCTTACTTAAGCATGACATTGATCGTGTAGGACTTCTTTACTCCATCAGCCTATGAAAGCCTGTGAAGAAGCGGCCACACAGCAAGCCACACTGGACAAACAGCGCTTTACCATGGTTGCAGATAGCGGCTTTTTGACAGCTAGTAAACCACCAAGTGCCACGATTTGTATATCGAGCTACCACAGTTTTTTTAGATGTATAATTCCCAGAAAAATGCTATAGGATGAGTCAATTTCTCAAATTTAAATGTATTTGTATTGCGCCAAATCACAGTTTGACACTTTATACATGAAGGTCGCAAAGAGCCAAATAAAATCCCACAAGAGCAAGCACTTGGTGACAGTTCATGTCACATGCAAACACTGCAACGCGTCTTTTACACACAGTTGCTTCGTATTTCATCCCCGCTATGCAATGTTTTTGTGTATTCATATTACATGCTGTACATATGACATATTCATATTACCAGTATAGGTTGACCTCCCAGACCACAACATCACTTTCTGTCTGGGAGAAGTTTGGCCGTCTTCCGCTGTATTTATCCATATTCAACAAAACTTGCAATTTGCTTCGCCAGCGGTGCATATAAAGGTAAGGAGAGGAGCTTGTTTGATTGGTGAAGATTTGACCCGGCTGTGTGAAACCCATTCACGCCTTCTCTCCTCCCTCTTTGCCACTTGCGGCGGTAGGAGGGACGGAGGTGTACTTAGGACAAGCTGTGCCTGGCGTAAAATGAGCTTAAAACATGGCCATTGGCGAGGCGCAAACGAAGGTGCGCCTGGTCTACAAAATTAGAGCCCATGATCTCTTCTTCTGCTTCCAGTTAGGACTCGTGGGGCAGAATTTTGGACTGGAATTTTGGAGTCTTTAAAGATTTCTTAGGGCAGCCTATCAACAAATCTAACCTGGAGGTGACAAAAGCATTAACAAGTTTTTCTGCAACTGGTAGTGGCATTTCTAGAAAAACAACTGTTCGAATTTCTGTTACTTACTGAGAGGGAGAAAAATGTGTTAGGTGTGGACAAAATACTCTAGGTGTGGACAACGCATAAAAAACCTTTCCACCTGTGCAGCACATGTGTGATTCATGAAGGGATAGGGATTTTTATTTTTAACTCCCCAAAGATTACAGTAGAAAACGCCCCAACAATGCCAGAAAAAGTGTTACGTTTGTCGCCAGCCGCTTTTGAGAAAATATGAGGGTTTAGGACAGAGGCGGTTTTCGGCATGGGTAAACCGGGCAGTCGCCTGGGGCGGCATTTATTCAGGTCGGGGGGGCACGAGCACTGAAATAAAAGAGATCGGCGTTTTTCTATTATCTTTAATGTCACTGTGTGGGGAATTGGCAAATTGGCATGCATGTTAGCTTCATGATGATGCTTGCCATGCTTATAAAACAATAACAATAAACAATAAACACAAGATTCCATTTGATCATAGGATGATCATGATTAAGGATTTATAGTTGTATATTATTCTTACTATTTTATGTTCTTGTTGTTCTTTGCTCTTGTTACATTTTTTTAATATACAGTGGTGTGAAAAACTATTTGCCCCCTTCCTGACTTTTTATTCTTTTGCATGTTTGTCACACAAAATGTTTCTGATCATCAAACACATTTGAATATTAGTCAAAGATAACACAAGTAAACACAAAATGCCGTTTTTGAATGAATGTTTTTATATTTAGGGAGAAAAAAATCCAGTGTGAAAAAGTAATTGCTCCTGCACCTAATAACTGCTTGGGCCCCCTTAGCAGCAATAACTGCAATCAAACTTGCAACAAGTATTTTACATCCTCTGGAGGAATTTTGGCCCACTCATCTTTGCAGAATTCTTGTCATTCAGCTTTATTTGAGGCTTTTCTAGCATGAAGTGCCTTCTTAAGGTCATGCTACAGCATCTCCATGGGATTCAGGTCAGGACTTTGACTAGGCCACTCCAAAGTCTTTATTTGGTTTTTCTTCAGCCATTCAGAGGTGGATTTGCTGGTGTGTTTTGGGTCATTGTCCTGCTGCAGCACCCAAGATGGCTTTAGCTTGAGTTGACCAACAGATGGCCGGACTTTCTCCTTCAGGATTTTTTTCTAGACAGTAGAATTCATGCTTCCATCTATCCCAGCAAGCCTTCCAGGTCCTGAAGCAGCAAAACAAGCCCAGACCATCACACTACCACCACCATATTTGACTGTTCTTTTTATGAAATGCTGTGTTACTTTTACGCCAGATGGAACGGGACCTTCCAAAAAGTTCAACTTTTGTCTTGTCAGTCCACAAGATATTTTCCCAAAAGTCTTGGCAGTCATCATTTTGTGTTCAATTATGTTATCTTTGACTAATAGTTAACTATTTTTTATGAGCAGAAACATTTAAGTGTGACAAACATGAAGAAGGGGGGAAATAGTTTTTCACACCAGTGTATGTGATTGTATATGATTGCAACTTTATCTATATAGTGTATATTTACTTAAGGTCTGATAACTTATGCTGTTTGTGTCGAACTGGCTCATTGTGTTTTGGAATTGTTGGAGGTAGAGATTGTGCACCCTGATAAGTGTTTTTCTTGGTGGAATTGCAGTGGTTAAATAATAGCTGGATTTGTCTGTGTTTTAAAGGTTTTATTAAAGGATTTGTGCAAACGTGTATGGTGGGGGCCGGGGCTTGGAAGTGGTCTCGCCCGGGTAGTAATCCAATGACAATGAGTTACTCAAATAATACTGGAAGTTTATCAAAAGATGTCTTTTCATTTCCTTTCACCTCCTCTGTATGCAATTGCTGTATCACAAAATATTATCCATGACAAAAGACACAATCTCTGATTGGATCATTATCAATGGTGCATAATTACTTTTTATTGGCTAAAATCTGGAAAATATTGTCATTTCTGTATTAGAAACATCAGCCTGTAAGAAAATAATAGCTCTTTATCTGTCTTACTGGAGAGATAAACATACAGTCGTCCCTTGCCACTCACATTTTGCGGTTTAACTATAACAGCTTTTCAAAAATATATTAACCAATATTCATGCAGTTTTGTGGTTGAATATGTCCTATTACTCAACAATATGCATATTTAAGTAAATTATACATATTTTCTGCATAAATTAGGCATTTTCAAGCATAAAAATAGCCCAATGATCTAAAATACCATTATAAGGCATTCAGAAGATGCATTCAAATTGTGAGCATTGGTCATTGGCTATCAGTAATTGTTCGGTAAGACAAGCACCAGACCTGACTCACCGGAACAACAGGCTTTTATTGCACAGCAGGTAATAATAATCATAGTCTTTATTATAATACAGGCTACTAAAACTAGACTAAAACTCAAACTAAAATTGCTAAGGTTCAACCCCCAATTCACCAGTCACTCAGCTCCCCTTTATAGCAACACACATACACAAAGTTTTTTGTATGTCTTTAATGTTTCATCTTTTCTTGTTATTACTATAGCTCAAACTATGTTTCAAAAGTGAAGGTCTTCACCAGGTTTTCTATGTTCCAACTACAAAAATATTCAATTTATAAAGGAGGAATATTACTTTGTGGAAATTTACTTGTCACGGTCAGGTCAAACATTCTTGTGTTACCATTATTGGAGCAAAATAAACCAGAGTAGTAGTTAGTTTTAGTTTGAGTGATTCTGTCCTTGTAAAGGAGTATATGAGTTTTGTGCATTTCCTTGTGAATACTGAGTCCAGTTTTATTGTAAAGTTTTTCTAGTTGTCTACCTTTAGCTTTTAGATGCAAAGTTCCGGAGAGTACCATGGGGCAGAATGTGAAAAAGAGACAGAACTGGTTTTGACTGGAGTCAAAAGAGTGTGTCTAAGTGTATGTTAAGAGTGTGTATATATAATTTCTGGGTCTTGTTTGTTTTCTGAGAAGCTACTGCACCTACTGGTAACTGGTTTGCCATCCATCCATTTTCCTCCGCTTATCCAAGGTCAAGTCGCGGGGGCAGCAGCCAAAGCAGGGAATCCCAGACTTCTCTCTCCCCGGCCCCTTTGTCCAGCTTTTCCCGGCAGATCCCGAGGCGTTCCCAGGCCAGCTGAGAGACATAGTCTCTCCAACGTGCCCTGGACACCTCCTGACACAGCTTCCTTCTCATTCATCCCCACAGTGCCAAAGCACTTTTTATTACAGTTGGACGCTGAGTGTCTACTGAATTAGACGGGGAAGCCTAAAGTTTGTTTTTCTACTGCATGAAACTGGACAGTCATTGGATGACTTTTTCCCGCCCTTTGGACGCTCAGCGTCTCTAGGGGTCTATGGAGCAGGGGGCTGGCCCAGACACTCAGCTCCTGCATGATGATTGTCTGAGGCGGAATTCCTTTTTGATTCAGAGTGAAATCAGCGATCTTGAACTATAAACCTACACCGGAGCATTATCTAAATTTTTTATTCTGTCGTTCTGAACCGTTTCAGAGACTTTACCGATCTCCAGAGACTTTGTCTTTGTTAAAAATGACTAGCATTGTGTTTGGCAACTCTCATCTGTCATTCTGTGCTTTTCCCCCCAACAAGCAGCGGAAAAGACTCCTAGTTGGTGCAGCAGTCAGAGATAATTTCATGAAACGCTCGGAAGAGTAGAACTTACATATAAAAACATTTATGATGTAGGCTGGGAAAAAAACAGCTTCTCTCACTGAATAAACATCAGCTATCACAGTTTTTCAGTAACAGGAAATCTAGTGTTGTTACTACCAACACCGGTTGTGAATTGGTAAGATATAAATGAGGGCTGTCAATTGCTTAAAATATTTGATCATGATTAACTGCCTTTTGTCCATAGTTAACTCAAAATTAATTGCAGGTAAAACAGTTTTCATCTATAATAAATAGGGATTGAAATCTCTTTGTGGTAAATGATTTGATATGCAAGTAGGATACTACGAGTTACTACCACATTAACTGTGGCAGCCCCAATATAAATACAATTGACTTGCTTGGCCCACAGACATGCGTCCATAAATAATTATTGTTTACAAGAAACCCATACAGAGCCATTGACCGCAGTCAAAAACAAAGCTGTCAATCCGACTGTTCAGGCATGAATCACTAACAGGTAATCCATGTGTACATATGATTTCAAGAATCCTTGATAATCATGTATTTGGATAGAACCACAAGCACCTCTTTTTAATTTGTCCAGGATTTTTAATGTCTGATTTGTGTGTGTGTGTGTTTAAAAGAATGTTTGCACACATGGAAGAGAAAAATCAATCTTGACCAATTAAACCGTCCAAACATTCCCTGTGGCAGAGAGTGACAGAGAATAAAAAGAGTGTGTTAGAACAAATGTGAACAAAAATATACTGGCAAATATACCACAAGAAGGTGGTGTGGCGTGCTGTAAATATTCTATACATCTTGAAATAAATATTTTTTACTACTATTGTTGCACTTTGTTCCCCACATTTTTTGTACACCTTTTTCATTGCCCTGCACTACCTGGAGAGCACAATAAACACCCCGAATGTTATCTTCTTGACTTGGCCATTATTTTCCTCACTGTTGTGAGGGTCTAGCGGAAGAACCCTGCAACAATACACTTTTGGAAATGTGTGCATTTGCATTGCCTCGTTAAAAGACCTTTACTATGTTAATCACGTCGAGTATCATTGACACAAGAATGAGAGGCCACACACTCCAAATATGACCTTTGACGGTGACAACTCATTAAAGGTAGGATGGAATGTTTTTGTGTAAGGGACTATGTATTGTCTTGGTGACGGTAATTATCCTTGCATCAGCATGCTATTGCCTGAAGTCCGTGGTAAATAAAAATGTTTGAATTTGTACATTTTTAGGTTGAAGTAATTATATGATAGTATAAGAAACAAATAATGCTGTATATAGTAAATGGATAATGCAGTAGATACTGTACATCAGGGATATCCAAACCACGGCCCGGGGGCCACTTGCGGTCCATGGCACATTCATTACAGAAATAAAGTCAACATTATGGGAATAAAATCATATTACAAAAAAAATTACATAGATAATTTTAGGAAGAAATTGCCAAAATTGGGAAAAAAGTTTATACTAATAATACGCGGTTTCACGTACATCACAGAGCTTATATACATTTTTTATGCATATCAACATGTTGCTTTACAAATAATGTGAGTAGCTATTCCATCCTTTTCATTTGTCAGTATTTGGCCCTCACTGGACAAAAAACATTCCTTCTTGACTGACTGACAGATGGAGCCCAAGCTTGCGTAATCTACATTTGTCTTTGTTGACAACTTCAGGAATGTGCGGAAAACCCCTGCGTGTGTGTGTGTGTGTATGTGTGTGTGCAAATGTGTGTCTCATGTGCTCATGACACCAAAACACATGTGAATCTTGTTATTTCCGCTGTCAAAAATAACATTGACTTACTTTATTATTCTGTCATGGTCCCAATGTAACCGCTACGGGGCACAAGCCAGTATCTTATTGTGCCGGTCCCGAGCCCGGATAAATACGGAGGGTTGTGTCAAGAAAGGCATCCGACGTAAAACTTTTGCCAACTTTTGCCGGTGCTGTTCACCGACAGGGGGCCAGTGGAAATTTGATTACTGTTGGTCGAAAAGGAAGGTGTGTCGGTAGGAGGAGAGAGAAGAGGAATGCTAAGAGTCTAGAACTAAGAGTTGGGACTTTGAATGTTGGAATTATGACAGGAAAAGGTAGAGAATTAGTTGACTTGATGCAGAGAAGGAAGGTAGCCATATTGTGTGTCCAGGAGACCAGGTGGAACGGTAGCAAGGCTAGAAGCTTAGAGTGATGAGCCTGAAGCTAGAAATGGAAGGTGTGATGTTCAATGTTGTTAGTGGGTATGCTCCACAGGTAGGATGTGAGATGGAGGAGAAAGAGAAATTCTGGTTAGACCTGGATGAAGTGATGCAGAATATCCCCAGAAGTGAGAGAGTTGTCATTGGTGCGGACTTCAATGGGCATGTTGGTGCAGGAAACAGAGAGGATGAGGAGGTGATGGGCAAGTTTGGTATCCAGGAGAGGAAGGCAGAAGGACAGATGGTGGTCGACTTTGCAAAAAGGATGGAAATGGCTGAAGTGAATACTTTCTTCCAGAAGAGACAGGAACATAGGGTGACCTACAAGAGTGGAGGTAGAAGCACACAGGTAGACTACATCTTGTGTAGAAGGTGTGACCTGAAGGAGATCAGTGACTGCAAAGCAGCAGTAGGTGAGAGTGTCGCCAGACAGCATAGGATGGTGGTGTGTAGGTTGACTCTAGTGGTGAGAAGGATGAAGAGGGTAAAGCAGTCAGGGCACTTCCCCCACCCGAAGGCGGAGGGAAAATCTTATTCACTGGGTTAACCCCCACTGTACAGGCTTGGAAACAAGGGAAACAAGAATTGCCACCTCTGCCCGTCGCCTCTCACTGGTGGCAACGACAGAGTGGAATGAAGTCCAGCCCCTCTCGAGAAGACAGCTGGTTCATGAGTACTTTAACTAGCAGGTAGCAACATCTTGGTTCTGTAGACCAGGGCATCATTTCCTTATTTTTCTGCATTTGAGCTAAATCAAGTGGCAATCTCCAGGCTTTAGGTGGCTTTCACAATTGAAGGAGACAAACTATAGCTCCTTTCTATCTGTGTGTGGCAATGACCATCGAATACCAGTGTAATGTTTCTCATTTGTTCTTACGCACACTATAAAATATTGGTTACAAATTGTAAATATACACTGCTATTGACTCTTTATTGATTGATTGATTGAAGTAGAGCTCTTGCTTCCAGTCTTACTGGATTACAGAAACCAGCAAGCTGCAACAAAGCGTGGACTGGGAGACGTGTCAGTTAAAATACTCAGAAATTACAGTAAGATTTCATGAACAATATCCGCGCAACTCAACAAAGATTTTCCACACGAGCCGAAAGCCATAACCAAAGGCCATTTAACGGCTAAAATTAAGAACGTCAGAGGAAAGATCAGGCAGGGGATGGACAGCGGGAGACGAAGTGGCTTTGGGCGTGTGGTGCTTCTATTCTTTGAACTTTGCGAAGAGATCTGGGGAGGATCAAATGCTACGTGGTCCATTCACTCTGGCATTGAGACGGCGGACCTGGTTGAGACTTCTTCCACCTTTTGACACAAAGTTTGGTGACTTCGGAGCAGCCCTCTGGCACGCCCGAGCTATCGGACTCTTCTGAAAGTCCGCTGCCTCCTCCTGTCGTACGGCAGCGCAGAGAGTTGCTGCATGTAGGTCAAAGATGAATTATTATCAGTGTCGGCGTTTTAAATAGTATTTACAATAATTATTGTGTACATTTCGCTCGTCTTGTACAGTTATGTAGCACATATACCTAAAATACTTATGGGTTAACTTACATTGCTGCATAGAAGATACATACTAGATGTTACACTTTTATTCCTCCGGGTCCGTTTTCCAGGTGGAGCCAAAATTATTTGATGTGCTATGTCTTCCAGCATTTGTTGCTCTGGTCAAAAATGAAGAAGACGAAGCAGATTTTTCTCCAACAGCGAACATAAGCAGGACGAAACCAACACTGTACGGCGCCATTGTTGTTTGTGTTTGTGTTTAGCTCATGCACGTTTGTAAAGGGGTGGAGCTATGACGCAAGCGTTTTCACTGAAGCCGGATCCATGCCGTAAACACGGAGCCCCGAAAACGGTGTCTCGAATCTTTCCACTCTTGGACCCGGTTTCCAAAGGGTTTGTTTACAGACCCTGAAAACGCCGGCTTTGTGTGGATGATACGTCGTTTTGACAAAGTATTTACGCATTTGGGCCTCGAATCGTCTTCGCGTGGATGGGGCCTCGGTTATTTCTGTTATGGTAATGCAAATTTGGAGTGGTCGAACCGGATCAGGAGGGGAAAGAGAAGAAGGGAAAAGACACAGGGAGGACAATACAGAGAAATGCAACAATGGGACTACATTAGCAAATGTCGGACAGCCATAAAGTCCACAACAGAAATAACAAAATATGGAGCCACAATGATAACACGCTATAGAGAGAGTCGTGAATTATGGATGTCGTGATCCATATTTTTTGGCTTCCAATCGGATTTTTTATTGTCTTGACGAAAAGATAGATGTAGCTCACCATGTACTCACCTTAACGCACAGCAAGGGCTCTGGAACCAGTCCTCTCAAGAGTGGCTGGACTTGAATCCACTCTGGCGTTACCAGCAATGAGAGGCAACAGGCAGGGCTGGCAATTCTTGTTGTCCCCTGGCGCCAAGCCTGTACGTTGGCGATTAACCTGGTGAATGAGAGTGTACTTTCCGTCTGCCTTTGGGTGGGGGGAAGGGTTCTGACTGTTGTTTGCGCTTATGTGCCAAACAGCAGTTCAGAATACCCGCCCTTTTTGGATTGTGCTCCCTCAGGGGAATACCTTGGTTTCCTGACTACCGGCTTCAAAGATTCTGGACCACCATCCGCCGTTTCAGGAGGGGAAGCAGTGCACAGTCAACATCATGTATGGTGGGGATGGTGTACTGCTGACCTTGACCTCAAAATGTTGTGGATCTGTGATGGGATACTTGGAAGACCTCCTCAATCCCACCCACACGTTTTCCAATGAGGAAGCTGTGCCTAGGGACTCTGTGGCGGGTTCTCCTATCTAGGGGGCTGAGGTCACAGAGGTGGTGAGGTGGTGAAAAAACTCCTTCGTGGCAGGGCCCCAGGTGTGGATGAAATCTGCTCGGAGTTCTTTAAGGCCCTGAATGTTGTGGGCATGTCTTAGTTGACACGACTCTGCAGCATCACGTGGACATCGGGGGCGGTGCCCCTCGATTGGCATACCGGGGTGGTTCTCCCGCTTTTTAAAAAGGGAGACCGGCGGGTTTGTTCCAACTATCGTGTGACCACACTCCTGCCTGGGGAGGATGCCTCGGGGAAGACCCAGGACACGTTGGAGAGACTGTCTGCTTAGTGCTGTAGTGTATATAGAAACAGTATTTGCAAAAAGCCTTGTGTACAAAAAAAGTGTATACATTAGGTGCCCACTTTAATAATTTGCATTCACTCATATTTTAAGGATTACTCCACTAACCTCTTTAGCAGCAACAAGCTGCCTAATTGCCATGCAGCAGATCATGCTGCCAATTAGTTCAATACAAAGTGACTTTCACGACCCAGCAGGCACAGTACGTAGGCAGCTAAATGGGAATTACTTAACCTGCTTGTATCTCTCTTCAGCAGCAAAGTCGTTGGCAGGCACGCTGATGAATTGGCTGTCGTGCACATGCAAGACCTCAGACTTGGAGGGAACGGGACGACTCTCTAAATATATGGAATGTGATAAGTTATCATAATGTACATGCATGGCTTTCTCGGTTTCCCTTCTGCAGGAATAAGCACAGAAATCACACACTATTAGTGGCACACTGAGGGTGTGCTTGGGGGAGGTACTTAGCTTCAGGGCAACTTGGGGTAATGCACAGGTCCCTGGTCACTGTCTTACTTACCAGGACACAAAGCACTTTCTTACACAATGAAACAATTTGAAAGGCATATCAATGATGAATGAATGAGACTTAAGGTTCAAACATACACCAAAAAACAAGACCGTACACTAACCGAGGTTCCGCTCTACAGTTTAGTGCTGTCAAATAGTGTGTATTGCTGATGTGTTTACTCCACAGGTTAAGAATATAACTTTTGGAGGCCCTTTTAGACTAAATATCAAATCTCTTGTGTCCATTTTCTCAGTTTGGACACATGGACCGTTCACCATCGCAAAGATGATGATAAACTGCATGCTGGCCGCTGAAACAAGGTGGGATCTGATGACCAAATTAAAAACTAGTGGAATGGCTATTACTTCGATCATGAAGTACAACTAGGATTCTTGACCAAATGAATAGCCATCATACGCTACGATGGCGTATTAAAAAAAATTATAATATTATTACAATATTTTAAAAATTAAGATTTCGAGATTAAAAGTCGTTATATTGCAAGATTTGAAGTTGTATATTTACGATATTAAAAGTCGTAATTTGACCTTTGACCCAGGTCAAGAGTCACACAATTCCCCTGAGTTTATAGCTGTCTCGGGCAATGCCTGTTAAATGAAGCATTAAAATCATCAAGATTTCGAGAATTAAATTGTCCTAAATTTACGACAATAATGTTTTATATTTACGAGAAAAATCGTCATGTTACCAGAATAAAAACTTAACTGTATGGGAATAAAAGTCGTAGCTTCATTTTGTAGGCATTGCCTGAGACCGCTATGAATCGGGGAGCTGTATGTGGAGGGGCGGAGTATTAGAGTGTAGCGGTGAGACGATACTAGCCCATGTTAACCTGGTTGTGGCCAACTACTCTGTTTTGCTGTCCCGTTATAAATAAAAGATTGTCTGAAGCTAGAGGAAAGTTTCCTTCCTTGCCTGAGACACCTATGAAAAGTTATCTTTATGTGGAGGGGCGTGATACGTGAGGGTAACGGTGAGATGATAACCCAAACTAATCTGTTTTGTGCCCAACTCCTCTGTTTTGCTGTCCCATTATAAATAAAAGCTCGCCTCCCCACTAAAGAATTATGCTATAGTTTCCCTCGAACACATATGACACAATGACACGTAATATCATGACTTTTAATCTTGTAAATTTACAACTTTAAATCTCGTAATATTATGACCTTTAATTTCGAAATCTTACTTTTTTTTTTTGTTTTTTTAATGTGGCCCTAATATGGCGTCGTAATATGGCATGTGCGAAAGAATGATTTTAAAAACCTAAAATGTCTTCATCAACGCCACAAATTTGCACGAGAGCACCAAACATGGGACATTGAAAGGTGGAAGGAAGTTTTATTCTCTAAGAAAGGCTTCCAACCTTACTGGCATGACAAGGAGATTCCACCGGAGATGTTGCAAGGTGCATTCCTTATGACTGAAGGCCCTCTTCTGTGTGGGTTTTTCGACAGAACAACACTGCAGTTCACAGTGCCTGCCTGACAAAAGACTTCTCCCAGTAGAATAACCTCACCCTGTTGCACCATCCCGCATGATCCCGGATCTAAATCCATTTGAATACATGTGGGGATGGATGGCGAGAGAAGGTACAATGACAGTGGATGCCTTTCGTGGAGCCATCTTCACCAACTGCAGCAACATTCCCACTAGCCTACTGGAAACACTGACATCAGGTGAAGTGATTAACAAGAACGGTGCAGCAACTCCTTACATAATTTCCGTTTCAGCGAGGTTAGTTTTTCTTCAACCTATGGTCTTAGATTTCTGATCAGCCGATGAATCCCGTGTGTGTGTGGTTGCAGCGCTGGGCTCCATTAGTCAATGAGGAAGATTGAAAATACAGTACAGCCCAGAAAAAAAATGCACAGTGAAACACAAGCTTGTGTGCCTGAAAAGGAAAAGTGTGTTTGGGAGAGACTAGCTTGAACCGGTTCTAAAAATTGTCAGAGCAAACTACGGCCCGGGGGCCACATTTGGCCCGCCAAGTGTTTTAATCCTGCTCCAGTTGCTTCCAAAGTTTAATTTAAACGTTTAACATGCAAGCTGGCAACATAACTTGCAAGTAATCAAAGTCATTTTAAGACAACCTTTTGATGGTTTAAGAAGCTTTTCACATGCAGCATGTTACCTTTACGCCTTGGCATGGTGGTGGCGACGCTAACGGTGCGGAGTAGGACACCGTGGCAGGTCAGAAACGCCTTTTAATATTTGCTACTGTGCAGAGGTAGGAACAGATGAAAACCAACAAACACAAAAGATCCAACCAAAACACAGAGGAACGGAGCTGGAGTGGCTGCACCAGACAGAGCATCTGCAGCGGGCGGAACCTTGCTAAGAGCTGCAGCGGGCGGAACCTTGCTAAGAGCTGCAGCCTCTGCCTCCTCGGAGTTCATATTGTATGTCACACATCATTTATTCATGCACATCCCGGGTGTCTGACTAAGTAAAAAACAAACAAACAAAAACTATAAACTCCTTTTCCTTATTTGATGTGGTGTAATGTTTAAAGTGCTCCTGAAAAAGGAGCACAGGAACATATACCAGATTAAATGACACTTTTACAGATAAAATGATACAAATATTTACAAGTGGATTATTACAATTATCATTATTTTCATTATGCGTACAAAATAATAGTGTGTATGTATCAATTATATGCAAAATAATAATATCAAATATATAGTCTGGCCCCCTGGCCAATTTTGTTACCAGTGCAATCTGTGAGTTAAAAGGTTTACCCACCCCTGTGATCATGTCTGTTTATTATCTTCACATCTCAGTACATTTTCATGGGTTATCCATGAATGCTGTGCAATTCTGGTTGTGTTGTGTGTGTGTGTGTGTGTGTGAGAGAGAGAGGGTCAAAAGGGCCTTTTATGAGAAACTATTGGACTCAAAGTGCACTGAGCTACTGTAATAGACTGATTCTAAATAATAATAATAATAAATAATAATATCAAACACTAGGTATAATGTGCTTAACATTTACTTAAAATATTGCTCTCATCCAACTTTTTTTGTTTTGACTTTTAATTGGCTGTGATGCTTATTCTTATTAGATACACTTGTTTTCTGTACATGAAATACTGCTGTGACCTGACCTTATTTTTGTGAAATGCTTTTGCTGTTGTACTAAAATGGCGCTGTTTAAACATGTCTATGTCTGTGACATAGGCGGGTTGGTCTTATGTTCCTCTCACTGCTCTGTCTTGTGTACCCTCTGCAGACATTGGCCAGTCAGGTGGTTCTACTGCATCAGTCGCACCCGTTACCAATCCGGCTCCACCTCTTTTTGTACCCGTGACTGCTGCTAGAGGTTACTGGATTGTTTTTCCATGTCTGGTGCCCATGCCACACCTTTGTCCCCTGTGTCCATGCCGCTCTATAGTTACCTGTTTAGATTCTGTTAGTTTTGTCTGTTTTTCTACCTTCCTGCTAGTACAGTAGTTCGCCTGACTCACAGGTAGTTTTATGCTCAGTCTTCTTAGTCCTAACCGCGGCGCTCTTGTAGTTTCCTTTTATGCACCGACGCTTTATGTTTGAGAATTGCTCTCTCTCTGTTACAACACTGAGTAAAGAGATTTATCCGACCTGCACGGCCTCGTCTCCGCATCTTGGGAACCTTCCCTCCTGCTCCGACGCTCACGCATGACACATGGTAATGTTTAATTTTAGTTCAGTTTTGAAAGTCATGAAAGCATTCCAAATGGCCTCTTATTTGAGTGGCCCTGCACTAGATAATTAACTGCACAATGTTAATTGCATATAATTGTCCCCATTGTCAATTTAGAAAAATTGATTTTCTACTGCATGTCATGTTGACAGACAGTTTTTACTTTTTAATATCCAATCACAAAATGGTGAGATGACGGTTTCATGCCTATGACAGAGCAGGCTTTCTGAGTAGCGCTTAATATGTTTAATTAATTGAACATAATCACTCACAGACACATCCTTTGACATGGCCATGGTTCATTCATTTAGACACAGATGATTAGAACTTGTAATTCAGAAGCTGTTGAGAGAGAGATTTGACAATGAAATTAGAAAGAAAAAAAATGACCAATGCAATTACTCACACAAAGCCTAGTCCAGATACATGCATGTCTAATTTTATATTTTTATTACTTTTAGTATTTGATGGTGAAAGAGGATGTTCAGAGCAGAATCAAATTGTAGTCAAATATCTTGAAAGTTTATGGGATTGCTCATAAAATAAATCCCATTCTTGTGGGTAAATCATGGACAATACCATACAGTATGCTTCTCGTCTAGTTTGTGTTGCAAGTTTGTCAATTAATTAGTGATGGGGCGTGGCTGGTACCTCCTCCACATGTGACCAGGACAGTGTATAAATAGGCTACTTACAAAACACGGGTATGTTTGTTTATATGTGCCCTGCGATTGGCTGGCGACCAGTCCAGGGTGTACCCCGCCTCCCGCCCAAAGTCAGCTGGAATAGGCTCCAGCATCCCCGCGACCCTAATGAGAATAAGCAGTATAGAAAATGGATGAATGAATGAATGTAACTTCATGTAGACTACCCTACCTGCCTGAGAAGGCTGGCCTTATAGAGAGCAAGCCCCCCCCAATGGGCTACAATATTTTACTTAATTATTCACACGCATAACCATATAGGTAATCCCTCATATAAACAAACAGGATCTCATTACATCCACCATATGAATTCAGACCAAATCTAAACAACGTTTTTTTGTTTGTTTGTTTTTAGTGTCTTCATTTGACCGCGATTGCGTCGGTCACATGACCAATACGAGCGCACCAATGGGATGGATTTATCCAACCCAGAAGTAATAGTAAGATTGTTTTCCCCAACGCGAGGGAACACAGCACACATGCTGAGCTACCGACAAGCATATGTATGAATAAAACGATCCGAGAGTGCACCCTTGGTATAAGGGAAAAAGGGGAAATACAGTATTTAGATTGCGTTTGTATCGAAATGAAGGGGATGGTAAGCAGTAGGACTTACCCCGTGACGGGCAAGCTCCGTCACACACAGCATCTGTTGAAGGAATCAGATGACAATAGTGTGGTTTGTTGTGTCTTTGACTGACAGTAACAATGTGATTTTATCATCCAGGCCTGAAATCTAGTCTTACTCAAGTAACTGGATAGAAATGGAAACAATGTAATCATGGAAAGTTTTGGCTAATTCCTACAAACTTGAATTCGTCTCCCTGCACACGGCAAATAAAATGTGTCTTTATTGACGTTTTTATTGCTAAAGAATGTTTGACATCAGTTAAATCCTTTTTAATCTTGAGACATAAAACACAATATAGTAGAACTTTGGTTGATGTCCTTAATTTGATCTGGAAGGTAGGACTCTAACCAAAACAAATGCTAACCAAAAAATGTTTCCATAAGAAATAATGTAAATCCAATCAATCCGTTCCAGAGAGCCAAAAAGGTTAACACAAAGCACATTTTTATACTTTAGTTTTACAATTATAGTTTTACATGCATAACGTAAGTGTAAATACATATAAATGATGAAGGATAGGAAGAAATTAACACTACTGTACTCCCGTAGCCTGCACATTAGTAATGTGTGGTAAACAACAAATAATAAAAATATGACTGACAGTAGGGGTATTATTTCATGTTTTTGGGGTTCCAATAGTGGTAAAAAAAATTGAAAAATCACAAAGAGATTTTATATTCTCTAACATTGCGATTTGGTGGCGGTCGAGGGCTGGCAGCTGGGTCTGGTCTTTGGCGGCCAAATCTGGTTCTTGGGACATGGAATGTTACTTCTCTGGTGGGGAAGGAGCCCGAGCTTGTGCAAAAGGTTGAGAAATTCTGACTAGATATAACCGGACTCACCTCAACCCACAGTTTCTGTTCAGTTCTACTCTGGAGTTGCTGCAAGGAAGAGGAGGCCAGATGATGTGGGCTTATTAATAACCCAATGGCTTGGTGCCTCTGTGCTGGAGTCATTCCCGGTGCATGAGAGGGTCATTTTCCTATGCCTAAAGGCTGGGGAAAGGGGCTGTTGTTTTTGCATACGCGCTGAACGGCAGCTCAGAGTACCCAGCCTTCTTGGAGGCTATCAGAGGGGTGCTCCAGCTGGTGACTCGGTAATTAACTGGGAAACTTCAACGCCCATTTGGGCAATGACAGTGTGACATGGAGGGGTGTGATTGGGGAGAACCGCCTCCCCAATCTGAACCCGCGCAGTGTGCTGTTGTTGGACTTCTGTACGAACCACATTTTGTCCATAACAAACACCATGTTCGAACAGAAAGATGTCCACAAGTGCACTTGGCACCAGGGCGCCTAGGTTGAAGGTCTATGATCGACTTTGTAGTCCTATCATCAGACCTGGGTCTGCATGTTCTGGACACGCGGGGGAAGCGAGGGGCTGAGCTGTCAGCTGATAACCACCTGGTGAAGAGTTGGAATAGATGGCAAGGGGAGGATGCCGGACAGACTTGGGAGACCCAAAAGTGTAGTGAGGGTGTGCTGGGAACGTCTGGCAGAGTCTCCTGTTTGTCGAGTGTTCAACTCTCACCTCCAGCAGAGCTGGAGGACGGGGATATTGAGTCCGAATGGGCCGTATTCCACGCCTCCATTAGGCAGCAGTCGCAGTTGCGGCCATAAGATGGTTCAACATTGCACGGAAGTTGGGAACAGTACCTTTTTTATAAGGGTGACCGGAGGCTGTGTTACACCTAAAGCTGTCTATTTACCCATGAATCTATGTTCCCGCCCTTAACTATAGTCATGAGATACAAGCTGTGGAAATTAGTTTCCTCCGGCAGGACTAAAAGATAGGGTGAGGGGCTTGGCCATCCGGGAGCAGCTCAAAGAAAAGCCTCTCCTCGAGAGGAGCCATTTGAGGTGGCTCAGGCCTCTAGTCCGGATGCCTCCTGGACGACTCCCTGGCGAGGTCTTTCAGGCATACCCAGCCGGGAGAACGCCATGAGGCACACCTATGACATGCTGGAGGGAATATGTCTCACAGTTTGCCTTGGTGTCCTCCCGGTGGAACTGGAAGAGGTGGCCCTAGACCGGGAAAACTGCTGCCCCCGCGACCTGGACCCGGAGTAGCGGAGCAAAATGGAATCAAATGGTATTATTCTTAAAATAAGCTATGTCGTGGCCCTCATTAAGCATGAAAACAGATGGTAGTTTAATGGTTTAATTTGATTTGAACATGCATGTAAATAACATTGGAATGCATCAATTAATACAACCGGCAGTTCCACATGTCCAAAAGGAGTAGAAAAATGCAAAGCTAAATTAAATCCTACCCTTGTAGGCTCTCCCCTATTTCAATACATTTCTACACTTCCTGCACTTACTAAGTTTGTATGCATAAGTAAGGTCATGTGACAGTGTGTTAAATAGTAGTCCTTATCATGGTAAATAAATAATATTGCCGTCCTGATGAATGATATTCATAATAAATAATAATAATAGTGATGAGTATGTATAACAATTATAACAAGACATTGTTGTAGTACAGACAATGTTGTCACTAGGATGAAAAGTTCCTAGTACAAGTATAAGGTGATAGTAACAAACATAGCATTGACACTCCAAGGAATGTAGTAATATGAGCTTTGATGTACACAATTTTTCACCAGTCTTATTCCTTGTATTTTGTAAACATCAACTGTTTGTAATATTTCATTGTAGAGTATTGTTTTACTTCTTCACTTCATCCCTTCCATAGTTTGATTCCACATACTAAAGTACTAATAGTTTTCAGTGTTGTTCTTGCATATTTGTGTTTTAAGTTTACTTTATTTCTAAGATCATATTTCTCCTCTCTTGTTGAGAAAAATTGTATGACATTCTTTGCTTGTTGTTTGCTTTATGCATCATTTTAGCGCTTTGAAGCTTTACCAGATCAGCAAATTTTAATAATTGTGATTTGTGAAATACTGTAGTGGATTTGTATGTTCTCTATACGCCGTGTTATGGATTATCCTATTTGATCTTTTTTACAGTACATCAAGCGAGGGAAGTGTACTTTTGTAGTATTCCCCATATCTCCACACAATAAGTTAGATATGGTAACACCAGAGAACAATAGAGAGTTTGGAGTGATTTTTGATCCAGGACAAATTTGATTTTATTCAGTACTGAAGTATTTCTTGCTACTTTATGTTCATGTTTTTGATGTGAGGTTTCCAACTCATTCTGTCATCAATTATGACGCCCAAAAATGTATGTTCATTTATCCTTTTAAATTCCTCCCCATCAATTTGTATTTCCTCACAAGTATCTTTTCTGCTTTTACCAAATATGATAGTTTTAGTTTTACTTAGACTCAAGGATAATCTGTTTTTATCAAACCATCTTTTTAGAGTAATAATTTCATCTGAAACTTTTCTTATTAGCTCTTGTGTGTTTTCTCCAGAGCAAAAAGCGATGGTATCATCTGCAAATAGTTCTAGCTTTAGGTGTTTTGTCACTTTGCAGATGTCTTTAATGTATAGGTTAAATAATATAATTTGGTCCCAGTATTGACCCTTGTGGTACGCCACATAATATCTCTAAACTTGTAGATGCATATTCTCCTAGCTTCACATATTGTTTCCTGTTTGCAAGGTAGCTTTTAACCCAGTTCAGAACTAACCCTCTGATTCCATACCTTTCCAATTTTGTGGTTAGGATTTTGTGATTGATTGTATCAAAAGCTTTCGTTAAATCCATGAATACTGAGGCTGCACACTTTCTATGCTCTATAGCATTCCTAATTTCCTCTGTGGTTTCAATCAGTGCCATAGAAGAGGAAATATTAGTCTGTATGCGTATTGGCTGTCCGCCATGATGTCATACTTATTGAGGAATTTGTCCAACCTTTGCTTGAATAACTTTTTCATGATTTTGGAAAATTGAGGTAAAAATGAAATTGGTGGGTAGTTTCTAAAATGATGTTTATCTCCATTTTTGAAGATTGGAACTACTTTAGCTGTCTTCATTTTGTCTGGGAATTTGCCTGTCTGGAATGATAGATTGCTGATGTACGTTAGCGGTTCTGTGATCTCGTTGATAACCTTTTTTATCATTTCCATTCCAATTCCATTACAACCAGTGATGTTTTTGCTTTACATTTTTGTACAATGTCAATGATTTCCTCTTTTCTCACATCAGTGTGTCACGATCTGGGTGTTCTCGTGACAGTTTTGGTTTTGTTCGAGTGGGTTTTCCTGTGTTGATGTTATTTTCCTGGTTTCACATGTTTTCCTTGCACTCTAGTTTTTCTCTGTTAATTACACGCACCTGTTCCTCGTTTGTTGGCCTCGCTATTTATGTTCAGGTGCGTGCGTCCGTGTCGGCTCATTGCCGTTTGTGCTTTGCGTTCGTGTGGACCTCCTTGTGTTTTTTTGCTGCTTCGCAGCATTCTCTATTAAAGATTTTTTCGCACTTACCTGCCTGACGACCTGCTCGCTTCATCCCCGGGGTCGTTTCACCATGCCGCGACAACACAACCGTAACAGTATGAGCCGATCAGAATATTACACCCCGGACAGCGACTGGGCCCACGAGTTTTTTAAGGCGATGGAGGAGGAGACGGCTCGGTACTCGCCGGAGGGCTAGAGGGCATTATGTGGGGCCCAGGGGCAAGCTGGTCCCCATGGCGTCGGTGTGGCCTAGACCTCCCACATACGCGCCGGCCCGTCGGCGTCGGAGAAACCCGGCGGTGCCGAGGGGGGGACGTCAAAGCGGTGAGTCTCGTGCTCTCCTCCAAGCTCCCCCCCACCCTTCCCTGGTTCCAGTGGCGGAGTATGCCGGAGTCTGGGATCCGCCTTCTGGAGGGGGGGCTAGTACGGACTAGTACGGCCTGTCTGCCGAGAGCTGAGCCACGCAGCAGGACGCCACCGTTCGTCACCCCTGTGGCGCCTCCCAGGGCGTCGCTCCAGTGCCTCCTGTGTCGCCTCCCAGGGCGCAGGGCGCTCTTTTGCGCCTCCCACGGTGCAGGGCGTCCCAGTCGCGCCTCCAACGGCACAGCGCGCTCCAGTCGCCCCTTCCACGGCGCAGCGCGCTCCAGTCGCGGCTCCCCCGGCGCAGCGCGCTTCAGTGCTTCCAGCAACGCCCAAGGTTCCGGTCCTGCCTAGGCGTCTCCGTCCCGGCCGATCCCCGGAGGGGTCTCGCCAGCCTTGCCTGCTTCTCCGTCCCGGCTGACCCCCGGATGGGTCTCGCCGGCCTCGCACGGGTCTCCGTCCCAGCCGACCCCCCGAGGGGTTTTTCCAGCGACCCACCACCTGACCTCCCGCCACCATTCTCAAAATATTTGTTAACTTGTTTTTATATGTTTTATATGTTATTTCAGCAACTTTTGTTTGTTGAATTATTAATTTCCTGAATTTCTTTTCGCAGTGCGTTCAGAATTCCCACCATTATCTTTGTGTTTTCCAGGAATTTCCTTTCCATATTTTCTTCCATTTCCTTGTCGTTCGCTCCATTAGTGAATCCGCATGTGTGGTTAGCTGGCTACTTTGGCCGTGCACGGACTCCCCTGCTGGCCACGGTGGCGGTGGCGCCGCACTCGTGCTCGTCGCTGCATCCCTCTTCCTCGGTGTTTCCTCATTTGGCAGCTCTTCTGGTGAAGGCATTCCATTGAGTAACATTTCCAGGGTACTTCAAGCCGAGCTGTTTTGAGCTTGTGCCTTGTTCTTTTTCTTTTTGTCTGTAACATCTGCTACTGTATTACAATAAAAAAATACATTACACACTGCAATGCACATTGTAAGGATGACTAAGAGGTGGTCGATCATCAATTTCTTTATTTCACAACCCAAACTACACCATAATATCAGCAAACTCAACTGTCCTCCTGGCATGAAGCCGTCCTTGAGCAGAAGGTACAGTATCTCACATTGCAGCTGAGTGGTAGGAGGACAGCATGTATGTGTAAAATAAGGGATAAAACAGATCTCGGGTCAGCAAAAACACAGCTTTGGAATTGCATTGTCTGAAATCGCAATTTCAATCAGGAAATGATCATTCTGCCCTGCTTTCAGGTATGTATTGTGTATATGTATGAGGGATAAAACAAGATGCATTGAATGTTTCCACAATCTGAAATCGGTGTGCATGGACTCTGAAGTGAACGAATTGGACCTGGCAGATGAGGGGGAGTCGTGTGCCAAATGTTGCTCACTAATATGAGACCCACAGCAAGTCTTTAAACCATCTGCTCTGAGCCCTGACCACCTAAATACTAGGCCAACCCTGTTAAAATCTTGGCTGAAGGCTACTTTTTCTCTTTCTTTCATCCTCTCACTCTGTCTCTAATTCCCCAGCAAGCAGATCTCTCTCTCTCTCTCTCCCTCTTTGTATGTTTCTCCGCTCAGCCATCGTCTCCCTTACTGGGTCGGTCCAACTGCGACGCTGTCCTCTCTCCCTTAATGTCTTTCTACCCCTAAGGTGGAACCGCTACTTGTGATAAAATGAAGCATGACAGCCCGGACATCTGCTAAACAGTGAACTGTATTGAAGGCATTTATTTCTGGTCTCTTATGGAATATCTAAAGAAAAGCCCAAGCATTTAGGTGGTAATAGAGAGACGAGCTCAAGAGTACATTTCATACAAATCTTAAATGATGAGGAAATTAAATGTGTTCATGTCAAAACAATAGCGCTTCAGTGGCATCATAGCTGCAGTCCAGAGGTTTACATACACTCAGTATGGGAATGACTTATATTTGTCTTTTATCTTTTTTGAGTATTTAACTTTTAGCTAGGGTGGAACGATTATGTAACATACCCCTTCTATATTATAGATAGTTAGATACTTGAATAATCCCCTTGGGAAAATTCAGGCGTCACTTGCAACTCAATTATTGGAAATCAGGATGAAAAAAAAGTGCAATGGTGTTACCTGTCTTCAAAAACAGTGTGCTTAAAAAAGGGGTCAATGCAAGGAGCCTTTTCCATGCACCGTTCTGCTAAACAACATAATGGCTGTTGAACGGAAGGACCTCCTGTGCTCAATCCTGGCATGCAAAGAATTGAGCCTCACACGTCATCTGCAACTCTCTCTGCCACGGTATGATGGGAACTCATATGGACTGCAGCATGTTCACCATTTTCCCTTGTCTGTCATTTTTTCCTCCTACGTCAGTGTCCAGGGTGTTCAAACCCCTCCCCAATACGAAACCCACGCTCTTCATCAGCCGGTTCAGCCGTCCGGTGTCCCTTGCTGTAATATTGCCCCCCCGGCAGTCAGCTGCAAAAGTTAAGGCACCGCAGACCGGCAGAACATGAGCAGCCTCTCTGTACACCAATCTTCTCAGGAAGAAAAGCCCGCTCTGGACTTTCTTATAAAGTACGTCTTTGTTTACGGACCACTCAAAGTAGCTGTAAGTACACACCATACATTTGTAAACTTTGACTGCTTCAATGGGATCACCTGTTCTACCGGCTTGCTCCTACGGAAGTCAAGTAATCCCTCCGTTTTCTACTCTGCATATCCTCACTAGGGTCGCTATTCCAGGTGACCTCTGGAGAGAGGCGGAGTACACCCTGGACTGGTATCAGTCAATCTAAGGGAGCAGATAGATAAACAGCCTTTCATAATCACCGTCATAGCCGGAAAACATGCGTGTTTTTGGGAATGTGGGAGAAAACCCGCACACGCACAGGGAGAACATGCAAACTCCACACAGAGATGCCCAACGGAGACTTGGACCCAGGTCTTCCCGATGTTGTGTGGCCAACATGCTAACCATTCCGTCACCGTGTGACACTCACTGGTAATCCCAGGTTTAATATTCGGAAACCAGGGTACAATTCTTGATGGTGCAATATAGCCCTATAGCTGGTAGAACAGCCAACCTTCCTGTCTGTCTGTGACTCCCTCAGTTTCCGGGAGCACATCCTAGTCATTTTGATTGCAGCATAACTACGAGTAACAACATGGCTTTCCGTGCCGAGTTCCTCGCCGAACAACAATCGTTCCCTCTCATCATCAGCTCTGCGCAGTGTGCAAAGAGCAAGCTGATGGCTTTGGCTATACAGCGGCGGTGAATGATATTATTATTGTGCATACGTTACTTTCTTTGTGTGCGCTCATGATTGTGTTTGCAACTGGCTGTCAGTGTCACCCGCGAGTGTCCTTGACGTGAAAATATGGATTGGTGTCACTTCTAGTCTTGTGGTATTCTAGGAATCTTAGAACAACACTGTAAGTTGGTTCTTACAGTGTGTGGATTTTTGGTGTTTAGGTGATCAACTCATAGATTTGTATATATTGTTGAATATATATGTCATGTGACTCAGAAAAGTTTTAATGGGACAACTTTTGTTGCAGCATTGTTGTCGCTGCTACCACTGTTTTTTTTTAGTTTTTTTTTTTTTCTTTTTTTTTTTTTTTTTTTATATTCTTTTTTTTTTTGTTTTTTTCTTTTTATTTTTTATTTTTATTTGGTTTTTTTATTTTTTTTTAGTTTTTTCTTTTTTTTTTATATGTTTATATTTTATATATTTTTTTTTTTTTTTTTATTTTTTTTTATTTTTAGTTTTTTCCCCTCATTTTTATTTTTTATTATAAATTTCCTTATTATTATTTTTGTGTCCTGTGCTATTAACATTTTTTGCCAAGTAACACATGAATATGCATACTTTTTGACTATACAGCAGTCTTCAACAATAAAATGGCATGATTTATTATTATATTTTTTTTAACTCATGACAGCGTGAAGCCGCGAAACTCAAAGTGCAACGTACGGAGCGTTTACTGTATACAAAATAAACTACCAACTTGTGCGCGCAATTCTTGTTTTTAAACTCGAATCAATCATTAGGGGCCCAAAATTAATATTTTGTACCCGACCATGATGTGTACGTAAATTTCTTTTGCAATGTTCACAAAGAAACCAGTTCTTTTGAACAGCGTTACCATGAATAATGGCAACCCAGTCGCAACTGGAAACCATTCCATTCCATTTTCTTCCGCTTATCCGGGTCCGGGTCACGGTGGCAGCAATCTCAGTAGGGAGACTTCCCGCTCTCCAGCGACCTCTTCCAGCTCCACCGGGAGGACACCAAGGCGTTCCCAGGCCAGCTGTGAGACATAGTCCCTCCAGCGTGTCCTAGGTCTTCCCGGGGGCCTTCTCCCGACCGGGCATGCCCGAAACACCTCACCAGGGAGGCGCCCGGGAGGCATCCGGACTAGATGCCCGAGCCACCTTAACTGGCTCCTCTCGATGTGAAGGAGCAGCGGCTCTACTCTGAGCTCCTCCCGGATGGCCGAGCTCCTCACCCTATCCCTTAGGGTGAGTCCAGCCACCCTACGAAGGAAACTCATTTCTGTCGCTTGTATCCCCGATCTTGTTCTTTCGGTCATGACCCATAACTCATGACCATTGGTGAGGGTGGGAACATAAATTGATCGGTAAACCACGACGGTCCTTTACAGCGACCGCATTACTGCTGACGCTGCACCGATCCGTCTGTCGACCTCACGCCCCAGCCGTCCCTCCCTCGTGAACAAGACCCCGAGATACTTGAACTCCTCCACCTGAGGCAAGACTTCACTCCTCTGTGAATCACCACCTTATCGTGGTGGAGGGGTTTGAGTGCCAGAGGGATCCTAGCAGCTATGTTGTCGGGGGCTTTATGCCCCTGGTAGGGTCTCCCAAGGCAAACAGGTTCTAGGCCCAGAATAAGAGTGATTCAGAAGACCCTAATGAAGAAAATCAGGAAAATCAGTAACCCCACCTCACCCGGACGTGGGATACCGGGGCCTCACCCTGGAGCCAGGCCTGGGGGAGGGGCTTGCAGGCGAGCGCCTGGTGGCCAGGCCTTCACCCGTGGGGCCTGGCCGGGCCCAGCCCGAAGAAGAAACACGGAAACCTCTCCCCGCAGACCCACCATCCGCAGGGGCAACCATAAGAGTCCGGTGCTATGTGATGTGGACCAGTGGTCGAGGGCGGTTGTCAAGACCTCCTCTTGGCTTTGTTTCCGCAAGCTACGGTGCAGGCTAACTTCTGGCATGCTAGTGCGGTTGTGTGTACGACTCAGGCTGGATGAGTACATTTTCACCAGGTTGTGTTTTAGCGCTTTAATGTAAGGAACGTTTTGCAATGCATGATGACGACGTGCAGGTTCTGTGTGGAAAAAAAGACAAGAAGCACGTTTATTTTTGCACCCAACTCTTCTTAGCCCTAAAGAGGCACTCTCTCACACAGAACGTGTGTGCATCTCATTACAAAAGTTAGCCAAGCTACAACCATTTCTCAATTATGGGGCAAAATCGTCCATTGATGTTCATTCATTTTCTATGCCGCTTATCGTCATTAGGGTCGCGGGTATGCTGGAGCCTATCCCAGCTGACTTTGGGCGGGGTACACCCTGGACTGGTCGCCAGCCAATCGCAGGGCACATATAGACAAACAAACAGTCACACTCTAATGGACCATTTAGAGTGGCCAACGAAGTTAACATGCATGTTTTTGGAATGTGGGAGGAAACCCACACACGCTCGGGGAGAACATGCAAACTCCACACAGAGATGCCCAACTGAGATTTGAACCCAGAACTTCCTGACTGTGAGGCAAACATGCTACCTACCCATTTATCCACCGTGCTCCATTGATGTATTCCGTCTGTAATTTTTTTTTTTTTTTGCATTTAATTATGATTAACACACCTTTTAGTCACTAAACCAAGAATCACAGACACACTGTTGGTAAAAATAAGTGTAAAATGTAAAAAAAAGACAATTGTAAAAAAATAAAAGAAAAAATTTCATAGGGCCCTTGATATGCAATGAACCCAAAGACAGTTCAAGAGTCATTCTTAGGGTTTGCCTATTTTTACAGAGCAACAAAATGCATCTTAGGACAGTCTATTGAGCAGTTTGCATGTTTTGCTGTTCTGCAATATTAACAATGTTCTTGTGTGGAAATCTTTGCACCAAAAGCTGTTTTGAACGGAAATTCATTTCTTTCATTCCTGATTAGTTTTTTAATGTTTATACATGTTCAAGTCATGGTTTACACACACATACAGAATTTTCACAAACTTGATATAAAGTGATCCAAATGGGCCAGTTTTGAAAAGGACAGGTCACCAAGTTCTGACTCCTCTCAAAGAGCCATCTCTTTTTCTGACCACAACTGGATCTGCCACTCCTGAGAATGTTACTTCGGAGTCTGTTCAACTCCAATATACTCCGACAGCGTAACTCGCCTACACTGACTGCCTTCTCTCACATTACTTTCTAATGTGTTCGTTGAAGTAGAGGGACAATAGTCATCTATTTTACTTCCATTTGTCAGTTTTTCCATCCCAAACTTGCCGGTCTAAGTGGAGCAGCATCCATGAGACATAGCCGAAGGAAGCAAAGGGAGTTGATTCTGGGACTAGAGGATCTGTTTAACAGTGTTTGTCATTGAATTAGTATTATGCATATTGTATAAAACAATAACATTGTCATGGCAGAATGCAGGCCATGATGCGATCAGTGCCTGCTTCAACAAGCATTATGTAATGCACGGCATCATCTCTCGACGGAGAAGCAGTTTTAGTGGCAGATTACTATCACTGTGCTGCTCCACAGAAATGTCTTTATTGCTATTCTATTTTTCTTATCTTTCCTTTCTTCTTTTTGTCGGTTTTATTTTTAAGGTTTTAACTTTATTGTGACATTTTTTTAATGTGAATGTCTCTTGGAGATTAATAAGGTCTATCTATGTATGGTAGCTACACAAACAGACGACGGCAACTACATTTTACAGTATGCTACAAATGATATGATGTTGTGTTTTTCGGTTTCTGGACTGCACCTCCTGGCTGTGGGAGAGTGCAATTTATGAATACACATCATTTGGGTGAAAGAAGTCCATTTGGAAGGTTTTACCGCCTGTTCTTGCAGATTAAAACGGTTAATTTAGAATCACTAAGCATAAAAAAGTCACCAACATAAAGAACCCTTCATTCATAGTCAAAGTTACATAATCCCCCTGATGAAACGCAAAGGGCCAGTAAGGTGTGTATAGGAAGATGTAAAGCACTGTTAATAAACCTCACAGGGAGCAAAATGGCTCACATTCATCAAACAGCTTTTCTCATTAAGTATTAAAGGCAGACCAATAGCAACCGAGGAATGAATCGATGGACAGAGCCACAACCTGGGGGGTTGTTAGCTGCTGGTTGACGGTGGGGGTGCAAAAACACAAACACGAGGAACATGCACAGGCACATGCACCCGTGAAGGAGAAAGAAATCACAAAAACTTCACAAACAGAGGAGAATGCCGCAATCAAAGGAAGATCAATACAAATGTCTAATGACATTGCCATTGTCTAAAGGGACTAAGCAAAACTTAACCCTTAACAATTTATGAGTCTGTTGGGACACATTTTAATTCAATACAATACCCGTGTTTCCTGTCTGGAACTGCAGTTGTCTTACTTTATTGGTCACATTTATGGGGTAACATAACAAAATTAAATATAAAAAAATCTATATAAAAACTCTATATAATAAAATCTCTGTGTGTGTGTGTGTGTGTAAATATATATAAATATATATATACATACCGCGGCCGTAATGAGGATAAGTGGTATAGAAAATATTTGAATGAATATTTATATATATATATAAAATAGAAGAAGATTTTGAAAACACATCAGATCTAAATGGGGGGAAAATTATCTTGAAAATCTTTCCTGATAATAAGTAGGTGATGTATTAGTAACAAAAAGATGCCACCTCATCTGATAGAAATGAAAACGATCACCCTATAGAGGGAAACCAAAGACACCCCAAAAATGAAAGTGAAAAAATGATGCAGCGGGCCAAATGATGCCAAAATGTAGCAACTCCAAATGATTGTCAGTAGTTTGTGTGGCCCCCACGTGCTTGTACGCATGCCTGACAACGTCGGGGCATGCCCCTAATGAGACCATGGATGGTGTCCTGGGGGATCTCCTCCCAGATCTGGACCAGGGCATCCCTGAGCTCTTGGACAGTCTGAGGAGCAACCTGGTGGTGCCGGATGGACCTGAACATAATGTCCCAGAGGTGTTCTATTGGGTTTAATTCAGGTGAACAAGGGGGCCAGTCAATGGTATCAATTCCTTCATCCTCCAGGAACTGCCTGCATACTCTAGCCACATGAGGTCGGGCATTGTCGTGGACCAGGAGGAACCCAGGTCCCACTGCATCAGCGTAGGTTCTGGCAATGGGTCCAAGGATTTCATCGCGGT
Organism: Oostethus manadensis; assembly: GCA_024372805.1. NCBI lineage: Eukaryota > Metazoa > Chordata > Actinopteri > Syngnathiformes > Syngnathidae > Oostethus > Oostethus manadensis. The sequence goes on along the minus strand of QODF01000050.1, from coordinate 682,475 downwards.
ACCTAATAGCAGTCAGCGTGCCATTATCTAACCTGTAGAGGTCTGTGCGTCCTTCCAGGGATAGGCCTCCCCAGACCATCACTGACCCACCACCAAAGTAGTCATGCTGAAAGATGTTGCAGGCAGCATACCGTTCTCCACGCCATTTCCAGACCCTTTGTCTGTTCCATGTGTTCAGGTTGAACTTACTTTCAATGGTGAAGAACACAGGGCGCCAGTGGCGTAATTGGCAATTCTGTTGGTATATGGAAAATGCCAATTCAGCTTTACGGTGCTGGGTAGTAAGCACAGGGCCCACTACAGGACGTCGGGCCCTCAGGCCACCCTCACGGAGCCTGTTTCTGATTGTTTGGTCAGAAACATTCACACCAGTGGCCAGCTGGAGGTCATTTTGTAGGACTCTGGCAGTGCTCATCCTGTTCCTCCTTGCACAAAGGAGCAGATACCGATCCTGCTGAGGGTTTAAGGACCTTCTACGGCCCTGTCCAGCTTTCCTGGAGTAACTACCTGTCTCCTGGAGTCTCCTCCATGCTCTTGAGACTGTCCTGGGAGACACAGCCAACTTTTCTGCAACGGTACGTATTAATGTATCATCCTGGAGGAGTTGGACTACTTGTGCAACCTCTGTAGCGTCCAGGTAGCGCTCCATCCTATCAACAGAGATGTTGATCCAAGCCACATAAAAAACTACAGCAGTAGAAAGTCAGTCAGTAAAAAATCAGGTGATTTTCAGAGATGAGGAGTCACTGGCCTCAACCTGGAAAAGCATTCCTGTTTTGGGGTCTGTCTCATTGTTGCCCCTCTGATGTTCCTGTTGTTGATTTCATGAACAACAAAGCAGCTGAAACTGATGAACAACCCCCTCTGCTACCTAACTGATCCCATCAATATCCCAGAAGTTTGACTGATAGATTACTATACTCTGATTAAAAAGTCTTCCTTTCATTTTATGAGCAGTGTATATATATATATATATATATATATATATATATAGAAGGCGATATAGTCTGTGATAACTCAAATCACAGTGACAGCAGATACACATTTTGTGCAAGAGCCATCTGCCAGGGCTTAGAAGCTAAATTTACCATTCAAATCACCCTTTTTTAAATCCATTTCTGCTCCATATTTGTTCATGCTTGTGGCTCCATTGTCACAGCTACTTCTACTACTACTGAGGGTGAAACTGGACGTGTGCGCACATTAATCCAGCATAAAAAAAATAGCGCTGCGAAAGGAAACTTCCTTTAACGCCTTAGTAACACATTTTAACTACCTATCTACCTATATATATATATATATATACATAGATACATATCTATATATACTGTATATATACACACAGTACATGCCGAGAGTCATTCATGTGTTTTCTTTATTTTCACGACTATTTAAATCGTAGGTTCTCAAAACTATGAACAAACCAGAAATTGTGACATAACTCTAAATATGTCTTATATTTTAGATTTTAATTTTATGTCTTAGAAATGTTTGTGATATCACTGCAAAGCCTTGGTACCTGAAATCTCGCTTCACAGGTGTGCCAATGTTACTTAGTGGAATTTATTGCGTTATTAATGGAGTTGGAACTATCAGTTGTGTTGTGTGTGATCAAACTTTCGGCCTTTACTGTGCACACATATACAGTATAAATGATTAGGTTTATGTACCATGATGACTTCCAGTACGGTCGGGGATGGGATCCTGCCCCATGTTTTGTTCACTAGTGTGGGTGGATCGCGAGAACAGGCGGAATACTGAGACACTGACGAGGCTTCTGCATTGGCCCGTCATGGTGAAGATGGAGATGCGGCAGAAGGCAAAGCTATCAATTTACCAGTTTACCTACTCTCACGGGTCATGACCTTTGGTTAGCGATTAGAGATGAGGCAGATACTCAGTCTAGACACGTATCCATTACGGATGACCCTATTTGCCTGGTACAATCATGAAACTAGTACAGCTCTGTGACAAATCTAGTCTTTGGATCCCAAGATGCAAGGTCAAGGTCAAATGTATTTATATAGCATGTTTCCGACACTTCAACTGCTCAAAGTGCTACACAGCAGCCAATAACAGACAAGACTGCACAAACAAAACAATAGAAATACAGTTAAAAACAAAGTCAAAACAATACAGACAAAATGAACACTAATAAAAATAGTAAAAACAATCAAAACAATGCAGAGGTTAACCTGCGGTAAAAGACAGTTTGTAAAAATAAGATTTCAGTGGAGATTTAAAATGTCCCAGTGGTTGCGCAGATCTGAGGCTCTAGGGCAGGCTACTCCAAAATATTGCCTGCTATAGAAAAGGCCGAGATTTAAGTTCAGATCCTGGGGCGATTAAAAGCAACTGAGAGCTGGACCTCATCGTTCTACCAGGAACATAAACAGACTGTAAGTTCGAAAAATATGAAGCAGCCAAACCATTCAGTGATTTAAAAACCAAAAGAAGAATTTTAAACTGCATCCTGTAAGTAACAGGTATCCAGGAGGCCAGGATAGGGGTTATGTGTTCCCGGCTCGGGAACACCAGCTGGAGACGATGTATTGAGGACTGGTCACAATGCAGTGAGTTGCAGTAGTCCAAGCGGCAAGCCCAGTTCCATCCCATCGCTGCAGGGAAACCTAAGAGGATGATGAAGATTAGCAACACCTGTGGGACGTCTCGCAGCTCAGCCAGATGGAGGGCCCAGAAGGACAAAAGGTAAATAAAAAGAGAGAAGGAAATGCTACAAAACATAGATAAAAATATACCCTGACAACAAACGTGTCAACGCTGAGCAAGATGCACGTTTATTTTTGCACCCAGTTCGGTTTAACTATAAACAGACATTCTCAACACACAGAACACTTCAAAATAAGAGTGCAGTTTGCTCCATGACGTCTGTGTTAAAAAAAAAAGCATGTCATAAAGATAAGACCTTACATATGCCGTTTTATTTATTTTTATTTTATTATATTTATTTATTTAGCATTTGACATTCCAATTACAACGTTAAATACTCTTGAGAAATTAAAGTTTATTGCTTTTGATATGACGTACTCACATTATTATGCCATACTCTTCTTCTTTTCTGTTCGGCTGATCCCTTCAGGGGTCGCCCCAGCGAATCAACTGCCTCCATCTAACTCTGTCTTCTGTATCCTCTTCTCTTGCGCCAACTACCTTCATGTCCTCTTTCCCTACATCCATCAACATCCATAAATCCATAGTCCATGGAGATTCCTGTCTTACCTCGTCCGTCAGCCTGTCCATCACCATAGCAAACAAGAAGGGGCTCAGAGCTGATCCCTGGTGGAGTCCCACCTTCACTCGGAACTCCTCTGTCACACCTGCAGCACACCTCACTACTGTCTTACAGTCCTCGTACATGTCCTGCACCGCTCTAACATACTTCTCTGCCACTCCAGACTTCCTCATACAATACCACAGTTCCTCTCTGGGCACCCTGTCATAAGCTTTCTCCAGATCTACAAAAACACAATGCAGCTCCCTCTGACCTTCCCTGTACTTCTCCATCAACATCCTCAAAGCAAATACTGCATCTGTTGTACTCTTTTTTGGCATAAAACCGTACTGCTGCTCACAAATGCTCACGTTTGCCCTTAGTCTAGCTTCAACTACTCTTTCCCATAACTTCATTGTATGGCTCATCAGCTTTATTCCTCTGTAGTTGCCACAACTCTGCACATCTCCCTTGTTCTTAAAAATGGGCACCAGCACACTTCTCCTCCATTCCTCAGGCATCTTCTCATTATCTAAGATCTTGTTAAACAACCCGGTCAGGAACTCTACTGCCACCTCTCCTAGACACTTCCATACCTCCACAGGTATATCATCAGGACCGAGTGCCTTTCCATTCTTCATCCTCTTCAATGCCCTCCTCACTTCTTCCTTACTAATCTTTGCTACTTCCTGGTCCACAACAGTCACCTCTTCTACTCTTTGTTCTCTCTCATTTTCCTCATTCATCAACTCTTCAAAGTACTCTTTCCATCTTCCCATGACACTACTGGCACCTGTCAATACCCTTCCATCCTTATCCTTCATCACCCTAACCTGCTGCACGTCCTTCCCATCTCTGTCCCTCTGCCTTGCCAACCTGTATAGATCTTTCTCTCCCTCCTTGCTGTCCAACCTAGCATACAAGTCATCATAAGCCCCTTGTTTGGCCTTTGCCACCTTTACTTTCACCTTACGCTGCATCTCTCTGTACTCCTGTCTACTCTCTTCAGTCCTCTCAGTGTCCCACTTCTTCTTAGCTAACCTCTTACTCTGTATACACTCCTGCACCTCCTCATTCCACCACCAAGTCTCCTTATCTACTTTCCTTCCAGATGACACACCAAGTACTCTCCTACCTGTCTCCCTGATCACAGTAGCTGTAGTTGTCCAGTCATCTGGAAGGACTTCCTGGCCACCCATAGCCTTTTTCAACTCCTTCCTAAAAGTCACGCAACACTCCTCCTTTTTCAGCTTCCACCATTTTGTCCTCTGCTCTGCCTTTACCCTCTTCATCCTTCTCACCACTAGAGTCAACCTACACACCACCATCCTATGCTGTCTGGCTACACTCTCACCTACCACTGCTTTGCAGTCACTGACCTCCTTCAGGTTACACCTTCTACACAAGATGTAGTCTACCTGTGTGCTCCTACCTCCACTCTTGTAGGTCACCCTATGTTCCTGTCTCTTCTGGAAGAAAGTATTCACTACAGCCATTTCCATCCTTTTTGCAAAGTCGACCACCATCTGTCCTTCAGCGTTCCTCTCCTGGATACCAAACTTGCCCATCACCTCCTCATCATCTCTGTTTCCTGCACCAACATGCCCATTGAAGTCCGCACCAATGACAACTCTCTCACTTCTGGGGATGTTCTGCATCACTTCATCCAGGTCTGACCAGAATTTCTCTTTCTCCTCCATCTCACATCCTACCTGTGGAGCATACCCACTAACAACATTGAACATCACACCTTCCATTTCTAGCTTTAGGTTCATCACTCTATCTGCCACTCTTTTTACCTCCAGGACATGCCTAGCAAATCCCTCCTTCAAAATAAGTCTTACTCCATTTCTCTTCCCATCTACACCATGATAGAACAGCTTGAACCCTGCTCCTAGGCTTCTAGCCTTGCTACCATTCCAGGGGCCGTTAAACAAAGTTAAAAAAGCCACCACTGGTCACTCTCTAGCAATGGTGGGATGGCCGGAGGGGGAGCAAGCTTGTTACTGCAGCCATCAATGCTTGTTTACATGTCGCACAGGAGCCCGTAGGCCTATATACAGCAGTTTTTTTAAATCAGCTTTTTTATAGGGAAAAAACCCAATACTGATATTTACCGTTATTACATTTTGACGCCAATATCAGCTGGCCAATATTGAAGGACATCCATAGTAATAGTATTATAAGATTTTCTTCACAAATTGAAGTAAATCTCTTAAACTGATGTCTGCGGTCTCACAATAAAATTAAAATTAAAATTAAAATGCACTGAATGGCTATCACATGCAGTTGAGATCCTCGTGTTCAGTGCCAGCACCCTGCTGAGTCCCTCTGACTGGTGTTAGTGTCCGGCTGATAAACATGTCAGCGTTCACAAAGGTCATGGTGTTCAGCAGATTTTAAAAGTCTCAAATGAGAAATTTAGACTGCTGCTACACAATACACTCCTGGTCAAACTTGTAAAATTGAAATAATTCACATTTTGCATAGTAGAAGAAATATCAGCGACGCAAAACCATTTTTTAAAAACAATTTATTGCAAACAACTATTAAACTGAAATGAGCTTTTTATCAAGTGATCAAAGGTTAAAGGCCATTCTTGTTAACCACCTCAAAAATTGGTTTGAAGTCTTTTCAGAAAACAAGCTGGAATGTTCCTCAGGTGGTGAAGATGGCTTCACAGAGGGCATCCCCTGTCTGGGAATAATGACTATTTTTGTAAATATCCCTTGCCATACATCTCCAAATGTTCTCGATTTGATTTAAATCAAGGGAACACACAGGATGGTCCGAAAAAGTGATGTTATTCTTCTGGAAGAAGGGCATTGTGAATTGCCGGCTTTCAGTCGTGAGGAATGTCTCCTGCGATATCGCCACATAGCCCAACTGACATTTGACGCTACTGCACCATACTGCATGCCACTGATCATTAAAAATGACTTTGTCGTTGTCAAATCAACTTACAGTATTTCTGATTAATGAATGATTTTTTTTTCATTGTCAATTATCGTTATTGAAATCAGCATTAGGAACAAATAAGCTAAGTTGGGTAATTCACTATTTTCATCCGCTTTCAAGGTTCGGGTCAGAGCAGTCTGTTTTCTTTCCCCCAACCACCTCATCCAGTTCCACAAGGGGAAGCCTGAAGCGTTCCCAAACCACCTGTGAGACAGAGTCCCTCCAGCATGTCCTAGGTCTGGCCTGAGGCCTGCCCTGAACACCTCACCAGACAAGCGCTGAGATCAGCAGTCTTCCTCGCACACTGTGGATAGTGTGACGAGAATACCGCTTTCCTGCTTTTTGCCTCAGCCACTGGATTAGCACACTAGCTGGACAGTCTTGGTATGACTCCTTTGGTGTGTACACACAATCTACAGTCATTGTCACGATCTGTGTCGTAGTCTGCGTGACAGTTTCCCTTCTGTTCCCTTTTATGCTGTAGTTCCTTTTCCTGTTCTCTCTTATTTTGGGTAGTTATTCCTGTTTTCCCTGGTTTGGGTCTACCTGCTTTGATTTTTCTAATCAGTCGCACCTGTTGCTAATTTGAGTTTCCTTTCTATTTAGTTCAGGTGTAGTCTTCAAAGACTTTGTCCACACGTAGCAGGGTATTATTAAAAACGCATCTTTCTCCCGCCCCGTTTATGAAAAAGAGTGTGTCATTCCAAATCCTATACTCTGAGTAGCGGTGAACACAGAACCTCAGCCACATGTTTGATCCCCACCACAGGAGTGAAGTTTATGTCTCAAGAACCAGACTGTGTGACCGAAGACTGGGCCACAAAGGCACCCACTCTCACCATACCAGGCCGGGTGCTAAAATGCGGCAAACATTTGGAGGAATATATGCATATATATTTGAGGGATTTTATACCAAAAAATGTGGACATCCGACTCAGTCATAATTCATGAAGATACCTCTGGACCTCACTTCAGTCACCATCAGTCATGGTCTGGGCTGTGTTACAAGAGAAATACAGATATGCACAGTCTCCCACTGCTACTGACTTAATTCTGTGTTCTATAACTGCTTCTATATTCTATAACTGAGATACACAACCATTATTATCACACTTTTATTACAATTGTTCTGCATGTGTGGAATATAGAGAGCTTTAGTTTAGTTGGACACATATGACACCTCAGTTGCAATCACACCAAAAGCTGTTTCAGGCAAATTTGAAATAGTCTACAAGTGCATAATAGTAATCATGGATTATGCATGGTGTGTGTAGAATATGCGTCATACTAGCCTTGTAGATAATCTTCCAATGCAAGGTGTAGCATAATATTGTGTGCGCTACCGAGTTTCTCTCGAGTAAGTAATGTCAGGCCTACACATCATTCCGCATGAAGAATGGAAACAATTATGCCTGATGGTTATTAGTGACTAGGTAGTTCATCCTCCAAAGCATAGAATAATAAGCATGCCTGCAATAACATTACCTAAAATAATATCATCTAATATTAAAAAAGGAATAGCATATATTTTTAATGCTGAATCGCAAATATGCATAGATGTACTGTATTGTACATGTCACAAAGCACATGTATGTGGATTTACAAAGTCAGAGGAGGGCAATTTAGTCCAGAGAGTGGTTGATGGTAGGATTTGTCCAAGGCACAGGGGGAACAGGCTTCAAAGCAATCCTCATATCATGCAAAACTTGATGTTTTGAAGACATGCCTAAATAGCGGATTAGTTTTATTTATTTCATTGATAAAGTTGTGTGTTGTCTGCATATCAGTGTTAGTTAACAAAGTGCCTCTGAGAATTGTGTAAAGATTGAACAGTACTGGTTCCCTGTGAGAAATAATAGCCAATTAATGCAAACTTCTATTCGACAAGTTTCAAAACTTTAGTAGGAGTAAGAGGCCAGATGTGTTTTAGTGCTTTCAAATCATCTGGGTTATATGTGAGAAAATAAGAGCAAGGATCTCAAATGATTGAAAATTAAGTTTAGATATGCCAATAAAGTTGACTAAAATAGCTAAAACTACTCCTTCCCGGACAGTTTGTCATAAGATAATTTGCACAAGAACACTAAACACAGGATATTGAAACATGGAAGAAGTTTTTAATCTCTGGTGAGGAAAACTGTAACCCAACATTACTGCTATGTCAAGGAGATCCCAACTGAGATGTTTCCACATGACACAGTGGAGGGAGTGCCATCATGTTTTGCTGTGCATTTTCCTTCAATGGAACAATGGTGCTCTCGGTTGTGCAGGGAGCAAAAACAAATGATATGCATGTAATAATTATTCATAAATCATATTCTTGTTTGGTTTAAAATCTCAATCATTTGTCACAATTATTAAAGTGACAGTTAGTGAATTTGTGTATTTCCTGATCTCATACCAAGGAAAAGCCAAGGTGAGCCTCAACTCTGATTGTGCATACAATCACACACTGGGATTAATTATTATTATTTTTTATCTGTGTAAATGTGTGACATAATCATTCTTGTTGATTTTCCAAAAATTTCAGCTTTCTTCAGTAATAATTGTCATTGATTTTTGCACCTTCACCTCGCCTTGCCTGCACCTTGCCAAGTGGGGGTGTTCTAGGCGCATTTTGCAGTTTCATTACAAGCGCAACTTGGCGTAAGTACGCCTCCATGCCTCCTTTAGGCGCAAGTGGCAAAGACGGAGGAGAGAAGGTGTGACTGGGTTTAACTTCAAATCTTCACCAATCAAATGAGCTCCTTTCCTCATCATTAAGTTCACTGCTGGCGAAGCGCAAGGCAAGTTTGGATGACTATTTTTTATTTTTTTTATTTTTGTTTTTATTTTTATTTTTATTTTTATTTTTTGGTGCTTTTCTGAATACATTTCATGAAAACAAGATATCAACTGGTTGCTGATTCCCTCAACCTTAACTTGGATTGGCGAGACGTACAGATTCCTTAAAATAAACGCGATACATCTGCTGATAGCTGCTAGGAAGCCAAGCTAACAGGCTAATTACTAAAGTTTAAAGCAGTTGCCTAGCAACAATGCCAAACAAAAGAAAAAAGAAAAGAAAGCCTCTATTACAACTGTAAAGGATGCAGGCCCTGGATACATGGACTCAAAATCACAAGCGTCAGTCTTGTTGCCAAATGTGGAGGGGGAGGACGACTACAGCCATGAGTTGAGTACATCAGAAAAACAGGAAGAAAAGGAAAATTTCTGGGAGACCTGGATGCAAGACTTTAAGAAGTTAAGAAAGATGGAGATGCACATGTAGCAATACAGGAGTGGACTGCAGCCCAACCAGACTTTAAGCAATTGCAGTCACAGATTCAACATGTACAATCGCACAATGACAGTCTCATGGAGAATATCCTAGGGGTCCATGGCGATGTCATAAACCTTATGGAGGACAACAGAGCACAGAGCAAAGAAACTAAAGCTCTAAGGGAAGAAAGAAAGAAGTTGGAAGATAAAAAATGTTGCATTGTGTGCTGCTCTTAAAGAGGTTAAAAACCCTATGGCAGATAATAAAGCACTACGCACTGATATCAAGGCTTTGCAGGATAATATAAAGCCACTATTGAAAGAAAATGCTGCCTTGCGTGCTGCTCTCAAGGAGGTTAAAAACCCCAAGGAAGTAAATCATGCATTATGCAACAACATCAATGCTCTACAGGATGATATCAGGACCCAATTGGAGGATAATGCCGCCTGGCGCACCACTCTGGAGGAAGAGAAAGAAGCAAAGGATAACATCACTGAGCAAATGAAAACTATAATGGATGAGATGGATCAGAATTCACGAATAAAGGATGTGATCATCACAGGGCTCAGAATTACACCTGGTTTAAAAGATAGGGAAGCTCATGACAGAGGAGAACCAGATGAAATGGATGTTCCTTCAGCAAAGCAACAAATTGTCAGCTTCCTACAATCAAAGGAGGTGGATGTAGATATCAACACCATTGATACTTGCACCCCACTGTATGGCAGAAACAACACCACACCTTCATCATCAAGTTCACCAACAGGGAATTCAAAACTGCACTGCTGAAACAGAGGAAGAACTTGAAAGGCACAAACGTCTACTTAAATGAGCATCTGACAAAACGCATTGCTGACATTGCCAAGAAAGCACGAGACTTGAGGAAGCAGGGAAAGATACAAAGTACTTGGAGCACCAACGGGAAAATATACATCAAGCTACATGGAGGTCCAGGAGAAGCAGGAGTGCTGGTTGTCAAAGATATCAACAATCTGGATGCATACTAAACATCATATAATCATGACAATAAGGATAAAAGAGGATACAACACACAAAAACAGTAAGATTACTTTCAATAATACAAACATTGATATCAACGTGGAAAGAGCACGCTCAACAAAGTATTACAATCAGGAATTCAAGTACTTCCATTTAATACACTCACAGTACAACACCAAGACAGCAAGATGTTGATCTGGAAATCAACAGGGGAAGATGGAAGGAAAAAGGAGGAAAAAAGGAAAAAATTATACTTTTTAAATAAAAATAGGATATATGCATGTATGTGTATGTATTTAATATACTGTATATATGTAACTATGTATACATATGAATGTATGTGTGTATGCATGTATATACAGTATGTATGAGTATGTATTAGCAAATCATGTGAGAAGGGGGTAGGATTAAATAAGCTCTGCTTCTTCCTACTCCTTTTCGGACATGTAGAAGTGAGGAATGTAACATAATAATTCTTTGTACAATGTATGCATGTTCCAAACAAATTCAACCAAACAAAACCAAACTTCTCCCAGACAGAAAGTCATGCTTTGGTCGGGGAGGTCCGAGCTTGCAGTGGCTGAATACATAGTCACGCGAGCAGACCTTCACCAGTTGATAATGCAAAAGTGACCTTGGAGAAGTGACCGTGGGCGCCCCTCAGCCAGTATGACACAGAGCTCGGCGGGGGGGCTTTGCGTCCTTCACCTTCGCAGCTGTCAGTATTGAAGGTTTTGGTGGGGTTCAGGTAGGTATTTCAGATGAAGTAAGATTTTTTTCCCCCAAGGAACCTCAGATGTAGTAACCATTCCATACCATTCCATTTTCCTTCGCTTGTCCGGGTCGCAG